>OZ024779.1:274105-778105 GCA_964017025.1 Stenichneumon culpator | reverse complement strand
AGCCCCCATTGAATGCAAATTCGGTATTTATCGAAATCGAACATTTGCGCATTGCTTCGGCTGTAGGCGTTCCAGCTCGTAATGCGAGATCAAAAAGGCTTAGTTTTACGTAAATAAGCAAGATTCATGCGTTTCGAACCGCCAAACACGCCCCCATCGAATGCAACGTCGCTTTGTATTGAAATCGGAAATTTATGTTTTGCTTCGGCTGTAGGCGTTTCAGCTCGTAATGCGAGATCAAAAAGCCTTATTTTTACGTAAATTCGCAAGATTCATGCGATTCTAACTGCCAGACAATCCGCCGTTGGATGCAAGATCGCTTTATATCGAAATCGAACATTAGCGTTTTGCTATAGCTGTAGGCGCTCCAGGGCGCATTTTCAGATCAAAAACCATTAGTTTTACGTAAATAAGCAAGATTCATGCATTTCGAACCGCCAAACAAGCCTCCATCGAATGGAACGTCGCTTTGTATTGAAATCGAACTTTTGCGTTTTGTTTCGGCTGTAGGGGTTTCAGCTCGAAATACGAGATCAAAAAGGGTTATTTTTACGTAAAAACGCAAGGTTCATGCGTTTTTAACCGCCAAACAAGCCCCCATCGAATGCAAAGTCGGTTTATATCGAAATCGAACATTTGCGCATTGATTCGGCTGCAGGCCTTCCAGCTCGTAATGCGAGATCAAAAAGGCATAGTTTTACGTAAATAAGCAAGATTCATGCATTTCGAATCGCCAAACAAGCCCCCATCGAATGCAAAGTCGGCTTATATCGAAATCGAACATTTGCGCATTGCTTCGGCTCTAGGCGTTCCAGCTCGTAATGCCAGATAAAAAGGCTTAGTTTTACGTAAATAAGCAAGATTCATGCATTTCGAACCACCAAACCAGCCCCCATCGAATGCAAAGTTGCTTTATATCGGGATCGAACATTTGTGTTTTGTTATAGCTGTAGGCGCTTCAGGGCGTATTTTGAGATAAAAAACGTTAGTTTTACGTGAATACGCAAGATTCATGCGTTTCGATCCACCAAACAAGCTCCCATCGAATGCAAAGTCACTTTATATACAAATCGAACATTAGCGTTTTGCAGTAGCTGTAGACGTTCCAGGTCGTATTGTGAGATCAAATACCGTTAGTTTTACGTAAATACGCGAGATTCATGCGTTTCGATTCGCCAAACAAGCCCCAATCGAATGCAAAGTCGGTTTATATCGAAATTGAACATTTGCGCTTTGCTTCGGCTGTAGGCGTTCCAGCTCGTAACGCGAGATCAAAAAGGCTTAGTTTTACGTAAATAAGCAAGATTCATGCGTTTCGAACCGCCAAACACGCCCCCATCGAATGCAAAGTCTCTTTATATTGAAATCAAACATTTGCGTTTGGCCTCGGCTGTAGGCGTTCCAGCTCGTAATGCGAGATCAAAAAGCCTTATTTTTACGTAAATACGCAAGATTCATGTGATTCTAGCTGCCAGACAATCCCCCGTCGGATGCAAAGTCGCTTTATATAGAAATCAAACATTAGCGTTTTGTTATAGCTGTAGGCGCTGCAGGGCGTATTTTGAGATAAAAAAAACCATTAGTTTTACGTAAATACGCAATATTCAGGCGTTTCGAACCTCAAAACCAGCCCCCATTGAATGCAAATTCGGTTTTTATCGAAATCGAACATTTGCGCATTGCTTCGGCTGTAGGCGTTCCAGCTCGTAATGCCAGATAAAAAGGCTTAGTTATACGTAAATAAGCAAGATTCATGCATATCGAACCGCTAAACAAGCCCCTATCGAATGCAACGTCGCTTTGTATTGAAATCGAACATTTGCGTTTTGCTTCGGCTGTAGCCGTTTCAGCTCGAAATACGAGATCAAAAAGCCTTATTTTCACGTAAATACGCAAGATTCATGTGATTCTAGCTGCCAGACAGTCCCCCGTCGGTTGCAAAGTCGCTTTATATAGAAATCGACCATTAGCGTTTTGTTATAGCTGTAGGCGCTGCAGGGCGTATTTTGAGATAAAAAAACCATTCGTTTTACGTAAATACGCAATATTCATGCGTTTCAAACCGCCAAACAAGCCCCCATCGAAAGCAAAGTCGCTTTATATAGAAATCGAACATTTGCGTTTCGCTTCGGCTGTAGGCGTTCCAGCTCGTAATGAGAGATCAAAAAGGCTTAGTTTTACGTAAATAAGCAAGATTCCTGCGTTTCTAACGGCCAAACACGCCCACATCGAATGCAGTCGGTTTATATCGAAATCGAACATTTGCGCTTTACTTCGGCTGTAGGCGTTTCAGCTCGTAATGGGAGATC
Organism: Stenichneumon culpator; assembly: GCA_964017025.1. NCBI lineage: Eukaryota > Metazoa > Arthropoda > Insecta > Hymenoptera > Ichneumonidae > Stenichneumon > Stenichneumon culpator. The sequence continues at coordinate 775,796 of OZ024779.1, read as the reverse complement.
AAAAAGCCTTATTTTTTACGTAAATTCGCAAGATTCATGCGATTCTAACTGCCAGACAATCACCCGTTGGATGCAAAGTCGCTTTATATAGAAATCGACCATTAGCGTTTTGTTATAGCTGTAGGCGCTCCAGGGCGTATTTTGAGATCAAAAACCATTAGTTTTACGTAAATATGCAAGATTCATGCGTTTCGAACCGCCAAACAAGCCTCCATCGAATGGAACGTCGCTTTGTATTGAAATCGAACTTTTGCGTTTTGTTTCGGCTGTAGGGGTTTCAGCTCGAAATACGAGATCAAAAAGGGTTATTTTTACGTAAAAACGCAAGGTTCATGCGTTTTTAACCGCCAAACAAGCCCCCATCGAATGCAAAGTCGGTTTATATCGAAATCGAACATTTGCGCATTGCTTCGGCTGTAGGCCTTCCAGCTCGTAATGCGAGATCAAAAAGGCATAGTTTACGTAAATAAGCAAGATTCATGCATTTCGAATCGCCAAACAAGCCCCCATCGAATGCAAAGTCGGTTTATATCGAAATTGAACATTTGCGCTTTGCTTCGGCTGTAGGCGTTCCAGCTCGTAACGCGAGATCAAAAAGGCTTAGTTTTACGTAAATAAGCAAGATTCATGCGTTTCGAACCGCCAAACACGCCCCCATCGAATGCAAAGTCTCTATATATTGAAATCAAACATTTGCGTTTGGCTTCGGCTGTAGGCGTTCCAGCTCGTAATGTGAGATCAAAAAGCCTTATTTTCACGTAAATACGCAAGATTCATGCGATTCTAGCTGCCAGTCAATCCCCCGTCGGTTGCAAAGTCGCTTTATATAGAAATCGAACATTAGCGTTTTGTTACAGCTGTAGGCGCTCCAGGGCGTATTTTAACATAAAAAACCATTAGTTTTACGTAGATACACAATATTCATGCGTTTCAAACCGCCAAACAAGCCCCCATCGAATGCAAAGTCGATGTAGAGCGAAATCGAAAATTTGCGCATTGCATCGGCTGTAGGTGTTCCAGCTCGTAATGCGAGATCAAGAAACCTTAGTTTCACGTAAATAAGCAAGATTCATGCATTTCGAACCGCCAAACCAGCCCCATCGAAAGCAAAGCCGCTTTATATAGAAATCGAACATTTGCGTTTCGCTTCAGCTGTAGGCGTTCCAGCTCGTAATGCGAGATAAAAAAGGCTTAGCGTTACGTGAATAAGCAAGATTCATGCGTTTCTAATCGCCAAACAAGCCCCCATCGAATGCAAAGTCGGCTTATATCGAAATCGAATATTTGCGCATTGCTTCGGCTGTAGGCGTTCCAGCTCGTAATGCCAGATAAAAAGGCTTAGTTTTACGTAAATAAGCAAGATTCATGCATTTCGAACCGCCAAACAAGCCTCCATCGAATGGAACGTCGCTTTGTATTGAAATCGAACTTTTGCGTTTTGCTTCGGCTGTAGGGGTTTCAGCTCGAAATACGAGATCAAAAAGCCTTATTTTTACGTAAAAACGCAAGATTCATGCGATTCTAGCTACCAGACAATCCCCCGTCGGATGCAAAGTCGCTTTATATAGAAATCGAAAATTAGCGTTTCCTTATAGCTGTAGACGCTCCAGGGCGTATTTTAACATAAAAAACCATAAGTTTTACGTAGATACGCAATATTCATGCGTTTTAAACCGCCAAACAAGCCCCCATCGAATGCAAAGTTGGTTTATATCGAAATCGAACATTTGCGCATTGCTTCGGCTGTAGACGTTCCAGCTCGTAATGCGAGATCAAAAAGGCTTAGTTTTATGTAAATACGCCAGATTCATGTGTTTCGAACCGCCAAACACGCCCCCATCATAAGCAAAGTCGCTTTATATAGAAATCGAACATTTGCGTTTCGCTTCGGCTGTAGGCGTTCCAGCTCGTAATGAGAGATCAAAAAGGCTTACTTTTACGTAAATAAGCAAGATTCCTGCGTTTCTAACGGCCAAACAAGCCCACATCGAATGCAGTCGGTTTATATCGAAATCGAACATTTGCTCTTTACTTCGGCTGTAGGCGTTTCAGCTCGTAATGCGAGATCAAAAAGCTTTATTTTTACGTAAATTCGCAAGATTCATGCGATTCTAACTGCCAGACAATCCCCCGTTGGATGCAAAGTCGCTTTATATAGAAATCGACCATTAGCGTTTTGTTATAGCTGTAGGCGCTCCAGGGCGTATTTTGAGATCAAAAACCATTAGTTTTACGTAAATAAGCAAGATTAATGCGTTTCGAACCGCCAAACACGCCCCCATCGAATGCAAAGTCTCTATATATTGAAATCAAACATTTGCGTTTGGCTTCGGCTGTAGGCGTTCCAGCTCGTAATGTGAGATCAAAACCCTTATTTTCACGTAAATACGCAAGATTCATGCGATTCTAGCTGCCAGTCAATCCCCCGTCGGTTGCAAAGTCGCTTTATATAGAAATCGAACATTAGCGTTTTGTTACAGCTGTAGGCGCTCCAGGGCGTATTTTAACATAAAAAACCATTAGTTTTACGTAGATACACAATATTCATGCGTTTCAAACCGCCAAACAAGCCCCCATCGAATGCAAAGTGGCTTTATATCGAAATCGAACATTTGCGCATTGCTTCGGCTGTAGGCGTTCCAGCTCGTAATGCGAGATCAAAAAGGCTTAGTTTTACGTAAATAAGCAAGATTCATGCATTTCGAACCGCCAAACAAGCCCCCATCGAATGCAACGTCGCTTTGTATTGAAATCGGAAATTTGTGTTTTGCTTCGGCTGTAGGCGTTTCAGCTCGTAATGCGAGATCAAAAAGCCTTATTTTTACGTAAATTCGCAAGATTCATGCGTTTCTAACAGCCAGACAATCCGCCGTTGGATGCAAGATCGCTTTATATCGAAATCGAACATTAGCGTTTTGCTATAGCTGTAGGCGCTCCAGGGCGCATTTTCAGATCAAAAACCATTAGTTTTACGTAAATAAGCAAGATTCATGCATTTCGAACCGCCAAACAAGCCTCCATCGAATGGAACGTCGCTTTGTATTGATAACGAACTTTTGCGTTTTGTTTCGGCTGTAGGGGTTTCAACTCGAAATACGCGATCAAAAAGGGTTATTTTTACGTAATAACGCAAGGTTTATGCGTTTCTAACCGCCAAACAAGCCCCCATCGAATGCAAAGTCGGTTTATATCGAAATCGAACATTTGCGCATTGCTTCGGCTGTAGGCCTTCCAGCTCGTAATGCGAGATCAAAAAGGTATAGTTTTACGTAAATAAGCAAGATTCATGCATTTCGAATCGCCAAACAAGCCCCCATCGAATGCAAAGTCGGTTTATATCGAAATTGAACATTTGCGCTTTGCTTCGGCTGTAGGCGATCCAGCTCGTAATGAAAGATCAAAAAGGCTTAGTTTTACGTAAATAAGCAAGATTCCTGCGTTTCTAACGGTCAAACAAGCCCACATCGAATGCAGTCGGTTTATATCGAAATCGAACATTTGCGCTTTGCTTCGGCTGTAGGCGTTTCAGCTCGTAATGCGAGATCAAAAAGCCTTATTTTTACGTAAATTCGCAAGATTCATGCGATTCTAACTGCCAGACAGTCCGCCGTTGGATGCAAGATCGCTTTATATCGAAATCGAACATTAGCGTTTTGCTATAGCTGTAGGCGCTCCAGGGCCCATTTTCCGATCAAAAACCATTAGTTTTACGTAAATAAGCAAGATTCATGCATTTCGAACCGCCAAACAAGCCTCCATCGAATGGAACGTCGCTTTGTATTGAAATCGAACTTTTGCGTTTTGTTTCGGCTGTAGGGGTTTCAGCTCGAAATACGAGATCAAAAAGGGTTATTTTTACGTAAAAACGCAAGGTTCATGCGTTTTTAACCGCCAAACAAGCACCCATCGAATGCAAAGTCGGTTTATATCGAAATCGAACATTTGCGCATTGCTTCGGCTGTAGGCCTTCCAGCTCGTAATGCGAGATCAAAAAGGTATAGTTTTACGTAAATAAGCAAGATTCATGCATTTCGAATCGCCAAACAAGCCCCCATCGACTGCAAAGTCGGTTTATATCGAAATCGAACATTAGCGTTTCGTTATAGCTGTAGACGCTCCAGGGCGTATTTTAACATAAAAAACCATTAGTTTTACGTAGATACGCAATATTCATGCGTTTCAAACCGCCAAACAAGCCCCCATCGAATGCAAAGTCGGTTTATATCGAAATTGAACATTTGCGCTTTGCTTCGGCTGTAGGCGTTCCAGCTCGTAACGCGAGATCAAAAAGGCTTAGTTTTACGTAAATAAGCAAGATTCATGCGTTTCGAGCCACCAAACAAGCCCCCATCGAATGCAAATTCGCTTTATATCGAAATTGAACATTAGCGTTTTGCTTTGGCTGTAGGTGATCCAGCTCGTAATATTAGATCAAAAAGCCTTAGTTTTACGTAAATACGGAAAATTTTTGCATTTCGAGCTGCCAAACAAGCCCCCATCGAATGCAAAGTCGCTTTATATCGAAATCGAACATTAGCGTTTTGCTTTGACTGTAGGTGATCCAGCTCGTAATATTAGATGAAAAAGCCTTAGTTTTATGCAAATACGCAAGATTCTTGCGTTTCGAGCCGCCAAACAAGCCCCCATCGAATGCAAAGTCGCTTTTTATCGAAATCGAACATTAGCGTTTTGCTTCGGCTGTAGGTGTTCCAGCTCGTAATATGAGATGAAAAAGCCTTATTTTTATGCAAATACGCAAGATTCCTGCGTTTCGAGCCACCAAACAAGCCCCCATCGAATGCAAAGTCGCTTTATATCGAAATCGAACATTAGCGTTTTGCTTCGGCTGGAGGTGTTCCAGCTCGTAATATGAGATCAAAAAGCCTTAGTTTTACGTACTTACGCAAGATTCATGCGTTTCGAGCTCCCAAACAAGCCCCCATCGAATGCAAAGTCGCTTTATATCGAAATCGAACATTAGCGTTTTGCTTCGGCTGTAGGTGTTCCAGCTCGTAATATGAGATGAAAAAGACTTATTTTTATGCAAATACTCAAGATTCATGCGTTTCGAGCCACCAAACAAGCCCCCATCGAATGCAAAGTCGCTTTATATCGAAATCGAACATTAGCGTTTTGCTTCGGCTGCAGGTGTTCCAGCTCGTAATATGAGATCAAAAAGCCTTAGTTTTACGTAATTACGCAAGATTCATGCGTTTCAAGCTGCCAAACAAGCCCTCATCGAATGCAAATTCGCTTTATGTCGAAATCGAACAATGGCGTTTTGCATCGGTTGTAGGTATTCCAGCTCGTAATAAGAGATAGAAAAGCCTTAGTTTTACGTAAATACGCGAGATGTATGCGTTTCGAGCCGCCAAACAAGCTCCCATCGAATGCAAAGTCGCTTTATATCGAAATCGAACACTAGCGTTTTGCTTCGGCTGTAGGTGTTCCAGCTCGTAATATGAGATCAAAAAGCCTTAGTTTTACGTAAATACGCAAGATTTTTGCATTTCTAGCTGCCAAAAGAGCCCTCATCGAATGCAAATTCGCTTTATATCGAAATCGAACATTAGCGTTTTGTTTCTGCTGTAGGTATTCCAGCTCGTAATATGAGATCAAAAAGCCTTAGTTCTACGTAATTACGCATGATTCATGCGTTTCGAGCCACCAAACAAGCACCCATCGAATGCAAATTCGCTTTATATCGTAATCGAACATTAGCCTTTTGCTTTAGCTGTAGGTGTTCCAGCTCGTAATATTAGATCAAAAAGCCTTAGTTTTATACAAATACGCAAGATTCATGCGTTTCGAGCCGCCAAACAAGCCCCCATCGAATGCAAAGTCGCTTTATATCGAAATCGAACATTAGCGTTTTGCTTCGGCTGTAGGTGTTCCAGCTCGTAATATGAGATCAAAAAGCCTTAGTTTTACGTACTTACGCAAGATTCATGCGTTTCGAGCTCCCAAACTAGCCCCCATCGAATGCAAATTCGCTTTATATCGAAATAAAACATTAGCGTTTTGCATCGGTTGTAGGTATTCCAGCTCGTAATATGAGATAGAAAAGCCTTAGTTTTACGTAAATACGCGAGATTTACGCGTTTCGTGACGCCAAACAAGCTCCCATCGAATGCAAAGTCGCTTTATTTCGAAATCGAACATTAGCGTTATGTTTCTGCTGTAGGTGTTCTAGCTCGTAATATGAGATCAAAAAGCCTTAGTTCTACGTAATTACGCAAGATTCATGCGTTTCGAGCCACAAAACAAGCACCCATCGAATGCAAATTCGCTTTATATCGTAATCGAACATTAGTCTTTTGCTTTAGCTGTAGGTGTTCCAGCTCGTAATATTAGATCAAAAAGCCTTAGTTTTATACAAATACGCAAGATTCGTGCGTTTCGAGCCGCCAAACAAGCCCCCATCGAATGCAAAGTCGCTTTATATCGAAATCGAACATTAGCGTTTTGCTTCGGCTGTAGGTGTTCCAGCTCGTAATATGAGATCAAAAAGCCTTAGTTTTACGTACTTACGCAAGATTCATGCGTTTCGAGCTCCCAAACAAGCCCCCATCGAATGCAAAGTCGCTTTATATCGAAATCGAACATTAGCGTTTTGCTTCGGCTGTAGAAGTTCCAGCTCGTAATATGAGATCAAAAAGCCTTAGTTTTACGTAATTACGCAAGATTCATGCGTTTCGAGCCATAAAACAAGCACCCATCGAATGCAAATTCGCTTTATATCGTAATCGAACATTAGCCTTTTGCTTTAGCTGTAGGTGTTCCAGCTCGTAATATTAGATCAAAAAGCCTTAGTTTTATGCAAATACGGAAGATTCATGCGTTTCGAGCCGCCAAACAAGCCCCCATCGAATGCAAAGTCGCTTTATATCGAAATCGAACATTAGCGTTTCGCTTCGGCTGTAGGCGTTCCAGCTCGTAATGCGAGATCAAAAAGCCTTAGTTTTACGTACTTACGCAAGATTCATGCGTTTCGAGCTCCCAAACAAGCCCCCATCGAATGCAAATTCGCTTTATATAGAAATCGAACATTAGCGTTTTGTTACAGCTGTAGGCGCTCCAGGGCGTATTTTAACATGAAAAACCATTAGTTTTACGTGGATACGCAATATTCATGCGTTTCGAACCGCCAAACACGCCCCCATCGAAAGCAAAGTCGGTTTGTATAAAAATCGAAAATTTGCGTTTCGCTTCGGCTGTAGGCGTTCCAGCTCGTAATGAAAGATCAAAAAGGCTTAGTTTTACGTAAATAAGCAAGATTCCTGCGTTTCTAACGGTCAAACAAGCCCACATCGAATGCAGTCGGTTTATATCGAAATCGAACATTTGCGCTTTGCTTCGGCTGTAGGCGTTTCAGCTCGTAATGCGAGATCAAAAAGCCTTATTTTTACGTAAATGGGCACGATTCATGCGATTCTAACTGCCAGACAATCCGCCGTTGGATGCAAGATGGCTTTATATCGAAATCGAACATTAGCGTTTTGCTATAGCTGTAGGCGCTCCAGGGCGCATTTTCAGATCAAAAACCATTAGTTTTACGTAAATAAGCAAGATTCATGCATTTCGAACCGCCAAACAAGCCTCCATCGAATGGAACGTCGCTTTGTATTGAAAACGAACTTTTGCGTTTTGTTTCGGCTGTAGGGGTTTCAACTCGAAATACGCGATCAAAAAGGGTTATTTTTACGTAAAAACGCAAGGTTCATGCGTTTCTAACCGCCAAACAAGCCCCCATCGAATGCAAAGTCGGTTTATATCGAAATCGAACATTGACGCATTGCTTCGGCTGTAGGCCTTCCAGCTCGTAATGCGAGATCAAAAAGGCATAGTTTTACGTAAATAAGCAAGATTCATGCATTTCGAACCGCCAAACAAGCCTCCATCGAATGGAACGTCGCTTTGTATTGAAAACGAACTTTTGCGTTTTGTTTCGGCTGTAGGGGTTTCAACTCGAAATACGCGTTCAAAAAGGGTTATTTTTACGTAAAAACGCAAGGTTCATGCGTTTCTAACCGCCAAACAAGCCCCCATCGAATGCAAAGTCGGTTTATATCGAAATCGAACATTCGCGCATTGCTTCGGCTGTAGGCCTTCCAGCTCGTAATGCGAGATCAAAAAGGCATAGTTTTACGTAAATAAGCAAGATTCATGCGTTTCGAACCGCCAAACACGCCCCCATCGAATGCAACGTCGCTTTGTATTGAAATCGGAAATTTATGTTTTGCTTCGGCTGTAGGCGTTTCAGCTCGTAATGCGAGATCAAAAAGCCTTATTTTTACGTAAATTCGCAAGATTCATGCGATTCTAACTGCCAGACAATCCGCCGTTGGATGCAAGATCGCTTTATATCGAAATCGAACATTAGCGTTTTGCTATAGCTGTAGGCACTCCAGGGCGCATTTTCAGATCAAAAACCATTAGTTTTACGTAAATAAGCAAGATTCATGCATTTCGAACCGCCAAACAAGCCTCCATCGAATGGAACGTCGCTTTGTATTGAAATCGAACTTTTGCGTTTTGTTTCGGCTGTAGGGGTTTCAGCTCGAAATACGAGATCAAAAAGGGTTATTTTTACGTAAAAACGCAAGGTTCATGCGTTTTTAACCGCCAAACAAGCCCCCATCGAATGCAAAGTCGGTTTATATCGAAATCGAACATTTGCGCATTGCTTCGGCTGTAGGCCTTCCAGCTCGTAATGCGAGATCAAAAAGGCATAGTTTTACGTAAATAAGCAAGATTCATGCATTGCGAACCGCCAAACAAGCCCCCATCGAATGCAAAGTCGGTTTATATCGAAATTGAACATTTGCGCTTTGCTTCGGCTGTAGGCGTTCCAGCTCGTAACGCGAGATCCAAAAGGCTTAGTTTTACGTAAATAAGCAAGATTCATGCGTTTCGAACCGCCAAACACGCCCCCATCGAATGCAAAGTCTCTTTATATTGAAATCAAACATTTGCGTTTGGCTTCGGCTGTAGGCGTTCCAGCTCGTAATGCGAGATCAAAAAGCCTTATTTTCACGTAAATACGCAAGATTCATGCGATTCTAGCTGCCAGACAATCCCCCGTCGGTTGCAAAGTCGCTTTATATAGAAATCGAACATTAGCGTTTTGTTACAGCTGTAGGCGCTCCAGGGCATATTTTGAGATAAAAAAAACCATTAGTTTTACGTAAATACGCAATATTCATGCATTTCGAACATCCAAACCAGCCCCCATTGAATGCAAATTCGGTATTTATCGAAATCGAACATTTGCGCATTGCTTCGGCTGTAGGCGTTCCAGCTCGGAATGAGAGATCAAAAAGACTTAGTTTTACGTAAATAAGCAAGATTCATGCGTTTCGAACCGCCAAACACGCCCCCATCGAAAGCAGTCGGTTTATATCGAAATCGAACATTTGCGCTTTACTTCGGCTGTAGGCGTTTCAGCTCGTAATGCGAGATCAAAAAGCCTTATTTTTACGTAAATAAGCAAGATTCCTGCGTTTCTAACGGCCAAACAAGCCCACATCGAATGCGAAATCGAAAATGAGCGTTTCGTTATAGCTGTAGAGGCTCCAGGGCGCATTTTAACATAAAAAACCATTAGTTTTACGTAGATACACAATATTCATGCGTTTCAAACCGCCAAACAAGCCCCCATCGAATGCAAAGTCGGTTTATATCGAAATCGAACATTTGCGCATTGCTTCGGCTGTAGGCGTTCCAGCTCGTAATGCGAGATCGAAAAGGCTTAGTTTCACGTAAATAAGCAAGATTCATGCATATCGAACCGCTAAACAAGCCCCTATCGAATGCAACGTCGCTTTGTATTGAAATCGAACATTTGCGTTTTGCTTCGGCTGTAGGCGTTTTAGCTCGTAATGCGAGATCAAAAAGCCTTATTTTTACGTAAATTCGCAAGATTCATGCGATTCTAACTGCCAGACAATCCGCCGTTGGATGCAAGATCGCTTTATATCGAAATCGAACATTAGCGTTTTGTTATAGCTGTAGGCGCTGCAGGGCGTATTTTGAGATAAAAAAACCATTCGTTTTACGTAAATACGCAATATTCATGCGTTTCAAACCGCCAAACAAGCCCCCATCGAAAGCAAAGTCGCTTTATATAGAAATCGAACATTTGCGTTTCGCTTCGGCTGTAGGCGTTCCAGCTCGTAATGAGAGATCAAAAAGGCTTAGTTTTACGTAAATAAGCAAGATTCCTGCGTTTCTAACGGCCAAACACGCCCACATCGAATGCAGTCGGTTTATATCGAAATCGAACATTTGCGCTTTACTTCGGCTGTAGGCGTTTCAGCTCGTAATGGGAGATCAAAAAGCCTTATTTTTTACGTAAATTCGCAAGATTCATGCGATTCTAACTGCCAGACAATCACCCGTTGGATGCAAAGTCGCTTTATATAGAAATCGACCATTAGCGTTTTGTTATAGCTGTAGGCGCTCCAGGGCGTATTTTGAGATCAAAAACCATTAGTTTTACGTAAATATGCAAGATTCATGCGTTTCGAACCGCCAAACAAGCCTCCATCGAATGGAACGTCGCTTTGTATTGAAATCGAACTTTTGCGTTTTGTTTCGGCTGTAGGGGTTTCAGCTCGAAATACGAGATCAAAAAGGGTTATTTTTACGTAAAAACGCAAGGTTCATGCGTTTTTAACCGCCAAACAAGCCCCCATCGAATGCAAAGTCGGTTTATATCGAAATCGAACATTTGCGCATTGCTTCGGCTGTAGGCCTTCCAGCTCGTAATGCGAGATCAAAAAGGCATAGTTTACGTAAATAAGCAAGATTCATGCATTTCGAATCGCCAAACAAGCCCCCATCGAATGCAAAGTCGGTTTATATCGAAATTGAACATTTGCGCTTTGCTTCGGCTGTAGGCGTTCCAGCTCGTAACGCGAGATCAAAAAGGCTTAGTTTTACGTAAATAAGCAAGATTCATGCGTTTCGAACCGCCAAACACGCCCCCATCGAATGCAAAGTCTCTACATATTGAAATCAAACATTTGCGTTTGGCTTCGGCTGTAGGCGTTCCAGCTCGTAATGTGAGATCAAAAAGCCTTATTTTCACGTAAATACGCAAGATTCATGCGATTCTAGCTGCCAGTCAATCCCCCGTCGGTTGCAAAGTCGCTTTATATAGAAATCGAACATTAGCGTTTTGTTACAGCTGTAGGCGCTCCAGGGCGTATTTTAACATAAAAAACCATTAGTTTTACGTAGATACACAATATTCATGCGTTTCAAACCGCCAAACAAGCCCCCATCGAATGCAAAGTCGATGTAGAGCGAAATCGAAAATTTGCGCATTGCATCGGCTGTAGGTGTTCCAGCTCGTAATGCGAGATCAAGAAACCTTAGTTTCACGTAAATAAGCAAGATTCATGCATTTCGAACCGCCAAACCAGCCCCATCGAAAGCAAAGCCGCTTTATATAGAAATCGAACATTTGCGTTTCGCTTCAGCTGTAGGCGTTCCAGCTCGTAATGCGAGATAAAAAAGGCTTAGCGTTACGTGAATAAGCAAGATTCATGCGTTTCTAATCGCCAAACAAGCCCCCATCGAATGCAAAGTCGGCTTATATCGAAATCGAATATTTGCGCATTGCTTCGGCTGTAGGCGTTCCAGCTCGTAATGCCAGATAAAAAGGCTTAGTTTTACGTAAATAAGCAAGATTCATGCATTTCGAACCGCCAAACAAGCCTCCATCGAATGGAACGTCGCTTTGTATTGAAATCGAACTTTTGCGTTTTGCTTCGGCTGTAGGGGTTTCAGCTCGAAATACGAGATCAAAAAGCCTTATTTTTACGTAAAAACGCAAGATTCATGCGATTCTAGCTACCAGACAATCCCCCGTCGGATGCAAAGTCGCTTTATATAGAAATCGAAAATTAGCGTTTCCTTATAGCTGTAGACGCTCCAGGGCGTATTTTAACATAAAAAACCATAAGTTTTACGTAGATACGCAATATTCATGCGTTTTAAACCGCCAAACAAGCCCCCATCGAATGCAAAGTTGGTTTATATCGAAATCGAACATTTGCGCATTGCTTCGGCTGTAGACGTTCCAGCTCGTAATGCGAGATCAAAAAGGCTTAGTTTTATGTAAATACGCCAGATTCATGTGTTTCGAACCGCCAAACACGCCCCCATCATAAGCAAAGTCGCTTTATATAGAAATCGAACATTTGCGTTTCGCTTCGGCTGTAGGCGTTCCAGCTCGTAATGAGAGATCAAAAAGGCTTACTTTTACGTAAATAAGCAAGATTCCTGCGTTTCTAACGGCCAAACAAGCCCACATCGAATGCAGTCGGTTTATATCGAAATCGAACATTTGCTCTTTACTTCGGCTGTAGGCGTTTCAGCTCGTAATGCGAGATCAAAAAGCTTTATTTTTACGTAAATTCGCAAGATTCATGCGATTCTAACTGCCAGACAATCCCCCGTTGGATGCAAAGTCGCTTTATATAGAAATCGACCATTAGCGTTTTGTTATAGCTGTAGGCGCTCCAGGGCGTATTTTGAGATCAAAAACCATTAGTTTTACGTAAATAAGCAAGATTAATGCGTTTCGAACCGCCAAACACGCCCCCATCGAATGCAAAGTCTCTATATATTGAAATCAAACATTTGCGTTTGGCTTCGGCTGTAGGCGTTCCAGCTCGTAATGTGAGATCAAAACCCTTATTTTCACGTAAATACGCAAGATTCATGCGATTCTAGCTGCCAGTCAATCCCCCGTCGGTTGCAAAGTCGCTTTATATAGAAATCGAACATTAGCGTTTTGTTACAGCTGTAGGCGCTCCAGGGCGTATTTTAACATAAAAAACCATTAGTTTTACGTAGATACACAATATTCATGCGTTTCAAACCGCCAAACAAGCCCCCATCGAATGCAAAGTGGCTTTATATCGAAATCGAACATTTGCGCATTGCTTCGGCTGTAGGCGTTCCAGCTCGTAATGCGAGATCAAAAAGGCTTAGTTTTACGTAAATAAGCAAGATTCATGCATTTCGAACCGCCAAACAAGCCCCCATCGAATGCAACGTCGCTTTGTATTGAAATCGGAAATTTGTGTTTTGCTTCGGCTGTAGGCGTTTCAGCTCGTAATGCGAGATCAAAAAGCCTTATTTTTACGTAAATTCGCAAGATTCATGCGTTTCTAACAGCCAGACAATCCGCCGTTGGATGCAAGATCGCTTTATATCGAAATCGAACATTAGCGTTTTGCTATAGCTGTAGGCGCTCCAGGGCGCATTTTCAGATCAAAAACCATTAGTTTTACGTAAATAAGCAAGATTCATGCATTTCGAACCGCCAAACAAGCCTCCATCGAATGGAACGTCGCTTTGTATTGATAACGAACTTTTGCGTTTTGTTTCGGCTGTAGGGGTTTCAACTCGAAATACGCGATCAAAAAGGGTTATTTTTACGTAATAACGCAAGGTTTATGCGTTTCTAACCGCCAAACAAGCCCCCATCGAATGCAAAGTCGGTTTATATCGAAATCGAACATTTGCGCATTGCTTCGGCTGTAGGCCTTCCAGCTCGTAATGCGAGATCAAAAAGGTATAGTTTTACGTAAATAAGCAAGATTCATGCATTTCGAATCGCCAAACAAGCCCCCATCGAATGCAAAGTCGGTTTATATCGAAATTGAACATTTGCGCTTTGCTTCGGCTGTAGGCGATCCAGCTCGTAATGAAAGATCAAAAAGGCTTAGTTTTACGTAAATAAGCAAGATTCCTGCGTTTCTAACGGTCAAACAAGCCCACATCGAATGCAGTCGGTTTATATCGAAATCGAACATTTGCGCTTTGCTTCGGCTGTAGGCGTTTCAGCTCGTAATGCGAGATCAAAAAGCCTTATTTTTACGTAAATTCGCAAGATTCATGCGATTCTAACTGCCAGACAGTCCGCCGTTGGATGCAAGATCGCTTTATATCGAAATCGAACATTAGCGTTTTGCTATAGCTGTAGGCGCTCCAGGGCCCATTTTCCGATCAAAAACCATTAGTTTTACGTAAATAAGCAAGATTCATGCATTTCGAACCGCCAAACAAGCCTCCATCGAATGGAACGTCGCTTTGTATTGAAATCGAACTTTTGCGTTTTGTTTCGGCTGTAGGGGTTTCAGCTCGAAATACGAGATCAAAAAGGGTTATTTTTACGTAAAAACGCAAGGTTCATGCGTTTTTAACCGCCAAACAAGCACCCATCGAATGCAAAGTCGGTTTATATCGAAATCGAACATTTGCGCATTGCTTCGGCTGTAGGCCTTCCAGCTCGTAATGCGAGATCAAAAAGGTATAGTTTTACGTAAATAAGCAAGATTCATGCATTTCGAATCGCCAAACAAGCCCCCATCGACTGCAAAGTCGGTTTATATCGAAATCGAACATTAGCGTTTCGTTATAGCTGTAGACGCTCCAGGGCGTATTTTAACATAAAAAACCATTAGTTTTACGTAGATACGCAATATTCATGCGTTTCAAACCGCCAAACAAGCCCCCATCGAATGCAAAGTCGGTTTATATCGAAATTGAACATTTGCGCTTTGCTTCGGCTGTAGGCGTTCCAGCTCGTAACGCGAGATCAAAAAGGCTTAGTTTTACGTAAATAAGCAAGATTCATGCGTTTCGAGCCACCAAACAAGCCCCCATCGAATGCAAATTCGCTTTATATCGAAATTGAACATTAGCGTTTTGCTTTGGCTGTAGGTGATCCAGCTCGTAATATTAGATCAAAAAGCCTTAGTTTTACGTAAATACGGAAAATTTTTGCATTTCGAGCTGCCAAACAAGCCCCCATCGAATGCAAAGTCGCTTTATATCGAAATCGAACATTAGCGTTTTGCTTTGACTGTAGGTGATCCAGCTCGTAATATTAGATGAAAAAGCCTTAGTTTTATGCAAATACGCAAGATTCTTGCGTTTCGAGCCGCCAAACAAGCCCCCATCGAATGCAAAGTCGCTTTTTATCGAAATCGAACATTAGCGTTTTGCTTCGGCTGTAGGTGTTCCAGCTCGTAATATGAGATGAAAAAGCCTTATTTTTATGCAAATACGCAAGATTCCTGCGTTTCGAGCCACCAAACAAGCCCCCATCGAATGCAAAGTCGCTTTATATCGAAATCGAACATTAGCGTTTTGCTTCGGCTGGAGGTGTTCCAGCTCGTAATATGAGATCAAAAAGCCTTAGTTTTACGTACTTACGCAAGATTCATGCGTTTCGAGCTCCCAAACAAGCCCCCATCGAATGCAAAGTCGCTTTATATCGAAATCGAACATTAGCGTTTTGCTTCGGCTGTAGGTGTTCCAGCTCGTAATATGAGATGAAAAAGACTTATTTTTATGCAAATACGCAAGATTCATGCGTTTCGAGCCACCAAACAAGCCCCCATCGAATGCAAAGTCGCTTTATATCGAAATCGAACATTAGCGTTTTGCTTCGGCTGTAGGTGTTCCAGCTCGTAATATGAGATCAAAAAGCCTTAGTTTTACGTAATTACGCAAGATTCATGCGTTTCAAGCTGCCAAAAGAGCCCTCATCGAATGCAAATTCGCTTTATATCGAAATCGAACATTAGCGTTTTGTTTCTGCTGTAGGTATTCCAGCTCGTAATATGAGATCAAAAAGCCTTAGTTCTACGTAATTACGCATGATTCATGCGTTTCGAGCCACCAAACAAGCACCCATCGAATGCAAATTCGCTTTATATCGTAATCGAACATTAGCCTTTTGCTTTAGCTGTAGGTGTTCCAGCTCGTAATATTAGATCAAAAAGCCTTAGTTTTATACAAATACGCAAGATTCATGCGTTACGAGCCGCCAAACAAGCCCCCATCGAATGCAAAGTCGCTTTATATCGAAATCGAACATTAGCGTTTTGCTTCGGCTGTAGGTGTTCCAGCTCGTAATATGAGATCAAAAAGCCTTAGTTTTACGTACTTACGCAAGATTCATGCGTTTCGAGCTCCCAAACTAGCCCCCATCGAATGCAAATTCGCTTTATATCGAAATAAAACATTAGCGTTTTGCATCGGTTGTAGGTATTCCAGCTCGTAATATGAGATAGAAAAGCCTTAGTTTTACGTAAATACGCGAGATTTACGCGTTTCGTGACGCCAAACAAGCTCCCATCGAATGCAAAGTCGCTTTATTTCGAAATCGAACATTAGCGTTATGTTTCTGCTGTAGGTGTTCTAGCTCGTAATATGAGATCAAAAAGCCTTAGTTCTACGTAATTACGCAAGATTCATGCGTTTCGAGCCACCAAACAAGCACCCATCGAATGCAAATTCGCTTTATATCGTAATCGAACATTAGTCTTTTGCTTTAGCTGTAGGTGTTCCAGCTCGTAATATTAGATCAAAAAGCCTTAGTTTTATACAAATACGCAAGATTCGTGCGTTTCGAGCCGCCAAACAAGCCCCCATCGAATGCAAAGTCGCTTTATATCGAAATCGAACATTAGCGTTTTGCTTCGGCTGTAGGTGTTCCAGCTCGTAATATGAGATCAAAAAGCCTTAGTTTTACGTACTTACGCAAGATTCATGCGTTTCGAGCTCCCAAACAAGCCCCCATCGAATGCAAAGTCGCTTTATATCGAAATCGAACATTAGCGTTTTGCTTCGGCTGTAGAAGTTCCAGCTCGTAATATGAGATCAAAAAGCCTTAGTTTTACGTAATTACGCAAGATTCATGCGTTTCGAGCCATAAAACAAGCACCCATCGAATGCAAATTCGCTTTATATCGTAATCGAACATTAGCCTTTTGCTTTAGCTGTAGGTGTTCCAGCTCGTAATATTAGATCAAAAAGCCTTAGTTTTATGCAAATACGCAAGATTCATGCGTTTCGAGCCGCCAAACAAGCCCCCATCGAATGCAAAGTCGCTTTATATCGAAATCGAACATTAGCGTTTCGCTTCGGCTGTAAGTGTTCCAGCTCGTAATATGAGATCAAAAAGCCTTAGTTTTACGTACTTACGCAAGATTCATGCGTTTCGAGCTCCCAAACAAGCCCCCATCGAATGCAAATTCGCTTTATATCGAAATAAAACATTAGCGTTTTGCATCGGTTGTAGGTATTCCAGCTCGTAATATGAGATAGAAAAGCCTTAGTTTTACGTAAATACGCGAGATTTACGCGTTTCGTGACGCCAAACAAGCTCCCATCGAATGCAAAGTCGCTTTATTTCGAAATCGAACATTAGCGTTTTGTTTCTGCTGTAGGTGTTCTAGCTCGTAATATGAGATCAAAAAGCCTTAGTTTTACGTACTTACGCAAGATTCATGCGTTTCGAGCTCCCAAACAAGCCCCCATCGAATGCAAATTCGCTTTATATCGAAATCAAACATTAGCGTTTTGTTTCGGCTGTAGGTATTCCAGCTCGTAATATGAGATCAAAAAGCCTTAGTTTGACGTAAATACGCAAGATTTATGCAATTCGAGCCGCCAAATAAGCCCCCACCGAATGCAAATTCGCTTTATATCGATATCGAACATTTGCGTTTTGCTTTAGCTGAGGTTCTTCCAGCTCGAAATATAAGATAAAAAAGCCTTAGTTTTACGTAAATACGCAAAATTCATGCGTTTCGAGCCGCCAAACAAGCCCCCATCGAATGCAAAGTCGCTTTATATCGAAATCGAACATTAGCGTTTTGCTTCTGCTGTAGGAGTTCCAGCTCGTAATATAAGATAAAAAAGCCTTAGTTTTACGTAAATACGCAATTTTCATGCGTTTCGAGCTGCCAAACAAGCCCCCATCGAATGCAAATTCGCTTTATATCGAAATCGAAAATTAGCGTTTTGCTTCTGCTGTAGGAGTTCCAGCTCGTAATATAAGATAAAAAAGCCTTAGTTTTACGTAAATACGCAAGATTTTTGCATTTCGAGCTGCCAAACAAGCCCTCATCGAATGCAAATTCGCTTAATATCGAAATCGAACATTAGCGTTTTGCATCGGTTGTAGGTATTCCAGCTCGTAATATGAGATAGAAAAGCCTTAGTTTTACGTAAATACGCGAGATTTATGCGTTTCGAACCGCCAAACACGCCCCCATCGAATGCAAAGTCTCTTTATATTGAAATCAAACATTTGCGTTTGGCTTCGGCTGTAGGCGTTCCAGCTCGTAATGCGAGATCAAAAAGCCTTATTTTCACGTAAATACGCAAGATACATGCGATTCTAGCTGCCAGACAATCCCCCGTCGGTTGCAAAGTCGCTTTATATAGAAATCGAACATTAGCGTTTTGTTACAGCTGTAGGCGCTCCAGGGCGTATTTTAACATGAAAAACCATTAGTTTTACGTGGATACGCAATATTCATGCGTTTCGAACCGCCAAACACGCCCCCATCGAAAGCAAAGTCGGTTTGTATAAAAATCGAAAATTTGCGTTTCGCTTCGGCTGTAGGCGTTCCAGCTCGTAATGAAAGATCAAAAAGGCTTAGTTTTACGTAAATAAGCAAGATTCCTGCGTTTCTAACGGTCAAACAAGCCCACATCGAATGCAGTCGGTTTATATCGAAATCGAACATTTGCGCTTTGCTTCGGCTGTAGGCGTTTCAGCTCGTAATGCGAGATCAAAAAGCCTTATTTTTACGTAAATGGGCACGATTCATGCGATTCTAACTGCCAGACAATCCGCCGTTGGATGCAAGATGGCTTTATATCGAAATCGAACATTAGCGTTTTGCTATAGCTGTAGGCGCTCCAGGGCGCATTTTCAGATCAAAAACCATTAGTTTTACGTAAATAAGCAAGATTCATGCATTTCGAACCGCCAAACAAGCCTCCATCGAATGGAACGTCGCTTTGTATTGAAAACGAACTTTTGCGTTTTGTTTCGGCTGTAGGGGTTTCAACTCGAAATACGCGATCAAAAAGGGTTATTTTTACGTAAAAACGCAAGGTTCATGCGTTTCTAACCGCCAAACAAGCCCCCATCGAATGCAAAGTCGGTTTATATCGAAATCGAACATTTACGCATTGCTTCGGCTGTAGGCCTTCCAGCTCGTAATGCGAGATCAAAAAGGCATAGTTTTACGTAAATAAGCAAGATTCATGCATTTCGAACCGCCAAACAAGCCTCCGTCGAATGGAACGTCGCTTTGTATTGAAAACGAACTTTTGCGTTTTGTTTCGGCTGTAGGGGTTTCAACTCGAAATACGCGTTCAAAAAGGGTTATTTTTACGTAAAAACGCAAGGTTCATGCGTTTCTAACCGCCAAACAAGCCCCCATCGAATGCAAAGCCGGTTTATATCGAAATCGAACATTCGCGCATTGCTTCGGCTGTAGGCCTTCCAGCTCGTAATGCGAGATCAAAAAGGCATAGTTTTACGTAAATAAGCAAGATTCATGCATTTCGAATCGCCAAACAAGCCCCCATCGAATGAGAAGTCGGTTTATATCGAAATTGAACATTTGCGCTTTGCTTCGGCTGTAGGCGTTCCAGCTCGTAATGCGAGATCAAAAAGGCTTAGTTTTACGTAAATAAGCAAGATTCATGCATTTCGAACCGCCAAACAAGCCCCCATCGAATGCAACGTCGCTTTGTATTGAAATCGGAAATTTGTGTTTTGCTTCGGCTGTAGGCGTTTCAGCTCGTAATGCGAGATCAAAAAGCCTTATTTTTACGTAAATTCGCAAGATTCATGCGATTCTAACTGCCAGACAATCCGCCGTTGGATGCAAGATCGCTTTATATCGAAATCGAACATTAGCGTTTTGCTATAGCTGTAGGCACTCCAGGGCGCATTTTCAGATCAAAAACCATTAGTTTTACGTAAATAAGCAAGATTCATGCATTTCGAACCGCCAAACAAGCCTCCATCGAATGGAACGTCGCTTTGTATTGAAATCGAACTTTTGCGTTTTGTTTCGGCTGTAGGGGTTTCAGCTCGAAATACGAGATCAAAAAGGGTTATTTTTACGTAAAAACGCAAGGTTCATGCGTTTTTAACCGCCAAACAAGCCCCCATCGAATGCAAAGTCGGTTTATATCGAAATCGAACATTTGCGCATTGCTTCGGCTGTAGGCCTTCCAGCTCGTAATGCGAGATCAAAAAGGTATAGTTTTACGTAAATAAGCAAGATTCATGCATTTCGAATCGCCAAACAAGCCCCCATCGAATGCAAAGTCGGTTTATATCGAAATTGAACATTTGCGCTTTGCTTCGGCTGTAGGCGTTCCAGCTCGTAATGAAAGATCAAAAAGGCTTAGTTTTACGTAAATGAGCAAGATTCCTGCGTTTCTAACGGTCAAACAAGCCCACATCGAATGCAGTCGGTTTATATCGAAATCGAACATTTGCGCTTTGCTTCGGCTGTAGGCGTTTCAGCTCGTAATGCGAGATCAAAAAGCCTTATTTTTACGTAAATTCGCAAGATTCATGCGATTCTAACTGCCAGACAGTCCGCCGTTGGATGCAAGATCGCTTTATATCGAAATCGAACATTAGCGTTTTGCTATAGCTGTAGGCGCTCCAGGGCCCATTTTCCGATCAAAAACCATTAGTTTTACGTAAATAAGCAAGATTCATGCATTTCGAACCGCCAAACAAGCCTCCATCGAATGGAACGTCGCTTTGTATTGAAATCGAACTTTTGCGTTTTGTTTCGGCTGTAGGGGTTTCAGCTCGAAATACGAGATCAAAAAGGGTTATTTTTACGTAAAAACGCAAGGTTCATGCGTTTTTAACCGCCAAACAAGCCCCCATCGAATGCAAAGTCGGTTTATATCGAAATCGAACATTTGCGCATTGCTTCGGCTGTAGGCCTTCCAGCTCGTAATGCGAGATCAAAAAGGTATAGTTTTACGTAAATAAGCAAGATTCATGCATTTCGAATCGCCAAACAAGCCCCCATCGAATGCAAAGTCGGTTTATATCGAAATCGAACATTTGCGCATTGTTTCGGCTGTAGACGTTCCAGCTCGTAATGAGAGATCAAAAAGGCTTAGTTTTACGTAAATAAGCAAGATTCCTGCGTTTCTAACGGCCAAACAAGCCCACATCCAATGCAAAGTCGGTTTATATCGAAATCGAACATTTGCGCTTTGCTTCGGCTGTAGGCATTTCAGCTCGTAATGCGAGATCAAAAAGCCTTATTTTTATGTAAATTCGCAAGATTCATGCGATTCTAACTGCCAGACAATCCGCCGTTGGACGCAAGATCGCTTTATATCGAAATCGAACATTAGCGTTTCGTTATAGCTGTAGACGCTCCAGGGCGTATTTTAACATAAAAAACCATTAGTTTTACGTAGATACGCAATATTCATGCGTTTCAAACCGCCAAACAAGCCCCCATCGAATGCAAAGTCGGTTTATATCGAAATTGAACATTTGCGCTTTGCTTCGGCTGTAGGCGTTCCAGCTCGTAACGCGAGATCAAAAAGGCTTAGTTTTACGTAAATAAGCAAGATTCATGCGTTTCGAGCCACCAAACAAGCCCCCATCGAATGCAAATTCGCTTTATATCGAAATTGAACATTAGCGTTTTGCTTTGGCTGTAGGTGATCCAGCTCGTAATATTAGATCAAAAAGCCTTAGTTTTACGTAAATACGGAAAATTTTTGCATTTCGAGCTGCCAAACAAGCCCCCATCGAATGCAAAGTCGCTTTATATCGAAATCGAACATTAGCGTTTTGCTTTGACTGTAGGTGATCCAGCTCGTAATATTAGATGAAAAAGCCTTAGTTTTATGCAAATACGCAAGATTCTTGCGTTTCGAGCCGCCAAACAAGCCCCCATCGAATGCAAAGTCGCTTTATATCGAAATCGAACATTAGCGTTTTGCTTCGGCTGTAGGTGTTCCAGCTCGTAATATGAGATGAAAAAGCCTTATTTTTATGCAAATACGCAAGATTCCTGCGTTTCGAGCCACCAAACAAGCCCCCATCGAATGCAAAGTCGCTTTATATCGAAATCGAACATTAGCGTTTTGCTTCGGCTGGAGGTGTTCCAGCTCGTAATATGAGATCAAAAAGCCTTAGTTTTACGTACTTACGCAAGATTCATGCGTTTCGAGCTCCCAAACAAGCCCCCATCGAATGCAAAGTCGCTTTATATCGAAATCGAACATTAGCGTTTTGCTTCGGCTGTAGGTGTTCCAGCTCGTAATATGAGATGAAAAAGACTTATTTTTATGCAAATACGCAAGATTCATGCGTTTCGAGCCACCAAACAAGCCCCCATCGAATGCAAAGTCGCTTTATATCGAAATCGAACATTAGCGTTTTGCTTCGGCTGTAGGTGTTCCAGCTCGTAATATGAGATCAAAAAGCCTTAGTTTTACGTAATTACGCAAGATTCATGCGTTTCAAGCTGCCAAACAAGCCCTCATCGAATGCAAATTCGCTTTATGTCGAAATCGAACAATGGCGTTTTGCATCGGTTGTAGGTATTCCAGCTCGTAATAAGAGATAGAAAAGCCTTAGTTTTACGTAAATACGCGAGATGTATGCGTTTCGAGCCGCCAAACAAGCTCCCATCGAATGCAAAGTCGCTTTATATCGAAATCGAACACTAGCGTTTTGCTTCGGCTGTAGGTGTTCCAGCTCGTAATATGAGATCAAAAAGCCTTAGTTTTACGTAAATACGCAAGATTCATGCGATTCTAACTGCCAGACAATCCGCCGTTGGATGCAAGATCGCTTTATATCGAAATCGAACATTAGCGTTTTGCTATAGCTGTAGGCACTCCAGGGCGCATTTTCAGATCAAAAACCATTAGTTTTACGTAAATAAGCAAGATTCATGCATTTCGAACCGCCAAACAAGCCTCCATCGAATGGAACGTCGCTTTGTATTGAAATCGAACTTTTGCGTTTTGTTTCGGCTGTAGGGGTTTCAGCTCGAAATACGAGATCAAAAAGGGTTATTTTTACGTAAAAACGCAAGGTTCATGCGTTTTTAACCGCCAAACAAGCCCCCATCGAATGCAAAGTCGGTTTATATCGAAATCGAACATTAGCGTTTTGCTTCGGCTGTAGGTGTTCCAGCTCGTAATATGAGATGAAAAAGCCTTATTTTTATGCAAATACGCAAGATTCCTGCGTTTCGAGCCACCAAACAAGCCCCCATCGAATGCAAAGTCGCTTTATATCGAAATCGAACATTAGCGTTTTGCTTCGGCTGGAGGTGTTCCAGCTCGTAATATGAGATCAAAAAGCCTTAGTTTTACGTACTTACGCAAGATTCATGCGTTTCGAGCTCCCAAACAAGCCCCCATCGAATGCAAAGTCGCTTTATATCGAAATCGAACATTAGCGTTTTGCTTCGGCTGTAGGTGTTCCAGCTCGTAATATGAGATGAAAAAGCCTTATTTTTATGCAAATACGCAAGATTCCTGCGTTTCGAGCCACCAAACAAGCCCCCATCGAATGCAAAGTCGCTTTATATCGAAATCGAACATTAGCGTTTTGCTTCGGCTGGAGGTGTTCCAGCTCGTAATATGAGATCAAAAAGCCTTAGTTTTACGTACTTACGCAAGATTCATGCGTTTCGAGCTCCCAAACAAGCCCCCATCGAATGCAAAGTCGCTTTATATCGAAATCGAACATTAGCGTTTTGCTTCGGCTGTAGGTGTTCCAGCTCGTAATATGAGATCAAAAAGCCTTAGTTTTACGTAATTACGCAAGATTCATGCGTTTCAAGCTGCCAAACAAGCCCTCATCGAATGCAAATTCGCTTTATGTCGAAATCGAACAATGGCGTTTTGCATCGGTTGTAGGTATTCCAGCTCGTAATAAGAGATAGAAAAGCCTTAGTTTTACGTAAATACGCGAGATGTATGCGTTTCGAGCCGCCAAACAAGCTCCCATCGAATGTAAAGTCGCTTTATATCGAAATCGAACACTAGCGTTTTGCTTCGGCTGTAGGTGTTCCAGCTCGTAATATGAGATCAAAAAGCCTTAGTTTTACGTAAATACGCAAGATTTTTGCATTTCTAGCTGCCAAAAGAGCCCTCATCGAATGCAAATTCGCTTTATATCGAAATCGAACATTAGCGTTTTGTTTCTGCTGTAGGTATTCCAGCTCGTAATATGAGATCAAAAAGCCTTAGTTCTACGTAATTACGCATGATTCATGCGTTTCGAGCCACCAAACAAGCACCCATCGAATGCAAATTCGCTTTATATCGTAATCGAACATTAGCCTTTTGCTTTAGCTGTAGGTGTTCCAGCTCGTAATATTAGATCAAAAAGCCTTAGTTTTATACAAATACGCAAGATTCATGCGTTTCGAGCCGCCAAACAAGCCCCCATCGAATGCAAAGTCGCTTTATATCGAAATCGAACATTAGCGTTTTGCTTTGGCTGTAGGTGTTCCAGCTCGTAATATGAGATCAAAAAGCCTTAGTTTTACGTACTTACGCAAGATTCATGCGTTTCGAGCTCCCAAACAAGCCCCCATCGAATGCAAATTCGCTTTATATCGAAATAAAACATTAGCGTTTTGCATCGGTTGTAGGTATTCCAGCTCGTAATATGAGATAGAAAAGCCTTAGTTTTACGTAAATACGCGAGATTTACGCGTTTCGTGACGCCAAACAAGCTCCCATCGAATGCAAAGTCGCTTTATTTCGAAATCGAACATTAGCGTTTTGTTTCTGCTGTAGGTGTTCTAGCTCGTAATATGAGATCAAAAAGCCTTAGTTCTACGTAATTACGCAAGATTCATGCGTTTCGAGCCACCAAACAAGCACCCATCGAATGCAAATTCGCTTTATATCGTAATCGAACATTAGCCTTTTGCTTTAGCTGTAGGTGTTCCAGCTCGTAATATTAGATCAAAAAGCCTTAGTTTTATACAAATACGCAAGATTCGTGCGTTTCGAGCCGCCAAACAAGCCCCCATCGAATGCAAGGTCGCTTTATATCGAAATCGAACATTAGCGTTTTGCTTCGGCTGTAGGTGTTCCAGCTCGTAATATGAGATCAAAAAGCCTTAGTTTTACGTACTTACGCAAGATTCATGCGTTTCGAGCTCCCAAACAAGCCCCCATCGAATGCAAAGTCGCTTTATATCGAAATCGAACATTAGCGTTTTGCTTCGGCTGTAGAAGTTCCAGCTCGTAATATGAGATCAAAAAGCCTTAGTTTTACGTAATTACGCAAGATTCATGCGTTTCGAGCCATAAAACAAGCACCCATCGAATGCAAATTCGCTTTATATCGTAATCGAACATTAGCCTTTTGCTTTAGCTGTAGGTGTTCCAGCTCGTAATATTAGATCAAAAAGCCTTAGTTTTATGCAAATACGCAAGATTCATGCGTTTCGAGCCGCCAAACAAGCCCCCATCGAATGCAAAGTCGCTTTATATCGAAATCGAACATTAGCGTTTTGCTTCGGCTGTAGGTGTTCCAGCTCGTAATATGAGATCAAAAAGCCTTAGTTTTACGTACTTACGCAAGATTCATGCGTTTCGAGCTCCCAAACAAGCCCCCATCGAATGCAAATTCGCTTTATATCGAAATAAAACATTAGCGTTTTGCATCGGTTGTAGGTATTCCAGCTCGTAATATGAGATAGAAAAGCCTTAGTTTTACGTAAATACGCGAGATTTACGCGTTTCGTGACGCCAAACAAGCTCCCATCGAATGCAAAGTCGCTTTATTTCGAAATCGAACATTAGCGTTTTGTTTCTGCTGTAGGTGTTCTAGCTCGTAATATGAGATCAAAAAGCCTTAGTTTTACGTACTTACGCAAGATTCATGCGTTTCGAGCTCCCAAACAAGCCCCCATCGAATGCAAATTCGCTTTATATCGAAATAAAACATTAGCGTTTTGCATCGGTTGTAGGTATTCCAGCTCGTAATATGAGATAGAAAAGCCTTAGTTTTACGTAAATACGCGAGATTTATGCGTTTCGAACCGCCAAACACGCCCCCATCGAATGCAAAGTCTCTTTATATTGAAATCAAACATTTGCGTTTGGCTTCGGCTGTAGGCGTTCCAGCTCGTAATGCGAGATCAAAAAGCCTTATTTTCACGTAAATACGCAAGATACATGCGATTCTAGCTGCCAGACAATCCCCCGTCGGTTGCAAAGTCGCTTTATATAGAAATCGAACATTAGCGTTTTGTTACAGCTGTAGGCGCTCCAGGGCGTATTTTAACATGAAAAACCATTAGTTTTACGTGGATACGCAATATTCATGCGTTTCGAACCGCCAAACACGCCCCCATCGAAAGCAAAGTCGGTATTTATCGAAATCGAACATTTGCGCATTGCTTCGGCTGTAGGCGTTCCAGCTCGTAATGCGAGATCAAAAAGGCTTAGTTTTACGTAAATAAGCAAGATTCATGCGTTTCGAACCGCCAAACACGCCCCCATCGAATGCAACGTCGCTTTGTATTGAAATCGGAAATTTATGTTTTGCTTCGGCTGTAGGCGTTTCAGCTCGTAATGCGAGATCAAAAAGCCTTATTTTTACGTAAATTCGCAAGATTCATGCGATTCTAACTGCCAGACAATCCGCCGTTGGATGCAAGATCGCTTTATATCGAAATCGAACATTAGCGTTTTGCTATAGCTGTAGGCGCTCCAGGGCGCATTTTCAGATCAAAAACCATTAGTTTTACGTAAATAAGCAAGATTCATGCATTTCGAACCGCCAAACAAGCCTCCATCGAATGGAACGTCGCTTTGTATTGAAATCGAACTTTTGCGCTTTGCTTCGGCTGTAGGCGTTCCAGCTCGTAACGCGAGATCAAAAAGGCTTAGTTTTACGTAAATAAGCAAAATTCATGCGTTTCGAACCGCCAAACACGCCCCCATCAAATGCAAAGTCTCTTTATATTGAAATCAAACATTTGCGTTTGGCTTCGGCTGTAGGCGTTCCAGCTCGTAATGCGAGATCAAAAAGCCTTATTTTCACGTAAATACGCAAGATTCATGCGATTCTAGCTGCCAGACAAGCCCACATCGAATGCAGTCGGTTTATATCGAAATCGAACATTTGCGCTTTACTTCGGCTGTAGGCGTTTCAGCTCGTAATGCGAGATCAAAAAGGCTTATTTTTACGTAAATTCGCAAGATTCATGCGATTCTAACTGCCAAACACGCCCCCATCGAAAGCAAAGTCGCTTTATATAGAAATCGAACATTTGCGTTTCGCTTCGGCTGTAGGCGTTCCAGCTCGTAATGCGAGATCAAAAAGCCTTATTTTTACGTAAATAAGCAAGATTCCTGCGTTTCTAACGGCCAAACAAGCCCACATCGAATGCGAAATCGAAAATGAGCGTTTCGTTATAGCTGTAGACGCTCCAGGGCGTATTTTAACATAAAAAACCCTTAGTTTTACGTAGATACGCAATATTCATGAGTTTCGAACCTCCAAACCAGCCCCCATCAAATGCAACGTCGCTTTGTATTTAAATCGAGCATTTGCGTTTTGCTTCGGCTGTAGGCGCTCCAGGGCGTATTTTGAGATCAAAAACCATTAGTTTTACGTAAATATGCAAGATTCATGCGTTTCGAACCGCCAAACAAGCCCCCATCGAATGCAAAGTCGATGTAGAGCGAAATCGAAAATTTGCGCATCGCATCGGCTGTAGGCGTTCCAGCTGGTAATGCGAGATAAAAAAGGCTTAGCGTTACGTGAATAAGCAAGATTCATGCTTTTCTAACCGCCAAACAAGCCCCCATCGAATGCAAAGTCGGCTTATATCGAAATCGAACATTTGCGCATTACTTCGGCTCTAGGCGTTCCAGCTCGTAATGCCAGATAAAAAAGATTAGTTTTACGTAAATAAGCAAGATTCATGCATTTCGAACCACCAAACAAGCCTCCATCGAATGGAACGTCGCTTTGTATTGAAATCGAACTTTTGCGTTTTGCTTCGGCTGTAGGGGTTTCAGCTCGAAATACGAGATCAAAAAGCCTTATTTTTACGTAAAAACGCAAGATTCATGCGATTTTAGCTGCCAGACAATCCCCCGTCGGATGCAAAGTCGCTTTATATAGAAATCGACCATTAGCGTTTTGTTATAGCTGTAGGCGCTGCAGGGCGTATTTTGAGATAAAAAACCATTCGTTTTACGTAAATACGCAATATTCATGCATTTCGAACCTCCAAACCAGCCCCCATCGAATGCAAAGTCGGTTTATATCGAAATCGAACATTAGCGAATTGCTTCGGCTGTAGGCGTTCCAGCTCGTAACGCGAGATCAAAAAGGCTTAGCTTTACGTGAATAAGCAAGATTCAAGCGTTTCTGACCGCCAAACAAGCCCACCTCGAATGCAAAGTCGGTTTATATCGAAATCGAACATTTGCGCATTGTTTCGGCTGTAGACGTTCCAGCTCGTAATGAGAGATAAAAAAGGCTTAGTTTTACGTAAATAAGCAAGATTCCTGCGTTTCTAACGGCCAAACAAGCCCACATCCAATGCAAAGTCGGTTTATATCGAAATCGAACATTTGCGCTTTGCTTCGGCTGTAGGCATTTCAGCTCGTAATGCGAGATCAAAAAGCCTTATTTTTATGTAAATTCGCAAGATTCATGCGATTCTAACTGCCAGACAATCCGCCGTTGGACGCAAGATCGCTTTATATCGAAATCGAACATTAGCGTTTCGTTATAGCTGTAGACGCTCCAGGGCGTATTTTAACATAAAAAACCATTAGTTTTACGTAGATACGCAATATTCATGCGTTTCAAACCGCCAAACAAGCCCCCATCGAATGCAAAGTCGGTTTATATCGAAATTGAACATTTGCGCTTTGCTTCGGCTGTAGGCGTTCCAGCTCGTAACGCGAGATCAAAAAGGCTTAGTTTTACGTAAATAAGCAAGATTCATGCGTTTCGAGCCACCAAACAAGCCCCCATCGAATGCAAATTCGCTTTATATCGAAATCGAACATTAGCGTTTTGCTTTGACTGTAGGTGATCCAGCTCGTAATATTAGATGAAAAAGCCTTAGTTTTATGCAAATACGCAAGATTCTTGCGTTTCGAGCCGCCAAACAAGCCCCCATCGAATGCAAAGTCGCTTTATATCGAAATCGAACATTAGCGTTTTGCTTCGGCTGTAGGTGTTCCAGCTCGTAATATGAGATGAAAAAGCCTTATTTTTATGCAAATACGCAAGATTCCTGCGTTTCGAGCCACCAAACAAGCCCCCATCGAATGCAAAGTCGCTTTATATCGAAATCGAACATTAGCGTTTTGCTTCGGCTGGAGGTGTTCCAGCTCGTAATATGAGATCAAAAAGCCTTAGTTTTACGTACTTACGCAAGATTCATGCGTTTCGAGCTCCCAAACAAGCCCCCATCGAATGCAAAGTCGCTTTATATCGAAATCGAACATTAGCGTTTTGCTTCGGCTGTAGGTGTTCCAGCTCGTAATATGAGATGAAAAAGACTTATTTTTATGCAAATACGCAAGATTCATGCGTTTCGAGCCACCAAACAAGCCCCCATCGAATGCAAAGTCGCTTTATATCGAAATCGAACATTAGCGTTTTGCTTCGGCTGTAGGTGTTCCAGCTCGTAATATGAGATCAAAAAGCCTTAGTTTTACGTAATTACGCAAGATTCATGCGTTTCAAGCTGCCAAACAAGCCCTCATCGAATGCAAATTCGCTTTATATCGTAATCGAACATTAGCCTTTTGCTTTAGCTGTAGGTGTTCCAGCTCGTAATATTAGATCAAAAAGCCTTAGTTTTATACAAATACGCAAGATTCATGCGTTTCGAGCCGCCAAACAAGCCCCCATCGAATGCAAAGTCGCTTTATATCGAAATCGAACATTAGCGTTTTGCTTCGGCTGTAGGTGTTCCAGCTCGTAATATGAGATCAAAAAGCCTTAGTTTTACGTACTTACGCAAGATTCATGCGTTTCGAGCTCCCAAACAAGCCCCCATCGAATGCAAATTCGCTTTATATCGAAATAAAACATTAGCGTTTTGCATCGGTTGTAGGTATTCCAGCTCGTAATATGAGATAGAAAAGCCTTAGTTTTACGTAAATACGCGAGATTTACGCGTTTCGTGACGCCAAACAAGCTCCATCGAATGCAAAGTCGCTTTATTTCGAAATCGAACATTAGCGTTTTGTTTCTGCTGTAGGTGTTCTAGCTCGTAATATGAGATCAAAAAGCCTTAGTTCTACGTAATTACGCAAGATTCATGCGTTTCGAGCCACCAAACAAGCACCCATCGAATGCAAATTCGCTTTATATCGTAATCGAACATTAGCCTTTTGCTTTAGCTGTAGGTGTTCCAGCTCGTAATATTAGATCAAAAAGCCTTAGTTTTATACAAATACGCAAGATTCGTGCGTTTCGAGCCGCCAAACAAGCCCCCATCGAATGCAAAGTCGCTTTATATCGAAATCGAACATTAGCGTTTTGCTTCGGCTGTAGG
Organism: Stenichneumon culpator; assembly: GCA_964017025.1. Taxonomy (NCBI): domain Eukaryota; kingdom Metazoa; phylum Arthropoda; class Insecta; order Hymenoptera; family Ichneumonidae; genus Stenichneumon; species Stenichneumon culpator. The sequence continues at coordinate 745,389 of OZ024779.1, read as the reverse complement.
TGTTCCAGCTCGTAATATGAGATCATAAAGCCTTAGTTTTACGTACTTACGCAAGATTCATGCGTTTCGAGCTCCCAAACAAGCCCCCATCGAATGCAAAGTCGCTTTATATCGAAATCGAACATTAGCGTTTTGCTTCGGCTGTAGAAGTTCCAGCTCGTAATATGAGATCAAAAAGCCTTAGTTTTACGTAATTACGCAAGATTCATGCGTTTCGAGCCATAAAACAAGCACCCATCGAATGCAAATTCGCTTTATATCGTAATCGAACATTAGCCTTTTGCTTTAGCTGTAGGTGTTCCAGCTCGTAATATTAGATCAAAAAGCCTTAGTTTTATGCAAATACGCAAGATTCATGCGTTTCGAGCCGCCAAACAAGCCCCCATCGAATGCAAAGTCGCTTTATATCGAAATCGAACATTAGCGTTTTGCTTCGGCTGTAGGTGTTCCAGCTCGTAATATGAGATCAAAAAGCCTTAGTTTTACGTACTTACGCAAGATTCATGCGTTTCGAGCTCCCAAACAAGCCCCCATCGAATGCAAATTCGCTTTATATCGAAATAAAACATTAGCGTTTTGCATCGGTTGTAGGTATTCCAGCTCGTAATATGAGATAGAAAAGCCTTAGTTTTACGTAAATACGCGAGATTTACGCGTTTCGTGACGCCAAACAAGCTCCCATCGAATGCAAAGTCGCTTTATTTCGAAATCGAACATTAGCGTTTTGTTTCTGCTGTAGGTGTTCTAGCTCGTAATATGAGATCAAAAAGCCTTAGTTTTACGTACTTACGCAAGATTCATGCGTTTCGAGCTCCCAAACAAGCCCCCATCGAATGCAATTCGCTTTATATCGAAATCAAACATTAGCGTTTTGTTTCGGCTGTAGGTATTCCAGCTCGTAATATGAGATCAAAAAGCCTTAGTTTGACGTAAATACGCAAGATTTATGCAATTCGAGCCGCCAAATAAGCCCCCACCGAATGCAAATTCGCTTTATATCGATATCGAACATTTGCGTTTTGCTTTAGCTGAGGTTCTTCCAGCTCGAAATATAAGATAAAAAAGCCTTAGTTTTACGTAAATACGCAAAATTCATGCGTTTCGAGCCGCCAAACAAGCCCCCATCGAATGCAAAGTCGCTTTATATCGAAATCGAACATTAGCGTTTTGCTTCTGCTGTAGGAGTTCCAGCTCGTAATATAAGATAAAAAAGCCTTAGTTTTACGTAAATACGCAAGATTTTTGCATTTCGAGCTGCCAAACAAGCCCTCATCGAATGCAAATTCGCTTAATATCGAAATCGAACATTAGCGTTTTGCATTGGTTGTAGGTATTCCAGCTCGTAATATGAGATAGAAAAGCCTTAGTTTTACGTAAATACGCGAGATTTATGCGTTTCGTGACGCCAAACAAGCTCCCATCGAATGCAAATTCGCTTTATATCGAAATCGAACATTAGCGTTTTGCTTCGGCTGTAGGCGTTAAAGCTCGTAATATGAGATCAAAAAGCCTTAGTTTTACGTAAATACGCAAGATTTTTGCATTTCTAGCTGCCAAAAGAGCCCTCATCGAATGCAAATTCGCTTTATATCGAAATCGAACATTAGCGTTTTGTTTCTGCTGTAGGTGTTCAAGCTCGTAATATGAGATCAAAAAGCCTTAGTTTTACGTAAATACGCAAGATTTTTGCATTTCGAGCTGCCAAACAAGCCCTCATCGAATGCAAATTCGCTTAATATCGAAATCGAACATTAGCGTTTTGCATTGGTTGTAGGTATTCCAGCTCGTAATATGAGATAGAAAAGCCTTAGTTTTACGTAAATACGCGAGATTTATGCGTTTCGTGACGCCAAACAAGCTCCCATCGAATGCAAATTCGCTTTATATCGAAATCGAACATTAGCGTTTTGCTTCGGCTGTAGGCGTTAAAGCTCGTAATATGAGATCAAAAAGCCTTAGTTTTACGTAAATACGCAAGATTTTTGCATTTCTAGCTGCCAAAAGAGCCCTCATCGAATGCAAATTCGCTTTATATCGAAATCGAACATTAGCGTTTTGTTTCTGCTGTAGGTGTTCAAGCTCGTAATATGAGATCAAAAAGCCTTAGTTTTACGTAAATACGCAAGGTTCATGCGATTCTAGCTACCAGACAATCCCCCGTCGGATGCAAAGTCGCTTTATATAGAAATCGAAAATTAGCGTTTCGTTATAGCTGTAGACGCTCCAGGGCGTATTTTAACATAAAAAACCATTAGTTTTACGTAGATACGCAATATTCATGCGTTTCAAACCGCCAAACAAGCCCCCATCGAATGCAAAGTCGGTTTATATCGAAATCGAACATTTGCGCATTGTTTCGGCTGTAGACGTTCCAGCTCGTAATGAGAGATCAAAAAGGCTTAGTTTTACGTAAATAAGCAAGATTCCTGCGTTTCTAACGGCCAAACAAGCCCACATCCAATGCAAAGTCGGTTTATATCGAAATCGAACATTTGCGCTTTGCTTCGGCTGTAGGCATTTCAGCTCGTAATGCGAGATCAAAAAGCCTTATTTTTACGTAAATTCGCAAGATTCATGCGATTCTAACTGCCAGACAATCCGCCGTTGGATGCAAGATCGCTTTATATCGAAATCGAACATTAGCGTTTCGTTATAGCTGTAGACGCTCCAGGGCGTATTTTAACATCAAAAACCATTAGTTTTACGTAGATACGCAATATTCATGCGTTTCAAACCGCCAAACAAGCCCCCATCGAATGCAAAGTCGGTTTATATCGAAATTGAACATTTGCGCTTTGCTTCGGCTGTAGGCGTTCCAGCTCGTAACGCGAGATCAAAAAGGCTTAGTTTTACGTAAATAAGCAAGATTCATGCGTTTCGAACCGCCAAACACTCCCCCATCGAATGCAAAGTCTCTTTATATTGAAATCAAACATTTGCGTTTGGCTTCGGCTGTAGGCGTTCCAGCTCGTAATGCGAGATCAAAAAGCCTTATTTTCACGTAAATACGCAAGATACATGCGATTCTAGCTGCCAGACAATCCCCCGTCGGTTGCAAAGTCGCTTTCTATAGAAATCGAACATTAGCGTTTTGTTACAGCTGTAGGCGCTCCAGGGCGTATTTTAACATGAAAAACCATTAGTTTTACGTGGATACGCAATATTCATGCGTTTCGAACCGCCAAACACGCCCCCATCGAAAGCAAAGTCGGTTTGTATAAAAATCGAAAATTTGCGTTTCGCTTCGGCTGTAGGCGTTCCAGCTCGTAATGAAAGATCAAAAAGGCTTAGTTTTACGTAAATAAGCAAGATTCCTGCGTTTCTAACGGTCAAACAAGCCCACATCGAATGCAGTCGGTTTATATCGAAATCGAACATTTGCGCTTTGCTTCGGCTGTAGGCGTTTCAGCTCGTAATGCGAGATCAAAAAGCCTTATTTTTACGTAAATGGGCAAGATTCATGCGATTCTAACTGCCAGACAATCCGCCGTTGGATGCAAGATGGCTTTATATCGAAATCGAACATTAGCGTTTTGCTATAGCTGTAGGCGCTCCAGGGCGCATTTTCAGATCAAAAACCATTAGTTTTACGTAAATAAGCAAGATTCATGCATTTCGAACCGCCAAACAAGCCTCCATCGAATGGAACGTCGCTTTGTATTGAAAACGAACTTTTGCGTTTTGTTTCGGCTGTAGGGGTTTCAACTCGAAATACGCGATCAAAAAGGGTTATTTTTACGTAAAAACGCAAGGTTCATGCGTTTCTAACCGCCAAACAAGCCCCCATCGAATGCAAAGTCGGTTTATATCGAAATCGAACATTTACGCATTGCTTCGGCTGTAGGCCTTCCAGCTCGTAATGCGAGATCAAAAAGGCATAGTTTTACGTAAATAAGCAAGATTCATGCATTGCGAACCGCCAAACAAGCCCCCATCGAATGCAAAGTCGGTTTATATCGAAATTGAACATTTGCGCTTTGCTTCGGCTGTAGGCGTTCCAGCTCGTAACGCGAGATCCAAAAGGCTTAGTTTTACGTAAATAAGCAAGATTCATGCGTTTCGAACCGCCAAACACGCCCCCATCGAATGCAAAGTCTCTTTATATTGAAATCAAACATTTGCGTTTGGCTTCGGCTGTAGGCGTTCCAGCTCGTAATGCGAGATCAAAAAGCCTTATTTTCACGTAAATACGCAAGATTCATGCGATTCTAGCTGCCAGACAATCCCCCGTCGGTTGCAAAGTCGCTTTATATAGAAATCGAACATTAGCGTTTTGTTACAGCTGTAGGCGCTCCAGGGCATATTTTGAGATAAAAAAAACCATTAGTTTTACGTAAATAAGCAAGATTCATGCGTTTCGAACCGCCAAACACGCCCCCATCGAAAGCAGTCGGTTTATATCGAAATCGAACATTTGCGCTTTACTTCGGCTGTAGGCGTTTCAGCTCGTAATGCGAGATCAAAAAGCCTTATTTTTACGTAAATAAGCAAGATTCCTGCGTTTCTAACGGCCAAACAAGCCCACATCGAATGCGAAATCGAAAATGAGCGTTTCGTTATAGCTGTAGAGGCTCCAGGGCGCATTTTAACATAAAAAACCATTAGTTTTACGTAGATACACAATATTCATGCGTTTCAAACCGCCAAACAAGCCCCCATCGAATGCAAAGTCGGTTTATATCGAAATCGAACATTTGCGCATTGCTTCGGCTGTAGGCGTTCCAGCTCGTAATGCGAGATCAAAAAGGCTTAGTTTTACGTAAATAAGCAAGATTCATGCGTTTCGAACCGCCAAACACGCCCCCATCGAATGCAACGTCGCTTTGTATTGAAATCGGAAATTTATGTTTTGCTTCGGCTGTAGGCGTTTCAGCTCGTAATGCGAGATCAAAAAGCCTTATTTTTACGTAAATTCGCAAGATTCATGCGATTCTAACTGCCAGACAATCCGCCGTTGGATGCAAGATCGCTTTATATCGAAATCGAACATTAGCGTTTTGCTATAGCTGTAGGCGCTCCAGGGCGCATTTTCAGATCAAAAACCATTAGTTTTACGTAAATAAGCAAGATTCATGCATTTCGAACCGCCAAACAAGCCTCCATCGAATGGAACGTCGCTTTGTATTGAAATCGAACTTTTGCGTTTTGTTTCGGCTGTAGGGGTTTCAGCTCGAAATACGAGATCAAAAAGGGTTATTTTTACGTAAAAACGCAAGGTTCATGCGTTTTTAACCGCCAAACAAGCCCCCATCGAATGCAAAGTCGGTTTATATCGAAATCGAACATTTGCGCATTGATTCGGCTGCAGGCCTTCCAGCTCGTAATGCGAGATCAAAAAGGCATAGTTTTACGTAAATAAGCAAGATTCATGCATTTCGAATCGCCAAACAAGCCCCCATCGAATGCAAAGTCGGCTTATATCGAAATCGAACATTTGCGCATTGCTTCGGCTCTAGGCGTTCCAGCTCGTAATGCCAGATAAAAAGGCTTAGTTTTACGTAAATAAGCAAGATTCATGCATTTCGAACCACCAAACCAGCCCCCATCGAATGCAAAGTTGCTTTATATCGGGATCGAACATTTGTGTTTTGTTATAGCTGTAGGCGCTTCAGGGCGTATTTTGAGATAAAAAACGTTAGTTTTACGTGAATACGCAAGATTCATGCGTTTCGATCCACCAAACAAGCTCCCATCGAATGCAAAGTCACTTTATATACAAATCGAACATTAGCGTTTTGCAGTAGCTGTAGACGTTCCAGGTCGTATTGTGAGATCAAATACCGTTAGTTTTACGTAAATACGCGAGATTCATGCGTTTCGATTCGCCAAACAAGCCCCAATCGAATGCAAAGTCGGTTTATATCGAAATTGAACATTTGCGCTTTGCTTCGGCTGTAGGCGTTCCAGCTCGTAACGCGAGATCAAAAAGGATTAGTTTTACGTAAATAAGCAAGATTCATGCGTTTCGAACCGCCAAACACGCCCCCATCGAATGCAAAGTCTCTTTATATTGAAATCAAACATTTGCGTTTGGCCTCGGCTGTAGGCGTTCCAGCTCGTAATGCGAGATCAAAAAGCCTTATTTTTACGTAAATACGCAAGATTCATGTGATTCTAGCTGCCAGACAATCCCCCGTCGGATGCAAAGTCGCTTTATATAGAAATCAAACATTAGCGTTTTGTTATAGCTGTAGGCGCTGCAGGGCGTATTTTGAGATAAAAAAAACCATTAGTTTTACGTAAATACGCAATATTCAGGCGTTTCGAACCTCAAAACCAGCCCCCATTGAATGCAAATTCGGTTTTTATCGAAATCGAACATTTGCGCATTGCTTCGGCTGTAGGCGTTCCAGCTCGTAATGCCAGATAAAAAGGCTTAGTTATACGTAAATAAGCAAGATTCATGCATATCGAACCGCTAAACAAGCCCCTACCGAATGCAACGTCGCTTTGTATTGAAATCGATTATTTGCGTTTTGCTTCGGCTGTAGCCGTTTCAGCTCGAAATACGAGATCAAAAAGCCTTATTTTCACGTAAATACGCAAGATTCATGTGATTCTAGCTGCCAGACAGTCCCCCGTCGGTTGCAAAGTCGCTTTATATAGAAATCGACCATTAGCGTTTTGTTATAGCTGTAGGCGCTGCAGGGCGTATTTTGAGATAAAAAAACCATTCGTTTTACGTAAATACGCAATATTCATGCGTTTCAAACCGCCAAACAAGCCCCCATCGAAAGCAAAGTCGCTTTATATAGAAATCGAACATTTGCGTTTCGCTTCGGCTGTAGGCGTTCCAGCTCGTAATGAGAGATCAAAAAGGCTTAGTTTTACGTAAATAAGCAAGATTCCTGCGTTTCTAACGGCCAAACACGCCCACATCGAATGCAGTCGGTTTATATCGAAATCGAACATTTGCGCTTTACTTCGGCTGTAGGCGTTTCAGCTCGTAATGGGAGATCAAAAAGCCTTATTTTTTACGTAAATTCGCAAGATTCATGCGATTCTAACTGCCAGACAATCACCCGTTGGATGCAAAGTCGCTTTATATAGAAATCGACCATTAGCGTTTTGTTATAGCTGTAGGCGCTCCAGGGCGTATTTTGAGATCAAAAACCATTAGTTTTACGTAAATATGCAAGATTCATGCGTTTCGAACCGCCAAACAAGCCTCCATCGAATGGAACGTCGCTTTGTATTGAAATCGATCTTTTGCGTTTTGTTTCGGCTGTAGGGGTTTCAGCTCGAAATACGAGATCAAAAAGGGTTATTTTTACGTAAAAACGCAAGGTTCATGCGTTTTTAACCGCCAAACAAGCCCCCATCGAATGCAAAGTCGGTTTATATCGAAATTGAACATTTGCGCTTTGCTTCGGCTGTAGGCGTTCCAGCTCGTAACGCGAGATCAAAAAGGCTTAGTTTTACGTAAATAAGCAAGATTCATGCGTTTCGAACCGCCAAACACGCCCCCATCGAATGCAAAGTCTCTATATATTGAAATCAAACATTTGCGTTTGGCTTCGGCTGTAGGCGTTCCAGCTCGTAATGTGAGATCAAAAAGCCTTATTTTCACGTAAATACGCAAGATTCATGCGATTCTAGCTGCCAGTCAATCCCCCGTCGGTTGCAAAGTCGCTTTATATAGAAATCGAACATTAGCGTTTTGTTACAGCTGTAGGCGCTCCAGGGCGTATTTTAACATAAAAAACCATTAGTTTTACGTAGATACACAATATTCATGCGTTTCAAACCGCCAAACAAGCCCCCATCGAATGCAAAGTCGATGTAGAGCGAAATCGAAAATTTGCGCATTGCATCGGCTGTAGGTGTTCCAGCTCGTAATGCGAGATCAAGAAACCTTAGTTTCACGTAAATAAGCAAGATTCATGCATTTCGAACCGCCAAACCAGCCCCATCGAAAGCAAAGCCGCTTTATATAGAAATCGAACATTTGCGTTTCGCTTCAGCTGTAGGCGTTCCAGCTCGTAATGCGAGATAAAAAAGGCTTAGCGTTACGTGAATAAGCAAGATTCATGCGTTTCTAATCGCCAAACAAGCCCCCATCGAATGCAAAGTCGGCTTATATCGAAATCGAATATTTGCGCATTGCTTCGGCTGTAGGCGTTCCAGCTCGTAATGCCAGATAAAAAGGCTTAGTTTTACGTAAATAAGCAAGATTCATGCATTTCGAACCGCCAAACAAGCCTCCATCGAATGGAACGTCGCTTTGTATTGAAATCGAACTTTTGCGTTTTGCTTCGGCTGTAGGGGTTTCAGCTCGAAATACGAGATCAAAAAGCCTTATTTTTACGTAAAAACGCAAGATTCATGCGATTCTAGCTACCAGACAATCCCCCGTCGGATGCAAAGTCGCTTTATATAGAAATCGAAAATTAGCGTTTCCTTATAGCTGTAGACGCTCCAGGGCGTATTTTAACATAAAAAACCATAAGTTTTACGTAGATACGCAATATTCATGCGTTTTAAACCGCCAAACAAGCCCCCATCGAATGCAAAGTTGGTTTATATCGAAATCGAACATTTGCGCATTGCTTCGGCTGTAGACGTTCCAGCTCGTAATGCGAGATCAAAAAGGCTTAGTTTTATGTAAATACGCCAGATTCATGTGTTTCGAACCGCCAAACACGCCCCCATCATAAGCAAAGTCGCTTTATATAGAAATCGAACATTTGCGTTTCGCTTCGGCTGTAGGCGTTCCAGCTCGTAATGAGAGATCAAAAAGGCTTACTTTTACGTAAATAAGCAAGATTCCTGCGTTTCTAACGGCCAAACAAGCCCACATCGAATGCAGTCGGTTTATATCGAAATCGAACATTTGCTCTTTACTTCGGCTGTAGGCGTTTCAGCTCGTAATGCGAGATCAAAAAGCTTTATTTTTACGTAAATTCGCAAGATTCATGCGATTCTAACTGCCAGACAATCCCCCGTTGGATGCAAAGTCGCTTTATATAGAAATCAACCATTAGCGTTTTGTTATAGCTGTAGGCGCTCCAGGGCGTATTTTGAGATCAAAAACCATTAGTTTTACGTAAATAAGCAAGATTCATGCGTTTCGAACCGCCAAACACGCCCCCATCGAATGCAAAGTCTCTATATATTGAAATCAAACATTTGCGTTTGGCTTCGGCTGTAGGCGTTCCAGCTCGTAATGTGAGATCAAAACCCTTATTTTCACGTAAATACGCAAGATTCATGCGATTCTAGCTGCCAGTCAATCCCCCGTCGGTTGCAAAGTCGCTTTATATAGAAATCGAACATTAGCGTTTTGTTACAGCTGTAGGCGCTCCAGGGCGTATTTTAACATAAAAAACCATTAGTTTTACGTAGATACGCAATATTCATGCGTTTTAAACCGCCAAACAAGCCCCCATCGAATGCAAAGTCGGTTTATATCGAAATCGAACATTTGCGCATTGCTTCGGCTGTAGACGTTCCAGCTCGTAATGCGAGATCAAAAAGGCTTAGTTTTACGTAAATAAACAAGATTCATGCATTTCGAACCGCCAAACAAGCCCCCATCGAATGCAACGTCGCTTTGTATTGAAATCAGAAATTTGTGTTTTGCTTCGGCTGTAGGCGTTTCAGCTCGTAATGCGAGATCAAAAAGCCTTATTTTTACGTAAATTCGCAAGATTCATGCGTTTCTAACAGCCAGACAATCCGCCGTTGGATGCAAGATCGCTTTATATCGAAATCGAACATTAGCGTTTTGCTTTAGCTGTAGGCGCTCCAGGGCGCATTTTCAGATCAAAAACCATTAGTTTTACGTAAATAAGCAAGATTCATGCATTTCGAACCGCCAAACAAGCCTCCATCGAATGGAACGTCGCTTTGTATTGATAACGAACTTTTGCGTTTTGTTTCGGCTGTAGGGGTTTCAACTCGAAATACGCGATCAAAAAGGGTTATTTTTACGTAAAAACGCAAGGTTTATGCGTTTCTAACCGCCAAACAAGCCCCCATCGAATGCAAAGTCGGTTTATATCGAAATCGAACATTTGCGCATTGCTTCGGCTGTAGGCCTTCCAGCTCGTAATGCGAGATCAAAAAGGCATAGTTTTACGTAAATAAGCAAGATTCATGCGTTTCGAACCGCCAAACACGCCCTCATCGAATGCAACGTCGCTTTGTATTGAAATCGAACATTTGCGTTTTGCTTCGGCTGTAGGCGTTTCAGCTCGAAATACGAGATCAAAAAGCCTTATTTTTACGTAAAAACGCAAGATTCATGCGATTTTAGCTGCCAGACAATCCCCCGTCGGATGCAAAGTTTTGTTATAGCTGTAGGCGCTGCAGGGCGTATTTTGAGATAAAAAACCATTAGTTTTACGTAAATATGCAAGATTCATGCGTTTCGAACCGCCAAACAAGCCCCCATCGAATGCAAAGTCGATGTAGAGCGAAATCGAAAATTTGCGCATTGCATCGGCTGTAGGTGTTCCAGCTCGTAATGCGAGATCAAGAAACCTTAGTTTCACGTAAATAAGCAAGATTCATGCATTTCGAACCGCCAAACCAGCCCCATCGAAAGCAAAGCCGCTTTATATAGAAATCGAACATTTGCGTTTCGCTTCAGCTGTAGGCGTTCCAGCTCGTAATGCGAGATAAAAAAGGCTTAGCGTTACGTGAATAAGCAAGATTCATGCGTTTCTAATCGCCAAACAAGCCCCCATCGAATGCAAAGTCGGCTTATATCGAAATCGAATATTTGCGCATTGCTTCGGCTGTAGGCGTTCCAGCTCGTAATGCCAGATAAAAAGGCTTAGTTTTACGTAAATAAGCAAGATTCATGCATTTCGAACCGCCAAACAAGCCTCCATCGAATGGAACGTCGCTTTGTATTGAAATCGAACTTTTGCGTTTTGCTTCGGCTGTAGGGGTTTCAGCTCGAAATACGAGATCAAAAAGCCTTATTTTTACGTAAAAACGCAAGATTCATGCGATTCTAGCTACCAGACAATCCCCCGTCGGATGCAAAGTCGCTTTATATAGAAATCGAAAATTAGCGTTTCCTTATAGCTGTAGACGCTCCAGGGCGTATTTTAACATAAAAAACCATAAGTTTTACGTAGATACGCAATATTCATGCGTTTTAAACCGCCAAACAAGCCCCCATCGAATGCAAAGTCGGTTTATATCGAAATCGAACATTTGCGCATTGCTTCGGCTGTAGACGTTCCAGCTCGTAATGCGAGATCAAAAAGGCTTAGTTTTATGTAAATACGCCAGATTCATGTGTTTCGAACCGCCAAACACGCCCCCATCATAAGCAAAGTCGCTTTATATAGAAATCGAACATTTGCGTTTCGCTTCGGCTGTAGGCGTTCCAGCTCGTAATGAGAGATCAAAAAGGCTTACTTTTACGTAAATAAGCAAGATTCCTGCGTTTCTAACGGCCAAACAAGCCCACATCGAATGCAGTCGGTTTATATCGAAATCGAACATTTGCTCTTTACTTCGGCTGTAGGCGTTTCAGCTCGTAATGCGAGATCAAAAAGCTTTATTTTTACGTAAATTCGCAAGATTCATGCGATTCTAACTGCCAGACAATCCCCCGTTGGATGCAAAGTCGCTTTATATAGAAATCGACCATTAGCGTTTTGTTATAGCTGTAGGCGCTCCAGGGCGTATTTTGAGATCAAAAACCATTAGTTTTACGTAAATATGCAAGATTCATGCGATTCGAACCGCCAAACAAGCCCCCATCGAATGCAAAGTCGATGTAGAGCGAAATCGAAAATTTGCGCATTGCATCGGCTGTAGGCGTTCCAGCTCGTAATGCGAGATCAAGAAACCTTAGTTTCACGTAAATAAGCAAGATTCATGCATTTCGAACCGCCAAACCAGCCCCATCGAAAGCAAAGCCGTGTTGTACCCCGGATATTTCAATACCTCGATTATTAAGGCAAGGTCATTGCACCGGAATCGAGGTATGCAGCTGCAGGCAACGACCGCGCGTCGTTGCGAAATAATAACGAAATCCACCGTACAGTCGAGTCAGCATTTAGGCAAACGCGTGTAACTTGACACCTAACGCAGCATTTAGGCAATCGCGAGCGACTCGGCAAGTAACGCATCAGCTCAGGAATTGCTGAGTCAGCTATTGGGAAATTATTGACGATATTGTATTCTACCCGGAAACGAGAATTGTTTAAACAATTAGCAATCTGACGAAATATCTGACATCGACTAAAATTAAGCTGACGTGCCTGCTCTTCCATCCATATATAGGGAACCGAGAGCAGGCACCCACTAGTCCCTTCGGAACTCCTGATTCTGTACGGTTGGTTACGCTTTGCTTGTTACGTTTTGTTGGTTACGTTTTGTTAGTTACATTACGATTCACGTAACAATTACATGTGCAAGGGCACGCAATTCGGTAGTAAGTGATACTACTAGTTCGGACAAGTTCTTCCACGGGAAGACCACTGTACAAGGTGTACTCGATACGATTGGTAATAAACTCTAATTAACGAAGATTTCTGTAATAGACTCTAATAAACATTGTCGTAATAAACTATTTGGAAGATTTCTCTAATAAACTATAATAAATAGTAAATCGTGCGATTATAATTCTCTTGGGTTCTAACCCTTAACTGGATAAATCCCGAATCATAAGAGCTAACGGCTCTCCCGCAAAACCCAGAGTAGCTAACTGAGTTTCTGCGGATATAACATTGGTGGCAGCGGTGGGATGTTACCACCCAAAGGACACGGTCACCATATCAGCGGCAAACAAGAGTATCGGCACCGGAAGAGGAAGAACGGGTATACATGGATCTACCGTCAGCCCTACGGAATATCAAAACTTTCGATGGGAACGACCCTACGAAGCTTGAAGGGTTCATGCTATCCTGCGAAGCGGTCTGGGGTATGGTTCTCCCTCGACAACGATCAGACCTCCTTGCACTCAAACGGAGTAGCAAATTAGAGGATCGAGCGACGCGAGAGATGCGTCACAAAACTGTCGTCACTCTGAGCGATCTACGCACGGAATTGGAAGCGTTGTACGGGAAACGTGAGTCACTCGCCTCTTTGCAATACCAGTTTTGTACCCTACGACAAGATACGAAGGAGAATGTCTCCACATACGCTACACGGGTCGAAACACTGACCGTAGAGGTGATCGAGAAATTATGCGAGGGAATCGACTCGCGTGGGGCTCGTTACTTTGGAGAAGCCACACGGAAAAGCGCTCAAATGAATTTTGAAAACAGGTTGAAAAAGGAGATTCAAACGATCGTACGATCACGCATTTATCAGAGTCTGCACGACTCCATCGTAGGGGCCATCGAGGTCGAAAAAATGACTACAGGACATCATCGTACGCCCAGCAATGGGGGAAAGAAATCACGACCGTCACAAGGCGCGACTGGAGAAGCCGATCGCACATGCTTCACGTGCGGTAAGCCAGGGCATTTGGCGAAAGACTGCACAGCCCCCCGTCAATCCGGACGACATAGCCTCCCGCTGCCGGCACAACAAGACGTAAACATAGTCAACGTAGCATGCCACTACTGCAAAAAGATCGGGCACTTGATGAAGGACTGCCGGGCACGTATACGGGCGGAGGAAAAGAAAAACAAAAATGACGAGCAGCAACCAGTACAAACGGAGGAAACGCCCACGCAGCCGATACGTGAAAGGACTGTAGGGGCATACCGCGTAAATACACTCACGGCAACGGATGGGCCCATAAGGAAGGCCTACATCAACACTTTGGAAGTATCCAAACCGAAAGAAATCCAGAGAATTGGCGACGAAGAGGAATCCGTCATCAGGAAGATCGACGAAGAGCACAGAGCTGCTGACGAAATATACGCCATCCCGAGGATCGGGGACGAAGAGGAATCCGTCATCAGGAAGATCGACGAAGAGCACAGAGCTGCTGACGAAATATACGCCATCCCGAGGATCGGGGACGAAGAGGAATCCGTCATCAGGAAGATCGACGAAGAGCACAGAGCTGCTGACGAAATATACGCCATCCCGAGGATCGGGGACGAAGGGGAATCCGTCATCAGGAAGATCGACGAAGAGCACAGAGCTGCTGACGAAGTATACGCCATCCCGAGGATCGGGGACGAAGAGGAATCCGTCATCAGGAAGATCGACGAAGAGCACAGAGCTGCTGACGAAGTATCCGCCATCCCGAGGATCGGGGACGAAGAGCAATCCGTCATCAGGAAGATCGACGAAGAGCACAGAGCTGCTGACGAAGTATCCGCCATCCCGAGGATCGGGGACGAAGAGGAATCCGTCATCAGGAAGATCGACGAAGAGCACGGAGCTGCTGACAAAGTATCCGCCATCCCGAGGATCGGCGATGAAGAGGAATCCGTCATCAGGAAGATCGACGAAGAGCACAGAGCTGCTAACGAAGTATCCGCCATCCAGGGGATCGGCGATGAAGAGAGACCCGCCAACTTGAGAGTTGACGAGCGACACCGAGATGTCGAAGTGAAATCCGTCAATCCACGAATTGGCGAAGAGCCGGTACGGCTGGGAAAACCCCGTCAATCTGAGAATTGACGAAGAGCCCGAGCGGCTGGAAAACAAATTGAGAATTCGGCAAACACACATGTGAAGAGGGAATACCGCCATCGCAAGGATCTGCGAAGAATCAGACGCCGCCAGGATCGACGAACGAGAGCCTGGCAACGGCAAGAGAACAACGGCACCGAGGGAAACACGCCTTGGTACAAGTGTACCGTCGACGTACCCACGTAGAAGGGTCGGAAAAAAAAATTGGAACGGTCACTGGATTCGATAAGGCTTCACAGCAAAGGAAAAAAGAAGAAAAAAAAATATATATATACTGAAATTCGCATAATACACGGAAAAAGGGTTACTTTCGAAAATTTCCGGGGGAAGAAATTTATTGTCGGAAAGGTAACAGCCGTGCTGTAACATAAAATCAAGATCAAGGCATGCTTCGGGTCATCAACCGACCCACAGTCACACTCGAGGAGCTAGCGTCAACAGAAGAGCTGCACACAGTACTCGCCGTCCTGACTCGCCAAATAAATGCGGAATCGGAACGTTAAGTCAGGGCATGGACGTTTCACGCGTCACACAGGAGGAAGAAAACTCGCTTCAGGAAATATGCAAGGAGTTCGATGGATCGACGAGCTCGACACAGCATTAACGGCGATAACAGGTGGCATAGATTCAGCCGGAAGGAAACGGCCAGACGCAAAAATCGGGTGGTGCAACCACCGCAAGGGCAAGAATAAATGCCGCAAATAGGCACATGTTTGAGACTTCGCCTGAAGTAATCGTGCTAAATTTTGTTGTAGAATTGTGTGTAAAACTTAATTAACCGGTAAACCGGCACACTAATAGATAATAGATGAGCAATGCACGGGGTACAAGAGTCGTAAAAAATAAAGCTCGCCGGAGTCGAGCGAAAAGAAATCAGATTTCTTTTCTTTTTTGGGGGGAGGGATGTTGTACCCCGGATATTTCAATACCTCGATTATTAAGGCAAGGTCATTGCACCGGAATCGACGTATGCAGCTGCAGGCAACGACCGCGCGTCGTTGCGAAATAATAACGAAATCCACCGTACAGTCGAGTCAGCATTTAGGCAAACGCGTGTAACTTGACACCTAACGCAGCATTTAGGCAATCGCGAGCGACTCGGCAAGTAACGCATCAGCTCAGGAATTGCTGAGTCAGCTATTGGGAAATTATTGACGATATTGTATTCTACCCGGAAACGAGAATTGTTTAAACAATTAGCAATCTGACGAAATATCTGACATCGACTAAAATTAAGCTGACGTGCCTGCTCTTCCATCCATATATAGGGAACCGAGAGCAGGCACCCACTAGTCCCTTCGGAACTCCTGATTCTGTACGGTTGGTTACGCTTTGCTTTTTACGTTTTGTTGGTTACGTTTTGTTAGTTACATTACGATTCACGTAACAATTATATGTGCAAGGGCACGCAATTCGGTAGTAAGTGATACTACTAGTTCGGACAAGTTCTTCCACGGGAAGACCACTGTACAAGGTGTACTCGATACGATTGGTAATAAACTCTAATTAACGAAGATTTCTGTAATAGACTCTAATAAACATTGTCGTAATAAATTATTTGGAAGATTTCTCTAATAAACTATAATAAATAGTAAATCGTGCGATTATAATTCTCTTGGGTTCTAACCCTTAACTGGATAAATCCCGAATCATAAGAGCTAACGGCTCTCCCGCAAAACCCAGAGTAGCTAACTGAGTTTCTGCGGATATAACAGCCGCTTTATATAGAAATCGAACATTTGCGTTTCGCTTCAGCTGTAGGCGTTCCAGCTCGTAATGCGAGATAAAAAAGGCTTAGCGTTACGTTAATAAGCAAGATTCATGCGTTTCTAATCGCCAAACAAGCCCCCATCGAATGCAAAGTCGACTTATATCGAAATCGAACATTTGCGCATTGCTTCGGCTGTAGGCGTTCCAGCTCGTAATGCCAGATAAAAAGGCTTAGTTTTACGTAAATAAGCAAGATTCATGCATTTCGAACCGCCAAACAAGCCTCCATCGAATGGAACGTCGCTTTGTATTGAAATCGAACTTTTGCGTTTTGCTTCGGCTGTAGGGGTTACAGCTCGAAATACGAGATCAAAAAGCCTTATTTTTACGTAAAAACGCAAGATTCATGCGATTCTAGCTACCAGACAATCCCCCGTCGGATGCAAAGTCGCTTTATATAGAAATCGATAATTAGCGTTTCGTTATAGCTGTAGACGCTCCAGGGCGTATTTTAACATAAAAAACCATTAGTTTTACGTAGATACGCAATATTCATGCGTTTCAAACCGCCAAACAAGCCCCTATCGAATGCAAAGTCGGTTTATATCGAAATCGAACAGTTGCGCATTGCTTCGGCTGTAGACGTTCCACCTCGTAATACGAGATCAAAAAGGCTTAGTTTTATGTAAATACGCCAGATTCATGTGTTTCGAACCGCCAAACAGGCCCCGATCGAAAGCAAAGTCACTTTATATTCAAATCGAACATTAGCGTTTTGCTGTAGCTGTAGACGTTCCAGGTCGTATTGTGAGATCAAATACCGTTAGTTTTACGTGAATACGCAAGATTCATGCGTTTCGATTCGCCAAACAAGCCCCCATCGAATGCAAAGTCGGTTTATATCGAAATCGAACATTTGCGCATTGCTTCGGCTTTAGGCGTTCCAGCTCGTAGTGCGAGATCAAAAAGGCTTAGTTTTACGTAAATACGCAAGATTCATGCGTTTCGAACCGCCAAACACGGCCCCATCGAAAGCAAAGTCGCTTTATATAAAAATCGAACATTTGCGCATTGCTTCGGCTTTAGGCGTTCCAGCTCGTAGTGCGAGATCAAAAAGGCTTAGTTTTACGTAAATACGCAAGATTCATGCGTTTCGAACCGCCAAACACGCCCCCATCGAAAGCAAAGTCGCTTTATATAAAAATCGAACATTTGCGTTTCGCTTCGGCTGTAGGCGTTCCAGCTCGTAATGAGAGATCAAAAAGGCTTAGTTTTACGTAAATAAGCAAGATTCCTGCGTTTCTAACGGCCAAACAAGCCCACATCGAATGCAGTCGGTTTATATCGAAATCGAACATTTGCGCTTTGCTTCGGCTGTAGGCGTTTCAGCTCGTAATGCGAGATCAAAAAGCCTTATTTTTACGTACATTCGCAAGATTTATGCGATTCTCGCTGCTAGACAATCCCCCGTCGGATGCAAAGTCGCTTTATATAGAAATCGAAAATTAGCGTTTCGTTATAGCTGTAGACGCTCCAGGGCGTATTTTAACATAAAAAACCATTAGTTTTACGTAGATACGCAATATTCATGAGTTTCGAACCTCCAAACCAGCCCCCATCGAATGCAAAGTCGGTTTATATCGAAATCGAACATTTGCGCATTGCTTCGGCTGTAGGCGTTTCAGCTCGTAACGCGAGATCAAAAAGGCTTAGTTTTACGTAAATAAGTAAGATTCATGCATTTCGAACCGCCAAACCAGCCCCAAGTGAATGCAAAGTCGGTTTATATCGAAATCGAACGTTTACGTTTTGCTTCGGCGTTAGGCGTTCCAGCTCGTAGTGCGAGATAAAAAAGGCTTAGCTTTACGTAAATAAGCAAGATTCATGCATTTCGTACCGCTAAACAAGCCCCCATCGAATGCAACGTTGCTTTGTATAGAAATAAAACATTTGCGTTTCGCTTCGGCTGTAGGCGTTCCAGCTCGTAATAAGAGATCAACAAGGCTTAGTTTTACGTAAATTAGCAAGATTCCTGCGTTTCTAACGGCCAAACAAGCCCACATCTAATGCAGTCGGTTTATATCGAAATCGAACATTTGTGCTTTGCTTCGGCTGTAGGCGTTTCAGCTCGTAATGCGAGATCAAAAAGCCTTATTTTTACGTAAATTCGCAAGATTCATGCGTTTCTAACGGCCAAACAAGCCCACATCGAATGCAGTCGGTTTATATCGAAATCGAACATTTGCGCTTTGCTTCGGCTGTAGGCGTTTCAGCTCGTAATGCGAGATCAAAAAGCCTTATTTTTACGTAAATACGCAAGATTCATGTGATTCTAGCTGCCAGACAATCCCCCGTCGGATGCAAAGTCGCTTTATATAGAAATCGAACATTAGCGTTTTGTTATAGCTGTAGGCGCTGCAGGGCGTATTTTAACATAAAAAACCATTAGTTTTACGTAGATACGTAATATTCATGAGTTTCGAACCTCCAAACCAGCCCCCATCGAATGCAAAGTCGGTTTATATCGAAATCGAACATTTGCGCATTGCTTCGGCTGTAGGCGTTTCAGCTCGTAACGCGAGATCAAAAAGGCTTAGTTTTACGTAAATAAGCAAGATTCGTGCATTTCGAACCGCCAAACACGCCCCCATCGAAAGCAAAGTCGCTTTATATAGAAATCGAACATTTGCGTTTCGCTTCGGCTGTATGACCCTGAAGATATCTGCATCAGACAAAATTGAATCTTTGACCGGTCATCACGGCCGTATTTTTCATCGGACAGACTTTTCTCTGGGCTCATTTTCTTCGTTATGAAATTCTCTAGGTGCGCATTTTTTGTTATTTTAATTTTCGATCAATATAGTCGTTTTGGAATTCATTAATTAGTTAGAAAATAACTAAGTATTAAGAAAATCTCACTGCAACGAGTAGAAAATATCAGTGTTAACACCCAATGGGTTTAGCGAAATCAGTCCCCGACCATAGAGCTGAAATTAAAAAATTCGCAAAAACTTCGCTTGATCGATAAAGCAGTTCGCGCATTTAACATCTAGCTTCTCGAGAACACTGACTCCGACCATAGACCAGTACAGTTCGAGAGAATCGCGCAGTAAATTCATTCTAGGTCGAACGAGACCGCTGCCAACTTACTAATATGTATAGATAGAACACAGGCAAAATAATAAAACACAAATAATATTTGCTGACGAATGCTCCATGTATTTTTGTTTTGTTATTTATTTATTTTTTTTTTTTATTTGATTTATTTACATAAGTACATTACCGACACAGTGGTGACTGAGATCGTAAGCCCGCGTATACCACACAGGTTATATCAAAAATCAGAAATATCACAAGGTTATATCACACGTTATATCACAAAAATCCGAATACAATTTAACAGATTATAAACTGCTATACATTATAACTATAAATACAATTGAATTGGTCTGTTCCTTAACACGCTAAATGAAATGCCTGGCCATTTGCGAGTTTCACGTTTTTTCTTTTTATGTTGTTTTTCGCCAAATTCTGCTATGTAGATCACAACGATGTTAGCCACTGGGAGCAAAGGTCGCAGTTGTAGACATAGAATGGATCCCGTACGGCGTCGAGAGTCTTTTTTAGATGGCTCAGACAGGTCCAGTGCGTCCACTTTTTGCAAATCGAGCATTCTATCCATGTCGTTTCTCTCCGCATATCAGCTTGACCGCAAAGAAGGCAATGTCTTGACGTATTCAATGATTGGGACAAGCAGTTCCTCTGTAAGTCTTCTCGCAGGACATTCGGGTCTACGTCTGCGATGCGACTAATGTGACCGTTCAAAATTTCGCGAATGTAGTGGATAACGTAGATACCGCAATTATAGCCGTCATTCTGGCGAGGATATACGCACCGTTTCAGTGTCCAATTAATACGCGATTTTGTGAAAGCCCTTTTGTAGCATGTGTCAAAGACTTCTGAATAACCTTCGGCTTTATTTGGCTCGTAAACGGGGCTTGGGTCCAGGAAGTATACACTTTTTTTCTTAACGTCGACGTAAAAAAGGACCCAATGATTTCCGTTTTTGTTGAATGGAATGAAGATTGCCGATTTTCCTCTCCACTCCCTTGCTAGATTATCAAAAAATTCGATGGAAGTATTTTCGAGCTCGCGTTTCATAATAATGGTACCTACTTCCGCTTTGACATACGCAATATCTGAACATTGTGAAGACTCCAAAATGTATATACTAGCGCAGTAATCGATCGTGAAGTTTGAGAGCCAACGCAGACCAAAAAGATTGACATAGTCTTCACCGTACAGATAAACGAAGCTATTGTCTTCGGTAACATCCTTCGTGAACGCTACAAAATAAATGCGCGGTGCTGTTGGTGCGTAATAATAGCCCCGATTTCTTATCGTGCCGTTAGCGTTCTGCTGTAAGTTTGTCGATTGACCGGTCTCCGTGATCAACTTTCGTATTTTTTTTCCTTCTTCGTAAGAACCCTTTTTTTCTTCAACGGGACCTTCGAGCTACGCCAATATTCTTCCGACTTGTCATCGTCGGGTTCATTCACTCGTACCCTTTTTCTCCGGAGATTCACCATCGGTTTCGGGAGGCGAATTTCCTTATACGAAGCCACAGTTTTCTCGTATATCGTATCGATGAATCGTCCAGCCTTAACGGCTATGTTCTTTTCACACGTCGAGTTCTTGGTTTCTTTGAAATAATTTTCGACTGAGCTATTCGTGAAGTGTCTCTTTCCGGTTTTTAATAAAACCGTCCACAGTGGAGCCAGTGGTATTAACTTTGAGATGAAATAGTCAGCGAAGATGTCAGATTTCAACTCGTTGTCACCTGCGTATTCATCAATTTGATTTGCCGTTTGCTTTATCTTCTCGAAAATCGGAAGTATTCTCTGGTAAAACGGACTCGATTCATACACCGAAGTGGTAGGCTCTTCGATTTCGGTTACATCAGTGGAACTCGCGTCATTTATTTCGACCTTGTCCCGCGTGTGTTCTGGAGATGCAAGTTTCTGTAGAGCATCCGAAAATTCGGGTCCTTGGCGAGGAAATAGCAAAATTTCCAAAAACGCTTCGACCCTCTCGACGAACACTGCCATGTCAGACGTATGAACCAAAGCAGCTATTGCTTCCAATATAACCACTGTGGCAGTTCCATTAATTTTGTTCGTCTCAGCATAACGCGAAATCATTTTCATGAAGTGGGCATAGCATGTATGCAATGGTACCATGTTGTCGGGTAACGAATGGCCATAGCATATAGCGTTATATGTTATAACGAGATACTGGGTCACGGTACACTTATTCCAAGTGGCCATAATAGCGTTCATCTGTAATAACAGCTTTGAAGAATGGCCCTTTAACCCCGTTTTCGACCCACAGATCCTGGAAAAATGCAAGGCAGCCGCAAATGGAAGAGGTCGTTTGATTGTTCGTGATCATTTCGAGCACAGGAAATATTTTTTTTTTTTAATTGACGACGCCGGCGTAAAAATAAATTCTTTTCGACGCTTCATAAGGCTTCCTGACTACTGAACCGGTCGAATCAAAGTAGAGTATCGAATCGCGATGGCGTTTCAGAAATTCGACCTGTTTGGCTATTCCAAGATAAATCGTGAATGGCGTGGAGAACTTGCGAATGTAAGGGTGTTCATTATTTGCGCGGACAATTTTTCGTATAATATCTATCGTGTCATTCGCATCGCAATCATTCCTACCTAATGCCTTGGACCTTGCTTTTTGCAGCACTTCAAGTGAATGGCAGGATTGATAGTTTCCTTCCTTGATAGCTAATTCTTCGTCTAAATCGTTAATCTGCTTTGCATGAATAACACTAGGCTGTACGTGAAGTAATCTGCGTTGTACCCGCTCTCGTTCAGTACCACGCAGTTGATACGCTAGGGGTAGCGTATGCTGCGATTTTGAGCCCGTGGACCTCACTTCTATTTTTGTATTCGAACGAATAACTTTTCCATTCAACTTGAACTTTAGATCGCATTCGGGTTGCCTACATGAAGCATAGTCCCGAAACTTCTTAGCTCCTTTGGCACATTTGAATCCTTCGAAGCGCAGTATACACGTGATCTTCAGCTCAGTTGGAAAAACCTTGCGAAGATACGCATGACACAAATCCGACGAGAATTCCTTATTCTTGGCCATTATCATATTCGACGAAACTTCTATAGAACCAACAAGATGGTAGTCATTTTTTTCCGGTTTGCGATCGGTTTTATCGCCGGCCATTCTTTCAAACAGTAATCTGATTTACCTTCCGGTTCCGGTGTCATGGACAAGCTTTTCATTCTAATCAAAAGCCGTTCCGGGTCACATTCTGGTGTAAGCTTTTCCGTATCCGGCGATTTAGCAATTTCAATCGGAGGTTTCTTTAAGATGCGTTTCTTTATGTTTTCAGTGAATCCATTGCGGTTGTGGATCCAGTGAAAACATAGATTGGTGCGGAACCTCTTAACATCTATTTTTCGTACTCCTAAGTGCTTGCATATTTTTAGCAATAACGGCCGATATGCAGGTCCGTTGGAGAGCTCTTCAATATTTTGCACACAATGCACAATGGCATCGGAAGCAACATCCCTGTCGAAAGACATTCTATCCGTACTTAAAAGTATTTCAATGAACAATTAAGCATGCCTGTCGACAATAATGTGAGATAGCCAGAAACTATGTTTATTTGATCTCTGCGTGTAAATAGATGTTTGTAAGGGCACTTAACGATAATAGCGGATTATCGAAAAGTCCCCATTTTCGACAGGTTGCTGTGACAGTAGAATTATCGATGCTCTGACTATTGCATAGGTGTGAATAATGATGACGTATTGCTGTATACGTAAAATCAAAAACTGCGGCCGCGGGTTGAATCCCAAACGCGTACTCAACAGCTTTCCAAACTCATCAGTATGGTCATCATTGAGCCATTGTCTGCTCTCGATAATAAGCCCTTGACGAATTTTCTCGCATCTTTTGATATCGATGAAACTTTATTGATTTATTTAAATAAGTTGTTTCGTAAATTGTAGCTAATGCTTAAACTGTATAGCTAATGAAGCGCTTAGAGCAGCTTGTGCAGCGCTTAGAGCCGCTGTTAGTGCAGAGCGTAGGGTAGCCCCAGGTATAGCGCTTAAAGCGGCAAACAAAATAATAAAAGAAAGGATAAAAATAGTAGAATAAAAGAAAAAGGCAAGGAAAAAGTAAGCGCGGCTTACTCGTGGAGGCTTCTCGCGAATAAGGGAATCTGTAAAGAAAAAGAGAATAGCTGTAAGAAACAAATCTGACAGACTTTTAAAAGCGGACACATAAAGCACTGTGGGTTACACGACGTACGCACCGGGATAAAAATTTGTAGCCCAAACGCTTCAGAGAGTGGTTAATGCCCCGAGCACGGAAAACAATAAATACGCAACAAGCATCGAGCACTCTCCTACGGATGTGCTCCCATCAAGCCCACATTCCCAATGTCACAATAGGGAATGGTTTGAGCCACGAAGAACCTCAGTTATTACAGTGGGACCTGTCTTTTCAATTCGGTGGAACTTGGCGCTGTCGCTATTCTAAATTTCCCGTACAGAGTCCCAAACTTGATCAGCGGCTAAAAATATTGCCTATCCAGTCACGACACTTATGACACTAAACGAAAATAGAAATTATGTAGAACGAAATGTTTACAATACTATCAAGTTAAGTACAGTGAGCGATCGGGTTAGGTAAAATTTGAAAATAGAAGTTTCCATATCGCTTCCTTATATAAGTTGAAAATTGAAATTTTCATATCCTCATAGAGAAAGCTTCGCGTATAAAGGAACATTATGAGAAAGCGATATGAATATTCAAATTTCAACTTTTATGAGGAAGCGATATGACAATCTCAATGTTCAACTTTCTTCAACATCAAGGTTGTGTTAGACTTTTATGCAAAACGGCTGGTCGATTCAGGTGCAACGCATAAATATGCACGAACGGCGTGCTTCACTTTGTTGGATCGGTGCTCGGCGCGAAAAATACATGGAATTATGCGCCCCTGATTTTTTTTTTTTTTTGAACTTTCAAATTTTACTCGCGAAATCCAAATAACACCACTTTATCTAGCTTTTTCAAACCCGTCATATCCATCATCTTGTGTATTTCTTGCCGTAGAACATGATAGGCACCTGGGTTTTCCCGCGATGCCATCGGCAAGCAAAGAAATCGATGTTTGAAAATATGCAAAATTACTAATTTTTTCAATATTCACTATAAAAATTGCCGATAAACGTTTTTCCTTAATCGTCGGGATCCAGGACTGTATTCCATGTAGTTTTCACGCTAATCACGAATCTAACACTTATTTTATTCATATATGAATATTTAATAAGGAAAATTGGGTCTGAAGTAAAGTGCTAATTATTCATTAAAAAAGATCAAAATGACATATCATCGGGTGATCATATTCCATCTGTGTGTACGCGTTTTTAGCCAGATAGCTAAAAAAAATTGTAAGAGCTAGAACGCGAACAGACATTTTTGAAGAAATAAAAAATGGCGTAAAAAACATAAAAATGCACATTTTTTGCAATCTGCAAAACAGTCGGTCCCACAAATATTGTACAGTGCTTCAAAATTCCAAATAGGTCCAGCAAACGCACCGTCTTCATTGTTGCAGTTCTTTTCCGAGAAACAATATTTGAAAGTATATAAATCAACGTGAAACGCAATTTTTGACACTTTTGGATGTAAATCTCCGAAAATCTAAATTTCCAGGTTGTAAACCCGATAGTCCATAACGAGAGCACGGAGTGCCCGAGCCACAAGAACCTGCTAGTTTTTCATAACATAAAAATAATTCGCCGCCGCTGCGCAAGAATCGAGAGAACATGAAGTCGATTAATAACGAGAACGTGTAGTTTGTCAATAATACGGACGTGACGTTAGTCAATAATTGGGATGTGAAGGTGATCAATAATAGGAAGGTTAAGAAGAGTTAATAATAAGGCCGGAGCCACAAGTCGTAAGATTAGGCGCGAGGTGCAGCTAAAAATGAGTTTGAGGCTGAACTGGAAATTTCCTGGTCTGTGGTATCTCTAACTTGCTTAAATTTTGAGCTATCGTTCTAAACTGCATACGAATATAATATTTTGATCAAAGACCTTTGGCATTGAATTTGATCAAGATCGAAGCGGTCAGATTTTATGGGATTCAGATTATTTTGAAAACAGTCTAATTCGAGTAAACATGGAGTTATCGAGCTTAAATTTCATATGGGAATGGACTAACACTATAGAATTGAAAGTACAAAAAGAAAAACCTGAAAAAAAAATTTTCAGGTCCTGATTTCAGACGTGGTAGCATGCCAAAATATTAAATTCAAAGAAACTACCTTTAAAAAAATTTCAAAATTTTTATTTAAAAAATGAGTTGTAGAATTGATAATAGTAAAATAAAGTCCTAAGAATATTTTTTTAAATCATAATTGAAGACGTGGCGTATGCGCAAAAGTAAATCGCACGCAAAGGAGCCCATCTGCGCATGCGTCGGGAATTTTTAAAACTCATGGCTGCAAAGTGCCACTTACGCCACTCTTGGCAGGCACGGAAAGTAGCGCTTTTCATGCATGAGTTACATAATACACATATTTTACATGGTACATATTGATACGAGTGCAAGAAAACTTTTTCTGACGAGTGTGAGTTTGCAGCACGAGCCGAAGGCGAATGTTGCAATTACACGAGTTCAGAAAACGTTTTTCGCACGAGTATCGTATAAAATTTTATTTCACAAGGTGTGAAAACGGGGCTTTTCGCACGCGAAGCGTGCACGAACCGCCATTTTCCCAACGAGTGTTATAAACATATTTTCGAAACATTTCAGAAATATTTTCGTGCTATGTGGGTGGCGAATAATCTCGCAGTAGCCCAGTAATATTCATCGAGTCGCATTAGACTGAGAAATCGTTTGGAAATAATTTTTTAATGATAACACGACCGCCATATATTTTTCGTTGCGTATTGTAAAAATTACTCACGAAAATCCGCGAAGTAACGTTACGTTGAATGCTGTTTGGTTGTGCGGCAATTTTGCTTCGAACCGCAAATTCGCTGCTCCTCGATTTTCAATGATGGAGCCAATATCAACCAAGCATACGTTGTAATCACTACGTAAATCACTACGTGGTAAACACAAAAAACAGAAAAAGTCTCAGGGGCCTCGCACAACAATTGCTTCTTCTTCCTTTTGGTTTAATGCCGCTAGGCCAAGCGTCAGCCGGTCACAACAATGGCTAACCAGTGCCGAGCGTCCGATAACCCGTCAAAAAGAGACTCATTTTTTTAGTCAACCGACAGAGGGCGGTGCCTGAAAACGTTGGAAATTCATCGTTACCGAGCAAGCGTTATTGATGTTAGCGCCACAGATCTTCACTTCTGTGTCAACAGTATTCGTACTCTGATCACGTAAGTAACCATGAAAATAAATCATTTCTTTGGTGAGAATACGAAAACGACTGAATTCCCACCGATAATAATAATAATAATAATAATAATAATAATAATAATAATAATAATAATAATAATAATAATAATAATAATAATAATAATAATAATAATAATAATAATAATAATAATAATAATAATAATAATAATAATAATAATAATAATAATAATAATAATAATAATAATAATAATAATAATAATAATAATAATAATAATAATAATAATAATAATAATAATAATAATAATAATAATAATAATAATAATAATAATAATTGTTATGATAATTTTTTTAAGACATTGGCGGACAATCACGACGACCGAAACCCGGAGCAAGTCGCGGCAAAAAACGAAGCCGTGGAATCACCGGCTGTACCACCGGGTGCACCTGCAATCGGGCCGGAAGTACCTGCTGCATTGGTGCTTCCCGTACCCATCGAGGCAGCCCCACAGCAGATGGAACAAAGAACTGGTGAGTTGTATTTTTTCATTCAGGCTTTCAGACAAATTTCAGGCAAAAAATCTTTCTAGCTGCGTCCAGCAAAGAAACTATCAAGCTGCGTCAAGCAAAGAAAGTATCAAGCTGCGTCAACATTTTATTCGTCAATCAGATCTGGGGACAGAGTTTTTTGACGCAGCTTGAAAGTTTTTTTGCTTGAAGTTTTTTGACGCAGCTTGATAGTTTTTTGCTTGAAGTTTTTTGACGCAGCTTAAAATTTTTTTTGCTTGAAGTTTTTTGACGCTGCTTGAAAGTTTTTTTGCTTGAAGTTTATTTTTCGTCGAACAGATCTATTCGACGAGAAAGAAACTTCAAGCAAAAAAAATTCAAGCTGTGTCAAAAAACTCTATCCCCAGAAGTTTCTTTTTCGTCAAACAGATCTGTTCGATGAAAAAGAAACTTCAAGCAAAAAAACTTTCAAGCTGCGTCAAAAAACTCTGTCCCCAGAAGTTTCTTTTTCGTCGAACAGATCTGTTCGATGAAAAAGAAACTTCAAGCAAAAAAACTTTCAAGCTGCGTCAAAAAACTCTGTCCCCAGAAGTTTCTTTTTCGTCGAACAGAACTGTTCGACGCTGCTTTAAAGTTTTTTTGCTTGAAGTTTATTTTTCGTCGAACAGATCTGTTCGATGAAAAAGAAACTTCAAGCAAAAAAACTTTCAAGCTGCGTCAAAAAACTCTGTCCCCAGAAGTTTCTTTTTCGTCGACCAGATCTGTTCGATGAAAAAGAAACTTCAAGCAAAAAAACTTTCAAGCTGCGTCAAAAAACTTCTGGGGATAGAGTTTTTTGACAAAGCTTGAATTTTTTTTGCTTGAAGTTTCTTTTTCGTCGAATAGATCTGTTCGACGAAAAATAAACTTCTGGGGACAGAGTTTTTTGACGCAGCTTGAATTTTTTTGCTTGAAGTTTCTTTCTGTTCGACGAGAAAGAAACTTCAAGCAAAAAAAATTCAATCGCTCACTGATTCCGGCGAGGAAAGCTCCTGATTCGCAGGTGGCTTCATTCTCGTGTTGCGACGCAAAGGCGAATCCAGTGCCGACGAATTCAAAGCGGCTCTCGTTCTCCGGGCTGTGAAAGACGCGACGAATGTTATAGCGAAAAAAAATATAAGTAATTCAAATGAATTTTTTGAAGTATTCGTTAACCAGCGACGGTAACGGGGAACGATGGAGCTTTCGTCGAATTTCGTTGAACCTCTTGGTGAATGTGATTTTTCTACTGGATCTAAAGGCAGCGATATCAGGATTTAACGTTAAGCATGCCCGCACACACTCGTGGCCTCGTGGTCCAATACCATCCTGCAAACATAACGAAATTCGGGTGTAAGGTGGGCTGTCATCGATTAATAGTGCACGAGAAGAATGAAAAGACGATAAGGTGGTGTACACATGATGTGGCCAGTTGCCGCTCGCCTTCTCGATACAACTATATCGTATGTGCTCGTGAATCTCGTTTAATTATGTTTAAGGACCAAAACGATAAAGTCTCTTAATCTTTTTTTATACTCACGGCAGCTCATCCTTGTTGTGCTGCATCGTGGCGGATTTATGCCGTGCCGAAAAGTTTCGTGCTGGGCCCTTCCCACGACGAGCGTATTACATCGATCATCCGATTGAAATTGCCGTCGGGATTGGTGCAAAAAAAAAGAAAAAAAACAGATGCTCCATGCTGTAAATGAATGAAAGGAACAAGGGATCCGAACATGATCTGCAAAGAAACTTGTTCGAAACGGATCGAAGGGATAAGAAGTTTTTGTGAGAGGACACTGGAAATATTCATAGATTTATTATTTGCTTACATGGATATATTTTAATAGAGAACAGTTAATTTTTGATATTTTATGCCCCCATCGGATCACAGACTTTTAACACGCAACGTTAATAACTTCATATTACAGGGTTATACGCGCTTTTCAATTATTTAAGAAGTGTTATTAACCCCTTCAAATTTGTTCGGGCAACCAGGCTCGACTGAAGCCGTCAGCACGCGCGCGGCACAATGGGCATCGTAATTGTTGGCCCTGCGTCCTGGCCTCTCTAATGCACGCCTCGGAGCATGCGGCGCAAAACGACACGTGCACACATGGCATGCATGCCATCTTAACTACGTTCACGCGACAGATAACACACATCCACCGGGCTTAAAAAAAAAACATACAACGTCATGAGTGGTTAATAAAAACAGGCAACACCGTGAGCGGTATATAAATATAAATTTTTTTTTTTTTAAACATGCAGGAGCGGTAAAACTTTTTTTGACGATTGTGAGTTTGCAGCACACGAACCGAATGCGAGAGTTGTATCGTACAAAATTTAATTTCGCAAGGTGTGAAAACGTGGTCTTTGTGAGGGCGAAGCGTTCGTAACATAACAATTCGCGCCCCGAGTAAAATAAAATAACCTACCGTCGACTTCCTGCTCCAGTTCTTCCTCAGGTGCTTGCTCCAGTGCTGGTTCTGGTGCTGGCTGTAGTCCTGGCTCCGGTACTAGCTCGTTATCAACGACGTTACCCGCTACGTGCGGTTCAAAATCCAAAACCGGCGGGCTTCGTCGATATGTCATTAGAGACAACATAGGCTCCAAAAACCTCTCGCAAATGGTTAGAAATCTTTCCGGCGTAATTTGTTCGACCGTTAGCTGTCGCCAGAGTCGTTTCAGAGCCGTTTTATCAATGAGGCAACGCACTTTAGGGGTTGTAGTCACTACGGCCATTCGTGCTGCCCTGCTCACGTCGATGTGCGAACGATCGAATCCAGCGATGATGTGACCTGATAAACAAAATGAAAGTATATTATTAATATTATTAATTTTCCTATTAATATTATGCCGACGTAACGATTTTTGGTGCACATACTCGTGAAATGCACCGCTCTATATTCTCCATATAGACGATTGTCCAAGTTTTGGATATTCGTCATTACGTAGTCTGCTAAGGCTTCGATCCGTCGAAAACAGCTCATGCGTTCAGGAGTGACTCTGTCTATCCACGACTCGCGAAACCATTCCAACAATGGTACAAGCTCGTCGATGTTGTCTTCGCGCATCGACGCTGCAACCATCGCGAACGTGTCCCGTATTACGTCCGGTGGTAGAAGTGCGAGTCCCATAAGGCGTTTAATTATCGATCGGATTTCCAAATCGTTCAAATCGATGTCCGTCGCATTGTCGAGTATCGTCTGCTCAGAAATACAGAATGCAATTATTAATTTTATAAAAACTTGCTATTACATAAATTGAAATTTGTTAATAATGATCTACTGACAGTGCAATAACTGTAGAAATCTCCAGAAATTGTGGCATCCTCGTATTGTGCGTTCACTGCGCGATGAAGTTTGCTATCGAAGTTTGTGTAAACTTTTTGCGGAGTGATTTGCCTAACGAGAGGTCGGAGAAGTTCCTGATAGGACGACTCGCCACGGCACTTCGACCACCCAAAGACGCAGGGGAAAGCCTTAACAATTGAAAATAAAAAATTCATAACCACTACAGTGAAAATCAGACCTTGGCAAAGTACAAGAAAATACTTCAGGTACCATGGTGTCCAGTAAAAAGTCACCATGGGTACAAAGTCGTGTTTATGTGAACGAAGCTCGTTCATATAAACACGGAATTGTATACATCGCCATATATATATATATATATATATATATATATATATATATATATATATATATATATATATTGCGACCGCCAACTTTTCCTCAGGTTCCAAAAGGTGATTGTTCGGTCACCAACGGCGTGCCTCTCGACCGTTTAAATTATTTTCCGTGGGCGCCAGCCGATTATCAATTAATCGGCACGGTCGGTACCAATGTTGTTGAAAGCACGCACTCTCACTGCTCCGGCAGCTGCAGCTAGGCGAGGGTAGAGGGGTGAGGGCGGTGAAAATTTGCTACTCCAAAAGTACAAAATGCCGAAAATAATCGGCCGAAGCCACCCGATTTATTACAGTTCAATACAATGGAAAGAAAAACCGCGTACAAAATCAGTCCCTACTGAATTCGCCCCAGCTACTCAGTTCACCGGTTTGAATTTTTCTACGCGTTACAGAGATCCTGGCCCGGGAAAAAGAATAGTAATAAAAATTCGTAAAATAAATTTCGAAGAAGATACGGTACCGGAAGAAGTCCGGAATATCTAATGACGGGCCAGTCCTATTCTTCCCTACTAAATCTCGCACTCGTAAAATGGACGGTACGCTGTCCGATCGTCGTCGTCGCGCGAAGGGCGATGTTTCGCCGCGCACACACACACACCCACGATCTCGGCGTGCAGGCTGCGCCTCGCGATCGCTTTCGGAGCGGTACCACCCGAGATCCGAAAATTCGCAATGTCCACCGAACTGACAAACGAGCAAACAAAGAACACGAAACACTAACGGCGGCGGTCTCGAGACCCGTGTATTTTCCGCGATGCTTTTTCGACGTCCTCAGTCGCGAAAGAAAAGCCTACGTTTTTCACCCGCGCGAGCTCGAAACCTGCACGCCACGCCAAACACACACGCACTCTCCTCCGCTCTACACAAATTTCGCGCAGGCGATCTCTCCGATGTTACGGTACCGGTGCGGCGAGCGGCCGTCCAATTCCCGGCGCTTATGATCCCCGAATGACAAAAAAAAGAAAAGAGACAGAAAGATTTTTCCCCGAGAATTAATGAAAAGAAGCACAAATTATGATCGACGGAAACATAAGCCTGTTTTGCCCGGGACGGAACTCCACGCCGCGATCGAGTCGCGGGCACGCTCGAAAGTCTGCGCGCAAACCGGTAACGAACGCGTGTCCAACAAT
Source organism: Stenichneumon culpator (assembly GCA_964017025.1). NCBI lineage: Eukaryota > Metazoa > Arthropoda > Insecta > Hymenoptera > Ichneumonidae > Stenichneumon > Stenichneumon culpator. Next base: position 713,349 of record OZ024779.1, on the reverse strand, counting down.
TTTCCCGAAAATCAGAAGTCTTACCGCAAAAGATGTTTGTGACGGAAATACTCCTTGCCGGTACCGGTTTCCTCCGTCCTTCCAATGTACCACGGTCACGGATACTCCGCCAAACGGCCTGGTAGGCGACTTCTCCACCTCGCACAGAGAAACCTTCGCAAATTCGCACGCGAATCGACACGAAAAATCTACCCGGCGAGCACACGCGTCGTATCACCGTCGCTTCACAGAAGAGAGTCCCGACCTCATTTTCGGGGTCGTGCTCGCCGCCTCGCTCGCGTTCTCTCTCGCTCCCCACTTTTCCCGATTTCTGTCCGGTGTCCGGTACCTGGCGCCTCTCCCGATCAGGCCTACCTCGCGTAACTAATTTGACGCGCGCGACCTATATTTGAATTCGTCGCTTATAGGCTAAATGTACGGTGCGTCGAAGCTCGGCATCTCTTGTAGATTCAGCGGTACCGGAGGTCCTCGTTGCCTGCATCCATCAAGCTGCGACTGACGGAAATCTTGCGCCCAGGACGGTGCAGGGGTAGACAGAAAGCCAAAGCGTAAGCGTGCAAACGGGCGAAAGAGGTAAAACCATGCCGTCGACAGTCCGTAGGGAGGATCAGCTCAGCTCCAGATGGTCCCGAAAAACAATAAAAATAAATTCCTTGGGAATTAATATTTTGCCTCTACAACAGTTTTGCCCTTGAGATCGCCTGGGACTCCGAGCGACATGATAGGTCCCGTGTGCTCGCCAAATCCCGTAGTTCACGAGGATCTGGGACGCGACCGAAAAAAAACCGCGTCACAACGATTCCCCCCCCTCCGGCAAGGCCGTCCTCGGCCGTAAAACCTCTGACTCGGGGTCGGACAACACAGAACCAAAAATTCGACGGGCGATGCAAATTCGGTCCCAGGTGCTCTCAAGGCGTCGTTAAAAAAAACGTATAAAGAAGCAAGGCATACGGTGCAATCGTGGAGAGATAACATGCGAGAAAAAAGCGAACATCGGTGCGTTAATAATGCGTTTATTTACAACAACCGAATGCTCGGTACCTCAAAAAAAAATTACAAATGTGCGGGAAAAAAAAGCAAAAGGAATCTATTAGCGGAGATTCTCCTCGTTTCGAAACGGCGATAAATCGAGGAGAATGGCCGAGGACAAAGCAAAGAACAATAGAGAGAAATAATGGAAAGAAATAAATAAAGAAAAGAAAGCAAATAAATAAAAAAATAAACGCAGTCCGACGTCGACGTCGAGGGCCCGATTCGGCGAACGTGCCAGTCAATCGTCGCCCGGGTCAGCAGCCTCCCTCTTGGAAACCTCCCGCCCGGTACCGTGTTCAGGCTGGGCTCTCTCTGCCTCGCGTCGCTGCCGATCCAGCAGCCTTGGATCCCGCGTGGCGGCGTTGAACGTTCCGCCGGCGGAGCGCCACCATGCACTACACCGCGGACAATCGGCCATCGAATATCCGTCCCGTCCGCAGTTGAAGCAATAAAGGTCCGTCCGGAGCGGGACCTTGCATCGGCGTCGAGGATGTCCGATCTCCCCGCAGTTAAAGCAGCGGGCCGAGGTCGAACCTGATCGTGGTCGTGGAATCACTCCCCCCCCCCGTCCCGGAACAGGAGGGGAGGGAGCCTCGCGGGCTCGCCCCACCGGTCGTGCTCTCCCACGTCCGGCCGGTGGTAACCGGGATCGTCCCCGGGGTTCGTCCGGTCCGTATGGACCCCAGAGGCCTCCGAAAACGGGCAGGAAGGGCGGCAAATTTTCCTCCGGTACCACGCTGGATGCGCCGGAAATAGCCACGGTCTCGTCCTCGGTACCTCCACTCTCTCCCTCTACCTCGTCCCCATTGGCCGAACTCGACTCCGCTACGGATATCTCAGCGGAGGTCTCCTCCGGCTCCGGCTCGTCAACTTGCTCGCCCCATCGGCCCAGGATACCCCGGACAATCGGTCCAGCGTTACGGACTCCCCGTATCGGCATGTCGAAGTCCGCGCTGACGTAGGCCTCTTCGAGAAGCGTACGAACCTCGGCCGCCAGAGCTCGCTCGGGCGTCGTCCTCTCCGCCATCAGGGCCCGATGCAGCATCGGTCCCAGCAGAGCGATCAGCTGCGCCGCCTCCTCCGGGGTCATCGCTGCGGAGCGGAGCATGATATATTTTTAGGTCCTCGACGGACGACTTACCCACAATTTTACCTGCCTCGTCCGAAAGCTCGAGGACCACCGGAGATATAACCCGGGATACAATGAACGGTCCGAAATATTTACTCGCGAGTTTCGCAGCGATGTGTTGAGTGGCCGAGGACAGTACACGCTGACGTCGCCATACTTTATCGCCGAGCGCAAAATTCGGTACCGAGCGATGTTTGTTATATTGAGCGGATTGCCTCTGATAAGCCTCCTCGAGGTCGTAACGTACCTTCTCGCGTAACGCTTCCAATTCACGCATGCGAACGGACCAATCATCGCGAGACAACGGAACCAAGACTCTATCCCCTCCCTCGCGTCGGTAAAAATGATGAGGGCGAGACATTCTACCCAAATTTAAATAAGCCGGACTATTATCGATAGAGGAGTGATGCGCGGTGTTAAAAGCAAACCGAAATTCAGATAGATGTGCGTCCCAGGTTTTATGATCGTTTTTAATAAAGGCTACTATCATCGTCTTTAACACGCGATTTACTCGCTCGACTGGGTTCGCTTGCGGGTGATAGGGAGGGGTCGTGGCGTGACAAATGCCATACTCCTCGGCTAAAGCCCACAAACTCCGATTAACGAATTCGGTACCGTTATCAGTCAGAAGGACTTCCGATGCTCCCCAACGCGAAAAAAACGAGCTCCTCGAGCGCCTCTTTAATTTTTACCCCTGTAGCCTTCCTGAGGGGACAGCACTCCACCCATTTGCTAAATAGGTCTTGTATAACTAGCACATATGCGTAGCCCGAGCGGCTCGGGGGAAAAGGTCCCATAATGTCCGCGGCCACGACTGCCCACGGTCCCTCAACAACTCGTCGGCCCATCATACCCAAAGGCGGACGCTGCACGGATTTCGTGCGCTGACACACCTCGCAACGCTGTACATAACGCGCGACCTCGGCGTATAATCGCGGCCAATAATATGAATAGATGGCTCGACGAAAAGTTTTATCGGTACCGAGATGGCCCGCTTGCGGCGCATCGTGACTCTCTCGCAACACTCGCTCTCGTGCCGCCTTGGGAACCACTAGCTTCCACTCCGAGTCTTCCATTCCCACCGGAAGTTGGCGCTCAGTACGACGGCGGACGTATATCCTCGTCCCGTCAATTCTCCAATCCGGGAATCGTTCTGGATTTTCGGTGATATCCCGATGTCGTCGGACGAACCAGGGATCCTCCAGTTCTTCTTGCGTTAATTCCGGTACCGTCTCGTCCATCATCACCCAGATTTCTTCGCAGACCCGAGGCTCGGCGATGGCTTCCGGTTCCTCGGACGGTGTCAACTCAAACATCCGCGAAAGCGTGTCAGGTACATGATTCAAAGCACCCTTACGGTGAACGACTTCAAAATCGTACCGCATCATGCTAAGCGCCCATCTCGAGAGTCGACCCGTGGGATCTTTTAAATTCCGAAGCCACTGCAGGCTAGCGTGGTCAGTAATGACTCGAAATCGGTACCCGTCCAAATACATTCGAAATTTATCGACCGCCCAGAGAATCGCCAAGCACTCCTGCTCAGTCACGGTGTAATTCTTCTCGGCGCTCGACAAGGTTCGACTCGCAAAGGCGATTGGATGCTCAACGCCATCGGTCTCTTGCGTTAAGACGGCTCCGAGCCCTATGCTACTGGCGTCGGTCTGCAGTGTAAACTGCCTCGAAAAATCGGGCCTTGCAAGAGTCGGGGGAGATGTCAACGCCTCCTTCAGGGCATCAAAACTCGACTGTTGTTCCTCGCCCCAAACCCATGCCTGTTTCTTCCGGGTCAATCGTGTCAGTGGCTCAGCGACAGTCGCAAAATTTGGTATAAATCTCCGGTACCATGATGTCATCCCCAGAAATCGTCGAATCTGTGCGATGCTCTTCGGCGCGGGATATTCTTTTATCGCGACCGTCTTGTCGGCGTCGACTCGCAATCCCTCGTGGTTCACCACGAAGCCCAGATATTTAACCTCGCGACAGCAAAAATCGCATTTGTCGGGGTTGATTAATAATCCCCCCGACAGAATGCGATCGAATACGTCGGCTAAAATTTTCAGATGATCGGCGAAGGTTTCCGATATAACGATAACGTCGTCCAGGTAGGCAAACGCGTGCGGCTCCATTCCGATAAGTCGGTCCAGCAAACGCTGAAATGTCGCCGGCGAATCCCGGAAAAAAAGGCCGTGGAAAAAAAGGCCGCGGAAAAAAAGGCCTGAAAAAAAAGGCCGATGGAAAAAAAGGCCGTGGAAAAAAAGGCCGATGGATAAAAAGGCCGTGGAAAAAAAGGCCGCGGAAAAAAAGGCCCCGGTCAAAACTCAATTTTCAAAATCAATTCTATGGAAACAGATTTTTTTTCATAAAAAAATGGTATTTCTGGTGACAGTCGGGGGGGCGGAGCCCCCCCGCCCCCCCACGCACACGCACACGCACACGCACACGCACACGCACACGCACACGCACACGCACACGCACACGCACACGCACACGCACACGCACACGCACACGCACACGCACACGCACACGCACACGCACACGCACACGCACACGCACACGCACACGCACACGCACACGCACACGCACACGCACACGCACACGCACACGCACACGCACACGCACACGCACACGCACACGCACACGCACACGCACACGCACACGCACACGCACACGCACACGCACACGCACACGCACACGCACACGCACACGCACACGCACACGCACACGCACACGCACACGCACACGCACACGCACACGCACACGCACACGCACACGCACACGCACACGCACACGCACACGCACACGCACACGCACACGCACACGCACACGCACACGCACACGCACACGCACACGCACACGCACACGCACACGCACACGCACACGCACACGCACACGCACACGCACACGCACACGCACACGCACACGCACACGCACACGCACACGCACACGCACACGCACACGCACACGCACACGCACACGCACACGCACACGCACACGCACACGCACACGCACACGCACACGCACACGCACACGCACACGCACACGCACACGCACACGCACACGCACACGCACACGCACACGCACACGCACACGCACACGCACACGCACACGCACACGCACACGCACACGCACACGCACACGCACACGCACACGCACACGCACACGCACACGCACACGCACACGCACACGCACACGCACACGCACACGCACACGCACACGCACACGCACACGCACACGCACACGCACACGCACACGCACACGCACACGCACACGCACACGCACACGCACACGCACACGCACACGCACACGCACACGCACACGCACACGCACACGCACACGCACACGCACACGCACACGCACACGCACACGCACACGCACACGCACACGCACACGCACACGCACACGCACACGCACACGCACACGCACACGCACACGCACACGCACACGCACACGCACACGCACACGCACACGCACACGCACACGCACACGCACACGCACACGCACACGCACACGCACACGCACACGCACACGCACACGCACACGCACACGCACCGCACACGCACACGCACACGCACACGCACACGCACACGCACACGCACACAACCACCACGTGGTGAATCCGGAGACCGCTAATGGTCTACGACTACAATCTTCCAATTAGGAGAATGCATAGGGATGATTAACACGCGTTTAATCATTAGGAAACACTATCACTATTGCATCAAAATTGCAGTAACTAAAATCGATATGCTTTTTTTTCTGTAAAACTTTTATCAACCATTTTCACACAAAATTTCCATACATCGGCCTTTTTTCCGCCGCCTTTTTTTCCTTCGGCCTTTTTTTCCGGGGCCTTTTTTTCTGAGGCCTTTTTTTCCATCGGCCTTTTTTTTGCGGCCTTTTTTTCCGCGGCCTTTTTTTCCACGGCCTTTTTTTCCGCCAGCCGTCGCCGGCGCGTTCGCGAGCCCGAACGGCATGCGTCTGAACTGGAAGAGTCCTTTCCCTGGTACCGTAAAAGCAGTGATTTCGCGGGAATCTTCGGCCAGCGGAATCTGATGAAAGGCCTTGCTTAGATCGATCGTCGAAATATACCGTGCTGTGCGAAGTCGATCGAGGATATAGTCCATCCGGGGTAAAGGATATGCATCTTTCTTCGTCACATCGTTCACCTTCCGGAGGTCCAGACAAAATCGATATTTTTCTCCCTGTTTCACCATGAGGACGGGGCTGCTCCAATCGCTCTGAGAAGGCTCGATCACGCCAGCGGCCAGCATGCGGTCCACCTCGTCGTACATGGCTCGCATAATAATCGGCGTGACCGGATAAGAACGCTGTTTAATGGGAGCATTATTCCCCACCTCCAGTCGATGCTCGATAAGCGTGGTTACTCCGGAGTAGGTAGGCTAAGCCGTTTCTGGATCACTTTCTATGCTTTCAATGAGAGCGAGAGAGATCGCAACCGTGCGAGAGAGCCAGAGAGCCCGTGCGCTGCTCGGTATTACGTCATCGTCGCCGTGCGAGTCGCGCGACAGGATGTTGCGGCGAGATATCATCCGTGCGTGCGTGCGTGCGTGTGTGTGGAAAAAAAAAAAAAAAAAAATGCTCGCCGATGCTGTCTCTCGAGACAGCAGGGTGTGCGGGCGGGCAGGGGGTAGGGGGTAGCGGTAGGGGGTAGGGGGTAGGGGTAGGGGGTAGGGGGTAGGGGGTAGGGGGTAGGGGGTAGTTCGTGACCTGTGAGCAGGTTCAAGGTCAATATATTCATCATTAAAAACTCATTATTCTTAATTTAAAAAATTCCATACATAAACGGAGAATGATAACCATGAAATGCTTTGAGATCGTTGTAGCCGAGTTGGCCGAGAGGTCTAAGGCGGCGGATTTAAGCTCTGTTTTCCGATGAGGAAGCGTGGGTTCGAACCCCACACTCGGTATTTTTTTAAAATTAGTTTATTATAAGTAATTCATAGAAGAAAAGAGAGCCATATACAAGGATAAAATACAACGTATATTTTTATATTATTACAATACATAGTAGGTGATTATTTACATGATTTCCTTTTAGACTTTATCCTGACTGTACAGTTTGAGCCAGTGATTAAAAACCTGTACTTCGTTCGCGCAGCAGTGAATTGGTTTTTTTAGTCTACTTATTGTTTTGAAGTGTAGTGGACAGATCTCTGCAACTGATAGGTTCAATTTATAATCACTTATAAGCTTCTCATATTTAGGACAACCGATTGATTCATGGTTGAATGATTTAATTTCCATTTGAAATAACAGATCGCTTTCAAAGTGACCGCCTTTGTATGCAACTAAATAGCTGTCTTCAGGAATGTTCGATAGTGATAGATAATATTGAAGCGTTGATTGAACATCCGTTTGATTCAAATATTCCCAATCATAATCCTTGAAGAGAATACCGTGAATGCAGTGGTAGAGAAAGGCGTTCGTGCGTTTGTCTCGTACAGATAGATTACAGAAGGAATCACCCAATCGGAAGCTGGCTGTATGTACTCTTCCAGTGGAACACTCCAGAAGGGCAAGCTCTTTGTAGAGGAAAACATTATTGCAATAAAATCCCTCGAAGTCAATAATGTGCGTAATATCTTTCCATGTTGTTGTTGTTGTTGTAGCAAACATGTCTTCTTGATCCATCATGCTGTGTATATCTACACATATCAATTTTTTTTTTTAATATAAAATTTAATTTCTTAGAATCTAAACGATAACGTCTGTTCATCAGTTGAGAGAGAGTCTCTGTCACGAGTAGAAGCGGTTGATGTGAAACATTGTGTGAGGATGTTGTGGTTTGAGATATAGAAAGCGGTAGATTAGAGAGAACCTTTGCGAACCGATTTATTAAATCAATTTTTTTACAATATTCGTTAGCGTATAGTATTCTACGATTCGATCGTGTATGATAAGACAGTAAGCAGTTGTATTTTCAGGTATATTAGATGAACATTCAAATTCAAGTTTTACATCCACTGTACCACTTTTAATTGATTCATTTTGACGAGAACAATCAATGATTGTTATAGGACCTAAACTTAGAAAGTTATCGAGTTCAAGCATAGGTATCAAGTCGTTTGAATTGTAGTATGACTTAATAAATCTTGAATACATCTCGTACAGTATACCATAACGACTTTCATCACCAGTAAAATTTAAATTGAGCTTGTCGTAGGAATAAAAATCTGAATTTAAGAATAGTTTCAAATCGCGCAATTGACAGTGATCGAATTTTGACATAGTTTTACTTATATCGTTTTTACGATTCGTTTGCAAAGCCACCATAACATATCGTGGTTTCTCCAACATTGTAGAAGTTTTCACAGACCATGTATGCCGTTCAGTCTGCGGTAATAATGGATATTCATATAAATCCCACGAACGAAAAGCCATTGTTATAGGACGATTTTCATTGAGTATTTGTAAATATTGTAATTTCGTATAGTCATCGAGTATAATATGAGGCATTCTCCACTGAATTCTATTATATTCTATCTTCGATGATTTAATCTTATCAGAAGTGCTGAACAATGCGTTATTATCGTCACGCGTTCGGATTAGGACGAGTTCATGTTTAGCATTTATAATAACACGTTTATAATCTTCACAGAATCCCATCAGCATGCTCAATGGTATACAGTAATTAAATTCGGAAACACTAGGTCTCTGCAACGATACATTCCATCCAGCATTTCTTAGACTTTCACTTTTTTCCCGCGTGAGCGTTCCAAAATTTTTCAATGTCGTTGTAATACCAACGTTTTTACAGCGATCCACTTCAATGCCATTCAATTCATAACGTATCTCACCGAATGTGAAGGCTATCACATTGTTATCCATGTAAACTTTATCAGCATCTGTAGCACCGTCTTTTTTTTCCACGGTTACTTTACCTTCGATATATAGATAACTCTCATAAGGTCGAACAATTAGATCTTGTTGCTGGATAGGAATGCGTATTTCATCGTTATAGTCTAACGAAGTGTTTGCATACGGATTATAACTGTGGTATTCAACGTTAGTCACACGGTTATCGTATTTTGGCTTTGATGTAATGTTTAACATATCTTCCGTCATTTTTCAATAATTTATTGACTAACCCTCCGTTTGATGTTGAAGAACTCAGAGCAATGTCACGTGATTGCTTTATCTTGAAGCCCAGCGATTGCAAAAATTTTAAGTTGTCGATTTTTAAGCTCGTTCTTTTAACCGGTGATGGTGACTCCTTGAAAGTTAGAGCGCGACTAGTATTCAATTCGTTTATTGTTGCGAATTTATAAGTGTTATCAACACCGGTATTTTGTACGTCACAATCAGTGAAGTCCTTAATGTCGTTATTGTTGTAAATTAACATTTTCTTATATGAAGACGTACAGCTATTTCTTCGTCACCAAAATCCACTATATTATTATCTTGATCTACAATCCGTAAGGTTAATCTATCTATCACTCGTACGATGATCGGCAGATAAATGACGTTTGACGGTGTTTCCGATATCTTATATCCCGGCTCAACATTCGGAAAAAATTCATGAATGACGTGCACCATTTTTCCATTGCTATATGCACCGGAAGTAATATTACATTCAATCCGTAATATATTTATTTTTATTATTTTTACCGCTATGTCAGACTCATGCCATTGGTTTGGATTGAGTGTTCGATTATTTGAAAAGCCAAGAATATCACCAATATTGTTAGGCTTAGTAAAATCAATTAAATATTTACACTTAATTTCATTTTTCAACGTATTGTTATTAGCTCGTAAAACTAATACATCATCAGCTTCTTCTTTTACGTCACGCGGAATATTATCTTGCAGATATTTATTTATAGCACTAAGTTCATACGATCCTTTTGGTATTTTAATCAATTTATCATTATCGTAATAAAACGTATTATTGCTTGCATCAACGTTTGATATCACATGAAAAGTTTGAAAATCTACTAATCCAAGTTCATAATTACTGTCACTGAGATCGATCGGTGGGAAAAAATCAGTGGTGAGATTTAAATAAGTTCCCGATAACGTAACAGTAATTGATGATGATGACGTCATTATATTACTCAATTATTCTTCAGATGTACTTCTAGTGTCGGGTGTTTCGCAGGAGAAACTTTATACATAACTGACCGCAAATGCTCGTGTCATACGACTGATATTGATTGTAATTGTATGTTATTATAGCTGTCGATCCAAAGTAACGAATCAGTTCCAATGGAGGTCTAAGATTTCCAAACGAATCAAAGTACTCAACACGATTGCCTCGTTTTATATACGCAACCCAATGAGTACCAGGTCCTTCACTATTGTCAAGATTCACAATAGCAGATTCATTGTGTAATGCAACGTCCGGTAGATTATCTCGCATAAAAACTCCACGGAAATTTGTAATATTTTTACACGCATTTTCTAATTGAGAATTTGTCATCGATCGAGTGCTATATGTTATCATTGTTTTTTTTTGACGTTTTTTTTTTTCTCTTCTTCCTTGACTTACATACACCACGACCGGAATGTCTCTGCGGTTTTAGATAAAGACCTCGACCCTCCATAGCGTGATTATGACGCTGCAATTCCTCTAGCTGTTTACGTGCTGATTTAGCTTTATTTACAGCATTAGCCACACCCGCTGCACCTCCGACTAATGATCCTAATACACCGAGCATTGGTAACAATGGTAAAAATCCTCCTCGTTTCGCAATGGGTAATTTTCTTTTGCTTCCACGTTTCTTCTTTTTATTTTGTTTTCTTTTTTGTGCACCCATACCCACTTTTCTCTTAATATTCATTGCTGCCCACGTGGTAGTTGCAGCAGCTCGTTCACCCAATGTTGCGTCTTTAGCGGTTATTCGTTGTTTTGCGCGACTTGCTAATATTTTATCAGCGTGATGACGATTCTCAAGATCTTTATATTGTGAATATGCAATATCGTGATCACGACAAGCACTATCCAACGGATTGATACCCAAATCACCACGAGCTAATCTTTTAGTCAAATGAGTTCCCGGACCGCAAAATTGATATCCAGGTATATGTAATTCAAATGGTAGTGAATTGATTGCACTATTGACTAGTCCGTATCCAAATTTTTTCTTCTTCACTTTCTCATCAATGTAATATCGCATTTATATTTCAACTTTATTTTAAATTATTTCAAGGAGATGGAAGATGTTACACTGTCACAAGCTATTCACTCACTAAAATACTTTATTAGTATTCTAACTATTTATATACAATTATACACAATTATAATACATATATACAATTATTTACATTAATTTGAAGCATCTTCGTTTTCAAGAATGGAATAATGCCCCCATGGTAGTGTTTTCACATTATCCGATGTAACGTAACGTTTATCATCATACGATTGAAGTGCTACTTTTTGCTCTGAAACTGTGTATACCTTATGTAATTTAGATCGAATACAGTTTTGTCTTTTTGTTATGGATCCTTGAGTTTGCAGCACTTCTAAATAATCGTTAATGGTTATTTCTCGATTTACAACATGTGTAGAAATACCTTTAGCCCTCTTAACTTCATACTCTCCACAGACTTTGAATGCATACATTTTCGCTCTTAGTCCAACGAATTCACTGATAATCAATCCCTTACTCTCATCCTTCATCAAACCTATTTTTTTCCTATTAACTCTCGGCATATTGAAAACATTAACCTCTTTATAGTCACTCGTGTCAAACCGTTGAATATCCTTTTTCATTATTTCATAAATATCCTGATGCTTGATTTCATAAATCAGACTGTCTGTGTCAGTGTACAGAATTTTACATGCATCTTTTAACAGTGGTTTCATATAGCTATAATGAAAATCGTACACGCATATTTTTGAGATATCTAATATTGACATCCCAACATAAATGGGTTTATTCATTAATACTTCCAACTTTTTCATATGAATCCCGATGAAATTTTGATTGAAAATGACTCTGCGGTAAAAATCAGGTTTCGCAAGATAAGAGGCGGCTCCATATCTACCGAACCACTCTGTTACTAATTTTACATCAATGTGATTATGAACATTTTCAATTGTCTTCCCAAAAACTGCATTAATCATTAATTTGTATAGATTCATTTCAAATTCAGTTTGCGCTTTTGTACGCAGTTCAGTGTTTAACTCAATATACGATCGTAACCATGTTGATTGATCAAATTGTAATATACGATGTATCTTACACAATTTTAAACCATTTTGTAAACATTGCTTTAGTACACGATAATGAATTACATAGCTGGATTTATCGTGTAACGTAGCTAAAAGTTTTTCATTGTTTTTTTCACCAGGTGGTCGTTCGTGCTTTGAACAAAAGGGAAGATCTGCATGCCAATCGTGAATCTCTTTAGGATATTCTAAATCTACTTCTAATATATAACCCGTTGGTGAATCATCAGATATCGTTGTTACATCGAAATTATCAACGTTTTGCAACCATTGAAAGTTTTGATAAGGTAGCGCTTGACTCATTGCCCAACCGTACAAGTTGTTAACATCGTAATACACTAAGTAAGTTGACTCTTTCTGTGAGTCGTACAATTCATTCATGTACTTATTGTTTGCTTTTGCATGTCGATGAGAACATTGACTTAAACCGCCGCGAATACCTCGTTCTATGAACATTACCATATCAATGTCAGTCAATAATTCCAATTCAATCTTCGTGGTTTTTAACATAACATCCCATGCATATCCTGGTACGGTGAAATAATATGCCGGATCTAATCCATAACTCTTTAGACAGCTCGATCTAAAAGTTTCAAATACGTCAGCTAACAACAAAACATCAATTTTTAAGTATAAGTCGCTATATTCACCCAGTGTTTGAATATTAAATGTTTCCCACACAGTTTTTGCATGTTCATATTCCTCCATCGAGATATTACATTTAGATAATGTGCTATAGAACGCTTCGTAATCGGGTAACGATGTTTCTTCTAACTTTTCCCATTCATTCACATACTCGTATGGAAACACACCTTTTCGCATTAATAAACTGAGCGCTTCATCGTTCACGTTGCAAAAACGTTCACGTAAATTCTTCATATCAGTGTTTTTCAAAGTAGCCGCTAGTTTACTGAGTGAAGTGTTTAAAAACCTATATGAATCGATAAATTTCATTTGAAGGTGAATTTTTTTTTCCGTCTGATACTAACTTTTGTATTTACCATGAATGCAATATATTTTTCAAGTGTAGTAGCAATGACTTTCGCAGGATTTTCAAACTTTGAAGCTACTTCCTCTATCAAAAAGTGTGCATCATAATTAGTTAGATTGTGAAAAACGATTGGAATTGTGTGCACGTCGTCGTGCCAATTAATGCCGTGCCAAATTGGCACATACAATAACATTAATTGGCACGTCGTCGTGCCAATTAATGTTACATCCAGCGTGTGCGGCCCCGCGATAACACCCCGTTAAATGACAGTGATCGCGAACAACTACGTCTTCAGACTCAAATTCCTTTTCACAAATGTGACAATGTGTAGCGAACATAAAATGATCTCGATCCGTTTCACTGAATTCCATTTCTAACGGATTTCCATACATATTAGCGATACCGTTCATAATGTTTTTCAACTCGTTGACAAACCATTCAGCACATTTTTCTCCGCGATATGAGTTATACCTGGACGGTATTCGATCAACATTACAATGTAAATAATATCCAATACTGTACGGTATATGTTCTTGATATTGATAAGTGGAATCATTTTCGTGATAGTCATTTTTTGTCTGTAAAAGACATTCAAAATCTGCGTAAATTGCAATCGGTAAAGCATTTCTCCTAATGCTATTCTTAAATTTTACACATGGTGGTGGTCCGTCCTCATCGTTTTTCGGAAGGTTGATCTTCGAATGATACATATTAATGCAATCGGAACGGTGAGATTGCAGTTTCGTTTCACTGTTAAAGTAGTGTAAACATCTAGAACAAAAATAACACATAAAACCCTCCAATTAGTGGACTGTGATAATCGAAAATTAAATTTTAAAATTAAAAAAAAAACCTCACCTGTCGCAAATGTATTTTGCGTGTTCATTATTACTCAGCTGGTGGGACACCAATCTTGATAAATTTTTAATCCAAGCATAATGCCAATTATCACCAAAGTCATCGTTTGTTTTTACCTTTTTCTTTGATTCATCTTTGAATAGTAATAAATCGATATGTCGATAATTATCAGTGTCACTTGTTTTTTTTAGTGTACTCAATTGCAACGGTAGAGTTTGATACTTCCCCTTAGACCGTTTCAAAAGGTATACGTTGATTGTTACATGATTGAGTCGTTCAAAAGTTGGTATCTGCTTCAACGTCATTGGAAACGTTATACCCTTTAAATTAAGCACTGTAGCGTAGTCCGGATACGACCTGACACGGCATACGTTATTCTTTGCTGGATATAGTGCCGATACCACCGCCCAAGCGAAGCACGCGTTATCGTTAGACTTAACACTCACCACTGCGTGTTTGAGTTGAATCTCTTTCGGAAGCTTCACATATTTCGCTCCACTCATTGGATTACATTTATTTACATTTATTATAATGTTTATAATCTTTGATAATGCCCATCCACTATCACGCTCTTGATATTCTTCCAGTGCTGTTAAAGTTTTCTTTACCACATCGTTTGAATACCATTCTTCAAGATCCGTTGTTGGTAGTAACATAACATTTGCCGTTGTAAAACTCTTTATATCTGTTTTTTCTTCTACAATTGGAATATTATTGTTTTCACCCTGATTTACAATATGTGTCATAATATATTCCGCGTTAAACGTTAAAGATTGTATTTACTTTAATACAATGATGTTTTTTTATTTTTCGACGCACATTCGATAGGATTACTTTCTTACAATCGAGTAAGAATTGCATAGGATCGATGTGTTGAACGTTTGCAACCATTCCGGTTGTAATACGACTCTTGAAAGCGGATTCAAGCTTTCGCCAATGAAGAAACGATGCTGCTACTGCTGCTGATGATAACGCAGACGTTGATTTACCAATCGATGATGATGAAGGATTTTTTTTTTTGTAAACCACAACCAAACGACCACATAGAATATCTAACTCTGTCTTTTGCACAATTTAATCGTGCTATCATGGCTAACAGACGTTGTTTAAACCCCGTTGAACCATCTTGTTCACTTAGTTGTTTCAAGTATTCAATGCAGTCATTACAGTCTTTGATCCATTGATGAGACTGCAACGGATTATTAATAATCTTCAATTGTTCGTTTAAGTTCTTTTCCACTGCACTGAACACATCATCAGTTTTATCATTATCACTACAAAAATAATGTTTCCGCTTTTTTTTATTTTTTTTCGTTGCTTGAATGTTCGTCATGTTGACTAACTATCGACTTACCGACGAGGAGTGCGATACTAAACTTTGAGAACCATGAATTTAAGGCGAACAGTTGCTTCCTACCTCCCTCCCTCCTATTCAACGTCCACCACCATCTTCACCACCTCTGCGTCATCACTTCTGCAACGACTCTATCCCCACTCCTTTACAAATAACCTTGTACATATCTTTTCAGATCGGAGAATGAATTGAAGACTGAAGTGATGCTGTTTGTTGTTTTTTGATTACCTAGCGTATCACTCATAATGTTAGCACCATTTTTATTGTAATAATATAATAACTTTGTCGTTAATTGCGCTAATTTATTAATTACGGTCTCCATTGGACATTCAATTCCAAATATAGATAAATCAAATGGTCCAGATTTTACGAGAGTTTGTGTAAATTCATCAAATTCGTGATAGTGTGTGTCTGTAATAATGTATAATCGGCCATTGGTGTATCTAAATACTGAATAGTGCGTATTAGGCTTCCATCCAACACCTGGGAAAGTATCTGATAAAAACATGTGCTGCTTCGGTTCGAAAGTACAGTCATCCATTTCCATAACGTAAAATTCTCGATAAAAAATGTACGTCTTACCGGTGTTAGTTGCTACAGCTGCTTTTACACCGTCATACGGAAATTCTTTACCAAACACTTGTTGATAAGTTTTTGGCCAACCAGATAAAAGCTTTAGTGAATCACGATTAAACATATATATATATTGTTGTTAGAAAATAGAACAACATCTCCAGACGGTCTTTCGTATATAGCTGTTATCGATTTAAAATGTTGCGGTAAAAACTTTAGCCAGTTTTGAATTAGTTGAGGCTTTTCATACTTTTTGTGTGCTAAAGTCATCGGCCAAGCCCAAAGTTTATACATAATATACATTCGTTTTCGGGAAATGAAAAATTTCATGTCCGACGGATTTAATTTACATATATCATCTTCCGATGGTGTTAGCGTTGGCGTTGGTGATAATTGCGGTCGCTTAGTTGTCGGTGACGGAGTCAGTGTCGTTTCCTCATGTATAGACTTTAACGTAGTAGTAGTAGTAGTAGTAGTAGTAGTATACGACGATGGCGGAAGTTGTGGCTTTAACGTCGATGTCTCTACTATATCAGTATTAATGTCACTGTATAAAAATTGTACTGATTTTTTTTCATCCTCGCTGAATGGTTCAGAATTCGTAGTGTTATGTCTTGTATAATATGGATTCATTATAGAGTTTGGAAAATCAGTATGACGAATACCTAACGAATGTCCGATTTCGTGTATCAACACCCAAAATAGGCTAGTTTTATTACTATCCAGTTTTCCAATCCTCATATCCCAATCATCATTTTTATTCAAATGAATTTCTTTTGGTGAATTTAATCGATCTGAATAATATGCATGTCCCAATATACCTTCATTCAGTGAATAATTACAAATTTTTGAAGTAATAAGATGTCTATGAATTGGTTGAATAAATGATATAACAATATCAGTGTTCCTATGAAAAATTCTTTCGAACTTTAATCCTGATATTCGAGACCATTCATTGAATGCTTGATTCGCTGTTTTAATCTGTTCCTCCGTAGCGGAAAAAAATACCAATAAAGTTTTCTTTTGTTCCATTTGAAACTTGATGTTTGATATGAAATGTCATCAAGATCACCGCATCGTTTATTATTCATCAGTTCTTCCGTTGCACTATTCAATTGTTTATCAACTGGTAAATTCCAATATTCTTGAAATATTCTCATTGCCTCACTTATTTTATCATCACTTATAAAACTCAAGTCTTTTTCATCAACATTTGTTAAATAACCGAATCGATGTAGATACTGACGATTTTTAAGAGGTATATTTTTATTAACTACCAATCCGAAGGTAGCTAATATGATAGTTATAAAAAATGTAAATTGCATGATGTGGTTAGTTGTCAACTGTTTGATACGTGAAAACCGCTGAACGGAGATAACTTGAACGATAAAACAAACTGAGATAGCTTTAACCGCAACTGTGTGAGTGAATATGATCACTGAATTTAAGAGTAAAGAGACTCTTACAAATTTGCAAATAAACTGAGATTTTTTTTTTTTAGTCCATCCTTTTATAAGCGATTACTCCTCCTCCTCCTCCTCCTCCTCCTCCCCTCTCCTCGTTCTTACTCTTTCAAATAATTGTTGTATGATTACAATTTATATTTTATTTTTAGACAACAGTGATGATTACATTATGTTAAGGTAATAAAATGAATACAAGATTATTATTGATAAAATAAGTAAAACTCATTACTGTTCATTTTTTTAACCATAAACACTGGTTTGGAAGTAGATCTCATGGAAGAACTGTAACACAGAAAAACATAATAAACATTAATATCATTATAAGTTTTATTTATATAATCATACAAATTTATCATATGTTTTTACTTACTTCTTCACTCTTTATCGTCTTTGATAAGCTTCGGTGTTGATGTACGCATCATTTTTCTTGGTGGTTCTCGTGTGATGGAACTGCTTGAACCAGTGCCTTCATCGACTTCGAAGTTGATCTGTCGACGGACGCAGCCTTCCGGTGGAATTTTTTTCGTCTTCATTATTTTTTTTGGAGCGTTATAATGCTGCGGTACAGGTGTATTTTCAAAGCACATTAAGTCGTGATTTTCATTGTGATAGTATTCTTGCTCTTCCGCCGCTTCATCTTCTTGTTCTTCTTCTCGTTCAACTGCTTTGTTAAAACGCTGTAGCTTGCTCTTCTCCGTTTGAGTGATCGGTGGTATGTTTTCATCAACTTCATCGTCATCGATATTGATGACATCAACGTCTTCGTTGTCATTCACGTTATTCGCTGAGGTGGCTTCTTCTTCTTCTTCTTCTTCTTCTTCATCATCGACGTGGAAATGGAAATTTAAATTTTTGCCATTCAAGGTTAATCTCAATTTTTTAGATACACTCAGATTCACTAGCGTATTGTAACTTGTCTCATCACCGATTAGAAGTCGACATACACGTATCGGTAAAAATACGTTACATTGATAATTTAACTCAACCCGAATTTTCTTGCCGTATCGAGTGTCTATTTTTCGCATTTCGGTAACACGATAGGTTCGATCAGTTTTCAAATCTTTGAACGGAACGGTTGGTAAGTATTGATTGTTTATCGGAGCCATTACTGAAGATGCTCTAGCAACTTCATTAATTTGTGATAAAGCACTTTTAACTGCTGTTGAACGACTATGTGACATGGTTCTTATTACACGTCACGAACGTCTATGTCTCATAAGCAGTGAAACGTCTCATATTTATGTGTTTAGAGGCTGTATAAAACACTGATTTCTTTTCTTCCTCTAGAAACAGAGTGAAACGTGAAATACTGTATGATGAAGAGAGAGAGTAGATTATTTCCTTCGAAAAAAGTCATAATACCGCAAAAACCGTTGCAACTGTTAGAACCGTTGCAACCACAGGTCGAGGGCGATGACGCTTCCACAAAAGCATTATAACCGTTCTAATGTGTTACGTTGATAACACTTAGAAAAACAAATGTATCCTTATTCCAGCAACATCGTTAAAGTTTTATAAATGCGGAAACCACAATGGTTTCCGTAAAACTAGGGTCGGAAGTCGTTCTGATGCTGCGTTGATGCTTAGAGTCAAATAAGCCCTCGTGCCATTCAGAAGTCCTCAAAGTTTCACTCGCGCATATACTCAACATTTCTATTAAAAATGTATCCGCAGTATTCTATAGAAATTTCTTTGAATCAGAACGCAACGTATAAGCTAGTTCACGCTGTGAATACATCGAGTATATTTTTATTCACCCCTGAAATGGAAAGTGCAAGCCAAGAATTATATTTTATGTTGCAACGTTGGTACGTGGCAGAAGAACGAGGTGAACGTATCACGGATAATGATAAAGTTATTGGTATGAATTGCATAGTGAAGGACGATAGTGATGCATATCGCGCCACGTTAATTTCTATCGAAGACGATGGTAAAAGATCAAAAGTGAGATATGTCGATGAAGGCAACACAGAAACCGTTGACTCTGAGTGCTTGTATCACTGTACACCATTCTTTGAAGCTGTAGCAATGTTAGCTATTGAGTGTCGACTATTCGGATTTGAAAATTATACACGTTCACATCAAGCTGAAATTCTCTACAACGTGTGTGAGGGCGAAATGTCGCTTATTCTCGTTGATCATGGTGATGAAACTAAACCACCAGGTGTTCGGTTGTACAATTCTGAACAGCAAGATATTGGAGATCTATTTATCGCTCATCCAGAAATCGAAGACGTTTTTTTTAAAAAAAGTGGGGAAAAGAAGCGTGAAGGAGAAGACAGAGAAGGAGCGAGTCGGCGACGGTGAAGACGGAGGAGAAGGCAGAAGAGGAGGGGAGGACTGATAAATTCAAAAGCAATGACTCACGTAGCGATGACTTTTATTACATTGGGAGAAGTGACTGGATAAGCAACAGAAAAAGTGAATGAGAACATTAATAATGAACAGGCGCGATCGTGAAATAATTGATGTTCTTTGTCAAAACATTGTTTATAAAATACGAATGTGTGAGCTGTTACCAGTTTTGATTGAACTCAAGATTTTCAATGACGATGATGTAAACTTATCGATTTGGAGAGTAAGTATAAATATTCCTCTTTATTTCAAATTTTTGTTTGTTTTAACATTATGATTGTTTTCAGAGGACGATACACTGTAAAGCCACAGCTCAAGATATCGTACTAACGATAAAGACACGAGGACCATACGCATACGATAAATTTGTTCAAGCATTACGTCAAACGGATCACAACGATGAAGCTGACCTTCTTGAATATGCAAGATTTATCGATGATATTAAAACATTTAATATTATTAATACAATTGCTCCAAGTCGCAGTATATAAAAATTCATCTCTCCTTGTTCGTGCTAAACATTCGTTAAAAGAAAGTGGAAGTAGGAAGTGGTTTAATACATTCTCCTCTCATAAACTGATAAAGGTCTTTATGAAGTGGAAATCATTAGCGGTTAAAAGCGGATAAGCTCAACTTCCACTCTCAGACGCTCAGACCATGTAAAGCAGTCAACCTGAACAGACGTGGAAAAAATAGTTCGTGTAGCAATGAATCATCGTTGTGAAACTAAGTACTATTTTTTCATTAACAATGAATCCATTGAAGTGCCGAATGAGTGGTGCGAGAACACTGATCTTGACTTTATATACGATACGATGTTCCTGGTGATGCGCTGCATTGATCTAAAAATGCAGTTTTACACACAAATTGCACTACCGATGGGTATTTATAAATTTTTTCATCCAAAGAAAATTGTTAAAATCAGTGATAAGCAGTGGTATGGACCAATAACAAAAGGTGAAATTATACCGTGTAATATGTGGTATAAAATGCACTATTCTCAACCGCTAGAGAATACAACGGAAAAAGAAGGACTTGAAAAAAAAGATTTTTCATCTAACCGTGAATCGAATAAATCATACATTTTTCCGTTGCATCGTGTATCAATCTGCACCGACTTATCATCATTGAAGAATAGTGTCGATGACAGTGAAAAAAATTATAACTATGATAACGATGATGATGGTGATAATGATGAAGATGAAAATGTCACGTTGCTGAAGCGATTACGGAAAATGGGGATAAGTAAAAAAATGGATAAAGCTTGTCAAAATGAAGAAAAAATAATGGACGATAAAGCGTGTCAAACTGATGGTGAGGATAACGAGATTCGAACACATCGATGGAGCTTAATAACCACAGCATCTGGATTTCAAAAAAAATTCACAAGGCAATCCAAGCGAGGATGAAGATTTTGCGATACAGTTTCAAATCGGTAAAAATAATCAATCATCGATAAGATTTTATCCTCCAAAGCGCTATGAACTGAGCAGCGGTGAAGAAATTAACTGAAAAGATGAAGGTAAATTTGAACACGTGTCTAATTTTAACTCTTATTTAATGATTGCTCAATAAAAAAAATGTTAAAATTTTTTTGTTACAGAAAAAAAGATCAACGAACTGATCGGACAATCAAACTGTTGCGTGAATTACTGTGTGTTCATCATCATAAATATTTTTTCCGTAAAGTGATAGCACGCATGGAAGAACTGTCTTAGTGGAAAAAATATTACTCTCAAAAAAAATGTAAAATGATACTAACTCACTCTTTGAAATATATATATTAGTATTAAGTCAATGAAATACTTGGAATTGTATTGTATAAATATTACTAACAATGAATAATAAAAAAAAATGAAAATAATAATAATGATGATGATGATGGAGGAGGAGGAGGAGGAGGAGGAGGAGGAGGAGGGGGAGAGGAGGAGGGTGAGTATAAATACAAGGAGCAGGGTTTTTTCTAGAAAAAAAATCGTTAAAATGCGATTCGTGAAACATTCATTATCAATTCGTGTCAATAAAAGAATTCTCGATGAAGAAGAAGATAGTCAAGATCGACGACACGGTGCTCTACTACCTAACACAATTCGCGCTATCATCTGTGGTCCATCAAATTGTGGAAAAACAAATTTACTGTTGAGCTTAATTGAAAGTCCAAATGGTATACGGTTTGAGAATATTTATGTGTATTCAAAGTCGCTGCATCAGCCGAAGTATCAATATCTCGAAAATATTCTATCATCGATTGATGACATTGGATACTTTACATTTTCAAACAATAGTGATATAATTCAACCTGATAGTGTAAAACCGAACTCTATTTTCATTTTTGACGATGTGGCATGTGATAAGCAAGATAATATTAGAGAATATTTTGCTATGGGTCGCCATTTTAAGATTGATAGTTTTTATTTATGTCAAACATATGCAAAAATTCCAAAACATTTAATTCGTGATAATACAAATTTCTTAATACTCTTCAAACAGGATGGAATGAATTTACGTCACATTTATAACGATCATGTAAACACGGATATGACATATGATGAATTCTTACAATTATGCTCAAGTTGTTGGAAAGAAAAGTATGGATTTCTCGTGATAGACAAGGATAGTCTTAATAATAAAGGGAGATATCGGAAAGGCTTTAATCAGTTTGCAGTCATCTAATCATTCATTCGTTAACCGTTAGTGGCACGATACAGTCGTCTTAAACGTTCTTATTCCGTCTCCGTTAAGTGTAACAGTAAAACAAAAAAATATTATGTCTGAATTAAGTGTGAAAAACAAGAAGAAGAAGACGCAAAATGAGCGTCTTTTGAAAAAAATTGTTCAAATAAGTGATGATATACGGAAAAAACATCAAGCTATAAAATTTGGAAAAATTGAAGATAGAGAATTGTTAGAAGAATCGTATAAACCGATAGTTGAACCGTTGCAACAATTAGTTCGAGATACAATCACAGACAAAAAACGTACATTTCAACAGGCAAATATAAAAGTTAAGAAACAACAAAAAAGTGAAATAGATGATGAAGAAGAAGAAGACAAGACAGTTGACAATGAGAGTGATAAAATCGATGGCAATGTATCATATCCATATTCGATTAAAAAAAAAAATCAATAGTACTATTGTTGATCATAGTACTCCGGTAAATAGAGGTAATTTAACAACGTTGCGAAATGCTCCGCTGAACATATCTCCTATGAATATATCATCCAATGTACCAACAAATGAAGATTCCATTCGTGAAATTATGCAACAATCTACGGAGGAAGTTGAAAAAACCATCAACGAACATTTGGGAGTATTATCACAAAAATATTTAAAATTATTCTTTGGACCTGATGCTCAACGGAAAATAGATACCAATTACGGTGTTTACTTCAAGGATGATGTAATGATGATAGGTGATTCAGTATTTGAGATTGATAAGGATGATAATATTATCATCAAAGGAATACGGTATCACGGTACACCCGGTATTTTTGAACTAATTTTCATGAAAAATCCTTCGAAAAAACTGTACAACGAGATGGATTTGCTTAAATATAAAGAGATTCTACTTGTGACTAATGCACATCGACGTAAATTCTCATCAACGGGACAAATTATGGGAAATAAAGGATTAAAATATAAAAATATTATTGCTCCTTTGACTGCAGCGATTACACCGGCACGTTCAGTATTAGCAACGGAGACCGCAAGCGGAAGTGGTTTACTTCCTCATGAAATGACTACAACGGCTTGTCCTATCCAATATGTATTTTGGAATGAGCCTAACGAACTGGTTAATAGACTTCAACTTTTAATCGCTTCGAAAAATGCTGGACATACGGGACACGATAATGAAATAATTTCAATTATTGAGGAATTACGGGAAGCTAATATCATTATATAAAGCCTCATTCTTACCTCCCACACGTGTTAGTTCATTTCTTTAACCTTTACTGTCGACGTCTATTTGTCTACGAGAGAGAAAGACATAGAAATTTGAGGAAAATGTTTATCAATAAGTTTGGAAACAACATAAGTGCATCGAGTTATCGGATTGAAACAAAGAAGACATATAAAGCACTTCGATGGAGTGATATAGATAATGCATACGATGCTGATAATACCCCCATCATACATCTCACAAATCCTACAACAGCGGATAGTGCAATTAATAAAGCACATTTCGATCAACGGCTTTTTGACTCTGATAGAAAAACTATGGAAAACTTAAATACAAATTTTGTGACAAAGAATGGTTTTAATAACTTGAAGACAGATTTAAAAGAGGATATAATTAATCAAAATATGGAGAGAATGTCTGAATTGAAAACCTATTATATAAATTCAATGAAAATGTTTGATGATAAATTTAACGAGTCGATGAAGCTTTTTAGCGAATTTAAAAACGAACTAACAGACAAGATTAAAAGTGTTAATGAGAAGGTAATTGATTGTCAGAGACAAATCAATTCAAATATAGAAAGTGAAATAGAGAGAAACAACAGTATTTTCCTAAAATTGCAGGAGTTGAAAAATGCTAACGACTCGATTAAAAGACAAATGGAATATAATGAGAAAAGGATTGAAGAACTGTCGGAAAAGTGTGTTTAAACGGATGTATTAGACAATTATAGACATGAAATGAATGAAACAATTCGTAACATTTATGTATTGATTGATGAGAAAAAAATCTAACAAGTCATCATTAAAGTAAAATTAAAAATATTTTAAAATATATAAACGAATCATAAACGGAATAACGTTCAACTGTTCAACAGCCACAGAATCGTTATGAGTAAAGAAAAACAAAAATTAGTTCAAGAACTTCATACACCAGCTAGAAGAAATTTTCCTCGAAGACGTGTGATTATTCGAGGTTATGACGATCTCTGGCAAGCTGATTTAGTTGACATGCGTGCTTATGCTCGTGTTAATGCAGGACATCAATACATTCTCACGGTAATTGACACATTCTCCAAATTTGGTTGGGCTGAACCAATGAAGACCAAGAGTGCATCGGATGTGGTGAACGCTTTCCGCAGAATAATATCTACTTCCGCGCGACAACCGACCAATCTACAAACGGACGATGGAAAGGAATTTTTCAACAAAAATTTTCAAACATTGATGGAAAAACATACGATCAATCATTATTCAACATACAGTGTAATGAAAGCGTGAATCGTTGAACGATTCAATAGAACATTAAAGAACAATATGTGGAAAAAGTTTACATTAAATGGCAATTACAAGTGGATTAAGATACTTCACGAATTAGTTGATAATTATAATAGACAAGTGCATCGAACAATTAACATGAGACCAATTGACGTAACAATCAAACATAATAAAAAATTATTGTCCACCGTGTATAATAATGTAAAAATTGCAGGTCGAGCCAAGTATCAAATCGATGATTATGTTCGCATCAGCAAATATAAAAACCTCTTTGCGAAAGGTTACACACCAAACTGGACTACGGAAATCTTTCAAATCAGACAAGTTCGTCGAACCAATCCCGTTACTTACCTTCTAAAAGACATTCACGGTTATGATATACAAGGAGGATTCTACGAGCAAGAATTATTGAAAACTACTCAACCTGACGTTTATTTAGTTGAAAAAGTCATACGTAAAAAGGGTAACAAAGTTTTTGTAAAATGGCTAGGTATGGATTCGTCACACAATTCATGGATTGATAAAAAAAATGCATTATAACGCAAAATTATGTATCGCGCTTACATGATACAAATTATATAAAAATGTACTCACCTCTTTCATTCAATATTTGATCAATAAATTCATAAAACCATAAACAAATTTTTGGAATTTTCAAAGCTTCCACCTTCTTCCGCTCCTCCTTCATCATTAGAATAATTGATTCATCTACTTTCTCCATACTAATAATTTATTATTTATACTTGTTGAACTGACTACAACTATCAACTAATCAATATATCATACAATCACTTCATATCAATCAAAAAATCCTCGTCTCTCTAACACAATTGTAACACACTACCCCCTACCCCTACCGCTACCCCCTACCCCCTACCCCTACCCCCTACCCCCTACCGCTACCCCCTACCCCCTGCCCGCCCGCACACCCTGCTGTCTCGAGAGACAGCATCGGCGAGCATTTTTTTTTCTTTTTTTTTTTTCACACACACGCACGCACGCACGCACGGATGATATCTCGCCGCAACATCCTGTCGCGCGACTCGCACGGCGACGATGACGTAATACCGAGCAGCGCACGGGCTCTCTGGCTCTCTCGCACGGTTGCGATCTCTCTCGCTCTCATTGAAAGCATAGAAAGTGATCCAGAAACGGCTTAGCCTAACTACTCTCCGGGTGCCTTACGGAGTCGTGGGATGTGTTCCTGAAGAAAGCTCTCGAGCCTCTTCGCCTCGTCAGCCGACAGATCCGAGATGGGAGCACAAAAATCGACGCGATCGGGACCGTCCACCGTCGCGAAATGAAATTGGTTCGTGGTTTCTCCGCTAAAATACCATACGCGACGGACGTGGTCTACGACAATTTGCAAACGTGCGAGTGAATCCAAACCCAGTAATAACGGTACCGGCAATTCTTCACTAACGCGAGCCACAAGGGTTTGCTCGCGATCTTGAAGCTTAACCGGAAACTCGACCGATTCGTTGCAAATTATCTCCGTACCGTTCGCGATTATACACGGTCGATCTGGTGTTTTCTCTCGTAAAAATCCCTTCCGCGCGGTTAACACAAGACCCTCGGGACCAATGTAGGTACTCGTCGCTCCGCTATCGATGAAGGCCGGCAGCACCTCTCCAAAAAAATCCAGTAATACCACGAGCACGGTTCGCGGCGCGTCGGGATCTCTCGCCGCGTGGCATAATTCGTTCCAGAGACCAGGAGAAATTATCGGTACTGCTGCACGGGCCTTTTCCGACGTTGAAGGAATCGTAGCGGCCTCTATTGACGATTCCCGTCCGCGTTTCCCTTACTCATGAGGGGTGCGGGTCGTCTCACCCTCCTTGCCACAATTATAGCAGCGAAGACGCCTCGGTGCCGTACATTCTCGCGACAAATGTCCTTATTGGCTGCAGTTGAAACAAATAATAGGTGGTCGCGCTGGTGGTGCATCCGATGGTCCATTCGCCACTCCAGGTACAGGTGTAAACGGCAGAGCCGTGGCCGACACCGTCGCATGCGCACCAGGTGACCGGGCCGCCGGGCGCGTAGCCTCCTGCGTTCTTGTCGGAGTCCGAGCCCGCGCGGAGGGTGGCTGGTCTCGGGGCCAATGCAGTTCGCGGTGGAGTCGTCGGTACCGAGTTAACTCTGGTACCTGCGGCGGGCTGCACGTAATAGCAGGGGTGCGAGCTCTGAACGCGGGGATAGTCGTCCTCGCGCGCCGGCCGCTCACACTCATGGCAAAGGCATTCGCCGTGCCTTGACTTTCCCGAATCCGCGTCGGCGATCGCAAATCCCACCGCTCTCGTCCTCGGCTTCTGTGTCGGCGGGTGATAAGCCAAATCGGGATACAGAGAGCTCTCCGGCGTGGGGGGAGCGCGGTAATATTGTCCCGCCCGATAACTCCTCTCTGCCATGGTCGCCATTCTCTCCAGCGACTCAAAAGTGGCGACATCTGCTCGCATGATGGCTATCTGCAGCCGAGGCAGCATGTTGCGATGAGCGTAGTCGAGCTGCTCCGACTCTCGCATCGGCGGTACCACACGTTCGAACATTGCCCTTACGCACGTGAGAAAATCGGATACGGGCTCTTCAGCGCCCTGCGTGCGTCGTAAAATTTCCTCCCGGAGCGAAAACTGCAGAGTGGGATCGCAGAATCTATTGCGAAAGGCGGCTTCGCACTCCGACCATGTGGAGTAATGCCTTCTCCCACTACGGAACCTGATGCGCGCGATTCCCGACAAAAAGAACGGAATACAGCTCAATAAATCGGCGTCGGAAACCGGTACCAATCGACGCCCTTCCTCGATACGAGACAAAAATTCTTCGACGTCCTCGCCACGCGCTCCCGAAAATTTCAGGTCCCATTTACGCAGGGTATTATAGGCGTTCATCCCGGTATTTAGTGAGTCCTGATGACCACGACCATATCCCGAAAATCCCGATCGCGAGTCGACGGGGTATCGGCCAAAACCCGACACGCCGAATCGCGAATCGTCGTGACCGCGATTGTTCCTCGCAATGCCGTATTGTGAGTCGTGGGAATCCCGCCAGTAATCGGGATTCGTCGGCGAAACTCACGATTCGCCCTCCTGATGGGTTCCGCTCCGGAGGATTCATCGAATTTAATTCACCCCGGCCGTTCAGGTTTCCTTCGCGACGATCGTTGATATTATTCGCGGGACGATTATTCGCCGAATTATCCACCCGTCGATCGTTCGAATTATTCCCCGGCCGATTATTCGACGAATTATAAACGACCGAATGGTGCACCACGCGTCCCTCTCGCGACGCATCGTTCAGTGAGTTGGCTCTCGCGTGTGAATTTGCAACCGCGTTATTCCGGAAGGAGTCTAACTCCAGGCTCGCCGCCTCCGCGGCCCGCGATGTTTCGGATCTACCGCGTTCCGGAGACATCGTGATCACCACGCTTCCATTTCCGGTACCGATTCCGCTCCCATTTCCGGTACCGATTCCCGACGAAGACCGAGAGGGTCCACTGCCGAACATCGTTTGGTCGAGGTCCAGGGGTAATCCTCGCTGTTCCAGCTCGAAGTGCAAATGGTCGTCCGAGAGACGCTCCAGCTCCTCAAGGAGTCGGGCTCCCGGTCGGTACGTGTCCATGTCCCCGACGAATAAGCGTGGCTAAAGCGAAAGCGAAAGAGAGAGAGCCACGAAGCGAAAGCGCAAATAAAAATAAAGCAAGGGCAATAGCGAACCACAATCGCACAGGCAGGAATGAAGCGGAGCGGTAAATTAGTCGAGGCGATAAAAGAGAGCAGACCAGCGCAGATCAAAAAAAGGGGGAAAAAAATAAAAATAAAAAAATAAAAAAATAAAAAAAATAAAGAAATAAAAAAAAGGTCAATAAATACGAAGGCACGAAATAAAATATCGGGAATAGTCGATAAATAAAACTAATCGAAACTGTCAAATAATTAATAACTAACTAAATGTCAAAAAAAATAAAACCCTAGTAAATAGTCCAAATGTCGCAAAATAAAATACTAATAATCAATAAATAAACTAAACGTCAATAGACGGTCAAGAAACGAGAAATGAAAAAAAAATCTACGGCTTCTATTAGGCCAGAACAAACCCTAAATTAAGCCACTGCGCTGACCGGCCTATCGCCACGCGAACACCGAGGTCACTGCTTAGGCTAACACCTACCGGTAGATGTCCAAGCCGGATGTGTCAGCGCACCTGAAACAAAGGCAAGAGCTCGTCGAAAATCCCGACGCTTCCCCAGGCAGCGTGATCCGCGCCACGGGAAAAGAAAACTCGAGTTTCGGACGAGACGAGCGAACACACACAAAAAAATCTGAACAACAATAATCACAAACAATGCATAGATAATTCTTAAACGCTATCGGAAGCTGCAGAGCCGCTCGGCTGGGGTAAACCCGGCAGCGTCGAACCCGCGGTACACCCAAAATCGAAATCGGAAAAGAAACAATTAGCCCACCGGGGCACGCATCGACTCGCGGACAACGTCGACTGAATAGGGAGCAAGATGGGAAAAAGAAAGATAAACCCAGAAAATAATTCAAAGAAAGTTGAACGGAGAATAGGCAGAAAAATAAAATCAAAGAGAGAATCGATAAAGAGGGGAAAAAATAATAACCCCAAAATAAAATACACGCAAGGTTAAAAAAAAGGGAAAAAAATAACTAAAAAATGGAAATCAGGAGAAACGACGAAAGCAATAGAAAAATTAGATTAAAGGGAAAATCGGAAATAATAACCTGAAGGTAAACGAAAAATGAAAGATAAATTTTTTTTTTTAAACCGAAAAGTCAAAAATAACGATCAATAAAACTGAACAAAAATCAAAGGAGCAAGGGAAAAACAATAATATAAAAAAATAAATAAATAAATAAATAAGCTTCGAACCAGTCAACGCGCCCGACACGTCGTGCGCGAACCGCGTAGGCCTCCGAGCGCCAAGTCCGCTGACCCCGATTGCCCACGGCCTTGACCACCCGAAATATTCAGATAATATATTCACGCGACAATGCTAAATCGGATCAATGCTGGAACTCGACCAAATTTCCAATTCGAGCCCCCGCCGAACAACCGATCAGCCCAAACGCACGAAAAAAAATGTAAACACTCGTCCGGCGAGCGAAGAAGCGAAGCGGTACAGTCCGCGCCAAAAGCTACCACGCACGGCCTAACACCTCACGGCAAACGGTACCGGAGCGCACAATTCTTAAAATATTCCAATATTGATCGGCCACTAATAAGCCGATCCTCAAATCACCAATAACTAAATAGTCGAAAATTAAGAAATCCAACAATAAAATTAAAGCTAATCGCAAACAAAAAAATCAATCAAATATAAAGTCCGAAAGACGGTAATAAAATATTAAAAATGTCAATTAAAAAGTCAAGAAAATAAAATAAGTGAATTAAATTAAGAAGTCGAGAAAATAATACACAAAAAAAACCGAAATAGATAAATTAAACAAAACTACCGCAAAATTTTCACCTCGGGCCCCACGTTGGGCGCCACTTGCGACCGCCAACTTTTCCTCAGGTTCCAAAAGGTGATTGTTCGGTCACCAACGGCGTGCCTCTCGACCGTTTAAATTATTTTCCGTGGGCGCCAGCCGATTATCAATTAATCGGCACGGTCGGTACCGATGTTGTTGAAAGCACGCACTCTCACTGCTCCGGCAGCTGCAGCTAGGCGAGGGTAGAGGGGTCAGGGCGGTGAAAATTTGATACTCCAAAAGTACAAAATGCCGAAAATAATCGGCCGAAGCCACCCGATTTATTACAGTTCAATACAATGGAAAGAAAAACCGCGTACAAAATCAGTCCCTACTAAATTCGCCCCAGCTACTCAGTTCACCGGTTTGAATTTTTCTACGCGTTACAGAGATCCTGGCCCGGGAAAAAGAATAGTAATAAAAATTCGTAAAATAAATTTCGAAGAAGATACGGTACCGGAAGAAGTCCGGAATATCTAATGACGGGCCAGTCCTATTCTTCCCTACTAAATCTCGCACTCGTAAAATGGACGGACTGTACCGCTGTCCGATCGTCGTCGTCGCGCGAAGGGCGATGTTTCGCCGCGCACACACACACACCCACGATCTCGGCGTGCAGGCTGCGCCTCGCGATCGCTTTCGGAGCGGTACCACCCGAGATCCGAAAATTCGCAATGTCCACCGAACTGACAAACGAGCAAACAAAGAACACGAAACACTAACGGCGGCGGTCTCGAGACCCGTGTATTTTCCACGATGCTTTTTCGACGTCCTCAGCCGCGAAAGAAAAGCCTACGTTTTTCACCCACGCGAGCTCGAAACCTGCACGCCACGCCAAACACACACGCACTCTCCTCCGCTCTACACAAATTTCGCGCAGGCGATCTCTCCGATGTTACGGTACCGGTGCGGCGAGAGGCCGTCCAATTCCCGGCGCTTATGATCCCCGAATGACAAAAAAAAGAAAAGAGACAGAAAGATTTTTCCCCGAGAATTAATTAAAAGAAGCACAAATTATGATCGACGGAAACATAAGCCTGTTTTGCCCGGGACGGAACTCCACGCCGCGATCGAGTCGCGGGCACGCTCGACAGTCTGCGCGCAAACCGGTAACGAACGCGTGTCCAACAATTTTCCCGAAAATCAGAAGTCTTACCGCAAAAGATGTTTGTGACGGAAATACTCCTTGCCGGTACCGGTTTCCTCCGTCCTTCCAATGTACCACGGTCACGGATACTCCGCCAAACGGCCTGGTAGGCGACTTCTCCACCTCGCACAGAGAAACCTTCGCAAATTCGCACGCGAATCGACACGAAAAATCTACCCGGCGAGCACACGCGTCGTATCACCGTCGCTTCACAGAAGAGAGTCCCGACCTCATTTTCGGGGTCGTGCTCGCCGCCTCGCTCGCGTTCTCTCTCGCTCCCCACATTTCCCGATTTCTGTCCGGTGTCCGGTACCTGGCGCCTCTCCCGATAAGGCCTACCTCGCGTAACTAATTTGACGCGCGCGACCTATATTTGAATTCGTCGCTTATAAGCTAAATGTACGGCGCGTCGAAGCTCGGCATCTCTTGTAGATTCAGCGGTACCGGAGGTCCTCGTTGCTTGCATCCATCAAGCTGCGACTGACGGAAATCTTGCGCCCAGGACGGAGCAGGGGTAGACAGAAAGCCAAAGCGTAAGCGTGCAAACGGGCGAAAGAGGTAAAACCATGCCGTCGACAGTCCGTAGGGAGGATCAGCTCAGCTCCAGATGGTCCCGAAAAACAATAAAAATAAATTCCTTGGGAATTAATATTTTGCCTCTACAACAGTTTTGCCCTTGAGATCGCCTGGGACTCCGAGCGACATGATAGGTCCCGTGTGCTCGCCAAATCCCGTAGTTCACGAGGATCTGGGACGCGACCGAAAAAAAACCGCGTCACAATATATATTGTGACGGTGCGTCCTGGTCCTTGACGTTTCCAAACGAGACAATCGGGGAAATATAGGGCGAGGAAAAGGGGGAAATAACACTCCAGTATTTTGTGTAGCAAGGTGGAAAAATGACTTTTAATAATAATACGTGTTCAGTGAATATTAACAAAATAATAGGCAGTCTCAACAATAATCATAAAAGAAAAGTTCGCAATAACAATAATGATAACCAATTCACAAAAAATAAGAGCAGAGGGCAACGAGTTCAGAGGTAATAAGAAAAGAAAACGGAAATAATCACTACGCAAGAAAAATAAGAAAATAGAAAAAAAATACTCAATACTCGGGGGGGGGGGGGGGGGGGGGGGAAATAAGAAAAATAGAAAAATAGTTAACGCTGGGCAGAATACAAAAGTCGAAAAGTAATTAATACGCGGGGGAAAATCCTAAGGTCGAAAGAATAATTGCCACGCAGGGCGGAATACAAAGGTCGGACAATAATTAATATTCGGGGCAAAATATAACTGTCGGAAAATTATTAAGGTTCAAAAAGGAAAAGAAAATCGAAAAGAAAAGAAAAAAAAATAATCAATAACAAAACTTACGAAAATACTATGGCTTACGGTAATCGCCGGGACGGCAATTCGCAGGGTCAATCGCAGGGAAGGGGAGGGGAGGAGGGGCTGGCCGGTGGAGATTCTACACAATACTGGTCTTACGTTAGCAACTCAAAAAAAAATCTCAAAGCTCGGGGAACAATCACGGATTTTTGGGCGCCAGCTACTGTATCGGTGTAGCACCGCGGCGCTCGATTTAGTTAATCGAGTGCAAAAAAAAAACAAGAAAAAAATAAACAAAATCTATTACCTTTTTACGTCACTCGGCTAGCGGGAACGGGGGAGGGAGGGGAATGAGACTTCTCAGGCCGCAGGCACTGTCCAGGGCTTCTTGACAATATTACCTCGGCACGAAAAAAAAATACAGCAAAATTTCAATAATTACACAGAAAATTGGATACCATAAACGATTTTATAGTCTCGGGGAGAACGGGGGAAAAAATACGCTAACGGTCGCGCGCTGTAAATCTCCGCGATCGCCACCACTCACGCGCACGAAAAATATAGAACAAAATGCCGGCGCACGTGGCAGCCGGTGATCGGCGGTCGAAATTTATACAATCAAAAGAGATCCTTAAAATTACCAGGGGGGTGACGGGCAAATTTTCAGGGGGATGTGGGAAATGGGACAGTCAATCAGGTCGAAATCGGGGAAGGGAAACTCAAAGTGTACTCACTCAACCGGTCTCTTACGATTCGTATCGCTCACGACAATCCGTGCGATCACGCTCTCAATCAATCCGTTCAATATTCCTTATTCGTTCCAGTTCGATATAATTCCCAGTTTTTGGCCCAATTCGTGTCCGTGGGCGTACAATCCTCGTCGAAATAAATGCGATAACTCTCCACAAAGGAGTCGGGTATAACGTGGCTTGCCGGGTCGATATAATTTCCAAAAACTTTTCTCGTATATTTCGCTCGCCTGTCACACACAATCGCTCTCTCACACGCCGTGGCTCGAAGTGAAGAAAACCATGCCGTTTCCGGCTTCTTCTCCGACCTCAGGGTCGGTCTTGCAATTTGCGATTTTTCTGCGAAAATCGATTGGTCAGCCTCGGGACTAGCTTGGCGGTGGGCGTCGTAATTGGCTGCGGCCGATTGCGAATATTTGTCGCGACGGAAGGCCTGTCGCGACGCTCGGCGCGCGCATCCTCGGCATCGATTGGCTTATCGATCGCCGAATATTCTCCACGCCGGGAGGTGCTGGTTCCTCGCGGCGCTCGGACGAAGTGTCGCACTGACAGCTCGGGTGCAATTTTACGGTGTTTACCCGCACGACACAGCTCGTCGGTTTACACTCGTTATTTCGAGCCGAGAGTGTGTCGTCGGGTTCCGGGCGGTCGATGACGGGTCAGACGAGTGGAGTGTTCGGTGCTGTGGCCTCCAAGGGACGGACGTCGGTGTGGGAGCAGTGCATCGGTTTGTCGGATTTTTTTTGGAGGTTAGTGCCGGGCTGCCGTACCAGGCTTTAATTGCCGGTCGGTTGACAATTTTTGTAGGCTGGTTCTGGGCCTGGCGAGGTCAATCTGGTCGATGGTGGAGTCTTCGATTGTCTGCGATGGCTGGGATGGTCTTCGGGGTGCTGCGATGAGTCTTCGTGGGTCTTCGGGGAGGCTGCGACGAGTCTTCAGTGGGTTGCGAAGGCTTCGTTGAGTGAGCCTAGGGACTGACAGGGTGGCAGGGACTGAGGGTAAGTCGAGGGGGAGGGTTAACAATATTTCCAGTCGTTGCTTAAATAATAGATCCTAATTCTAGTTTATTTTCCTAGGTGAGTGGTGGGACGTCGAGCCACGTTGGGGGAAATTTATATATATATATATATATATATATATATATATATATATATATATATATATATATATATATATATATATATATATATACTAGGGGGGCTCGGGGCTCGCGCGCTTCGCGCGCTCGCAACCCTTTCTGGACGTAAACCCTTATTATTCTAAATACTTTAAAAGACGTGTGCCCTTATAATAATAGCGTTACTATAATACCCCTTTATAGAATTATTATACCAAACCCTCATAGCTACCACCCATCCGGTTGCTATGGCAACCATCCCTTCGGTTGCTATGGCGACCACCCCTCCTGTTGCTATGGCGACCACCCCCTGTGGTTGCTATGGCGACCCCCTCCGGTTGCTGTGGCGACCACCCCTCCGGTTTCTATGGCGACCACTCCTCCGGTTGCTATGGCGACCACTCCTCCGGTTGCTATGGCGACCACTCCTCCGGTTGCGATGGTAACCACCCTCCGGTTGCTATGGCAACCACCCCCGGTTGCTATGGCAACCACCCCCGGTTGCTATGGCAACCACCCCCGGTTGCTATGGCAACATACCCCGGTTGCTATGGCAACAACCCCCGGTTGCTATGGCAACCACCCCCGGTTGCTATGGCAACATCCCCCGGTTGCTATGGCAACAACCCCCGGTTGCTATGGCAACATCCCTCGGTTGCTATGGTGACCACCCCTCTTGTTGCTATGGCGACCACCCCCTGCGGTTGCTATGGCACCCCCCCCCCTTTAAGTATGGACTTCAGGCCTTATTATTCTAACCCCCCTCCCCCCTCGATCCAATACTTGGATGGGTGACCGCGGTCACCCATCCAAGTATTGGACTTAAGCCTCCGATGGACTTAAGGCCTTATAATTCCAAGACGGGGTCAGTACTTGGATGGGTGACCGCGGTCACCCATCCAAGTACTGGAATATCGTATTGGACTTAAGCCCTTATTATTCCAAGTTACCCCCCCCCCCAGCCCCCCTCGATTCTTGACACGGCGGCGACGGCGGCGGCGGCGGCGGCGGCGGCGGCGGCGGCGGCGACAGCGGCGAAATCTTTTTATATTATAGAGAGATATATATATATATACAGGGTGTCCCGTAACTAGTATAGAGTATTGAACATGCTGGTAGAGCGCGTCAGCCCGAGTAATTCCCTTTTTTTGAAATTTTTTTACGATGAAAATTGGCCGAGTTATTAAGGCTCAAAGTTTCCCTATCGGTGTGCGCAGTTTGAATGTGTGCGTGTCAGAGCGTCGGGCTTGCATTCATTTGTCGATTTTGGAGGGGTAACGCGCGGTGTTCCTACGCGCGTGAAAATAGTCCCGCGACGAAATGTCATCTCGGTTGACGTAACCTATGACAGTGAACAGTAAATGTCCAAATGGATAAAGTCATGTTGTGACATTTAACTTTAAAATAAATAAAATAAATAAAATAAATAAAATAAATAAAATAAATAAAATAAATAAAATAAATAAAATAAATAAAATAAATAAAATAAATAAAATAAATAAAATAAATAAAGAGAAGTGAATAGTGGATGGACGAATAGTGGATAGAGGAGAGACAGCTGGATAAAAGAAGTGGTGGATCTCGAGGAGAGCGGGGAGAGAGAAGAACCAAAGAAGAATAGGAGCGAAGAGAAAGGGAAAAGTGAAGTGAAACACAGCGGAGAGACAGAGAGAAACCGGAGGAAATGAAGACTAAAGAGACTGAGAAGGAAAGGAGCGAGGAGTAAAAGGTAAGTGTGTTAAAAAGGAAGAGAAGGGAGTATGTAAAGCAAGTAGTTGTAACCCTGTCGAAACATTTTACCGTCCTGCACCGTTCATTTCACCAAGGTTCCCTCGCACACATTTAAACCGCAAGTGGACGTTGGTGGAACGTTGCTGCAACGTTTAACCTTAAAAAATACCGTTTTTAACCTTTTTTAACTTTAAAAAAGAATTTATCGATCGTATGAGCAGAAGGACTATTGTGTACTAAACGAAAAAAAAATGTATCGATCGTATGAGCAGTAGGACAGTAACCAACAAATTTTGGTTACTGCCACTGTTCATGCGATCGATGAATATATATTTTTTTTCTTTTTGTTCAAGTTTAATCAAACCAATGCCCCCGCGAAGACACAAGTTAGATGGGCTATTTCCTCATCGGATAATTCTAATTTCGACATTGGTTTGGTCAAAAGTTATATTCGAAGAAAAACAATTAATTGTGATCGAAGAATCGTAGGTGTTAGATAATTTCCGGTCGAGTTAGGTAAATTTCGTTAACTCACTGAAGCTTACGTAAACCAGCCCTATCGGCACAATCGAATGTAAGCTAGCTCCGTCTGTTAACGGGAAAATTTCGACTCAATATTGGAGTGACCAAAACAAGTTTCTCGATGGATTTTTTTTCTGCCGGGATACAAGACGAATTCCTTCATAATTTGAAGTTTTATTTTTTATTATTCGTCGAGTGCCACCAACATTGTCGCTGAAATGGAGCACAAACGAGTCATTGATACACCGATTGGATAAGGACTCCATGCTGGTTTCGCTATGAGGCCTTTGGACATTGAATGATTGGTAAATTCTGCAATGGTACTTCCGATCGAGTTGGGTAAATTTCGTTTACTCACTAAAGCTTACGTAAACCAGCCCTATCGGCACAATCGAATGTAAGCTAGCTCCATCTGTTAACGGGAAAATTTCGACTCAATATTGGAGTGACCAAAACAAGTTTCTTGATGGATTTTTTTTGGTGCTGGGATACAAGACGAATATCTTCATAATTTGAATTTTTTTATTTTTATTATTCGACGGGTGCCACCAACATTCTCACTGAAATGGAGCACAAACGAGTCATTGATACGCCGATTGAATAAGGACTCCATGCTGGTTTCGCTATGAGGCCTTTGGACATTGAATGATTGCATAAATTCTGCAATGGTACTTCCGGTCGAGTTGGGTAAATTTCGTTTACTCACTAAAGCTTACGTAAACCAGCCCTATCGGCACAATCGAATGTGAGCTAGCTCCGTCTGTTAACGGGAAAATTTCGACTCAATATTGGAGTGACCAAAACAAGTTTCTTGGTGGATTTTTTTATGCTGAGATACAAGACGAATATCTTCATAATTTGAATTTTTATTTTTTATTATTCGTCGAATGCCACCAATATTGTCGCTGAAATGGAGCACAAACGAGTCATTGATACACCGATTGAATAAGGACTCCATGCTGGTTTCGCTATGAGGCCTTTGGACATTGAATAATTGCATAAATTCTGCAATGGTATTTCCGGTCGAGTTGGGTAAATTTCGTTTACTCACTAAAGCTTACGTAAACCAGCCCTATCGGCACAATCGAATGTAAGCTAGCTCCGTCTGTTAACGGGAAAATTTCGACTCAATATTGGAGTGACCAAAACAAGTTTCTCGATGGATTTTTTTTTCTGCTGGGATACAAGACGAATTCCGTCATATTTTGAATTTTTATTTATTATTATTCGGCGAGTGCCACCAACATTCTCACTGAAATGGAACACAAACGAGTCATTGATACGCCGATTGAATAAGGACTCCATGCTGGTTTCGCTATGAGGCTTTTGGACATTGAATGATTGGTAATTCTGCAATGGTACTTCCGATCGAGTTGGGTAAATTTCGTTTACTCACTGAAGCTTACGTAAACCAGCCCTATCGGCACAATTATTGTGTACTAAACGAAAAAAGAATTTATCGATCGTATGAGCAGTAGGACAGTAACCATCAAATTTTGGTTAATGCCACTGTTCATGCGATCGATGAATATATTTTGTTTTATTTTTGCTCAAGTTTAATCAAACCAATGCCCCCGCGAAGACACAAGTTAGATGGGCTATTTCCTCATCGGATAATTCTAATTTCGACATTGGTTTGGTCAAAAGTTATATTCGAAGAAAAACAATTAATTGTGATCGAAGAATCGTAGGTGTTAGATAAATTCCGGTCGAGTTAGGTAAATTTCGTTAACTCGCTGAAGCTTACGTAAACCAGCCCTATCGGGACAATTATTGTGTATTATACGAAAAAAAAATTTATCGATCGTATGAGCAGTAGGACAGTAACCAACAAATTTTGGTTACTGCCACTGTTCATGCGATCGATGAATATATTTTTTTTATTTTTGCTCAAGTTTAATCAAACCAATGCCCCCGCTAAGACACAAGGTAGATGGGCTATTTCCTCATCGGATAGTTCTAATTTCAACATTGGTTTGGTTAAAAGTTATATTCGAAGAAAAACAATTCATTGCGATCAAAGAATCGTAGGTGTTAGGTAAATTCCGGTCGAGTTAGGTAAATTTCGTTAACTCACTGAAGCTTACGTAAACCAGTCCTATCGGGACAATTATTGTGTACTAAACGAAAAAAAAATGTATCGATCGTATGAGCAGTAGGACAGTAACCAACAAATTTTGGTTACTGCCACTGTTCATGCGATCGATGAATATATATTTTTTTTATTTTTGCTCAAGTTTAATCAAACCAATGCCCCCGCGTAGACACAAGTTAGATGGGCTATTTCCTCATCGGATAATTCTAATTTCAACATTGGTTTGGTTAAAAGTTATATTCGAAGAAAAACAATTAATTGCGATCGAAGAATCGTAGGTGTTAGGTAAATTCCGGTCGAGTTAGGTAAATTTCGTTAACTCACTGAAGCTTACGTAAACCAGCCCTATCGGGACAATTATTGTGTACTAAACGAAAAAAAAATTTATCGATCGTATGAACAGTAGGACAGTAACCAACAAATTTTGGTTACTGCCACTGTCCATGCGATCGATGAATATATTTTTTTTATTTTTGCTCAAGTTTAATCAAACCAATGCCCCCGCTAAGACACAAGATAGATGGGCTATTTCCTCATCGGATAGTTCTAATTTCAACATTGGTTTGGTTAAAAGTTATATTCGAAGAAAAACAATTCATTGCGATCGAAGAATCGTAGGTGTTAGATAAATTCCGGTCGAGTTAGGTAAATTTCGTTAACTCACTGAAGCTTGCGTAAACCAGCCCTATCGGCACAATCGAATGTAAGCTAGCTCCGTCTGTTAACGGGAAAATTTCGACTCAATATTGGAGTGACCAAAACAAGTTTCTCGATGGATTTTTTTTCTGCTGGGATACAAGACGAATTCCTTCATAATTTGAAGTTTTATTTTTTATTATTCGGCGAGTGCCACCAACATTCTCACTGAAATGGAACACAAACGAGTCATTGATACGCCGATTGAATAAGGACTCCATGCTGGTTTCGCTATGAGGCCTTTGGACATTGAATGATTGGTAATTCTGCAATGGTACTTCCGATCGAGTTGGGTAAATTTCGTTTACTCACTAAAGCTTACGTAAACCAGCATGGAGTCCTTATTCAATCGGTGTATCAGTGACTCGTTTGTGCTCCATTTCAGTGAGAATGTTGGTGGCACTCGCCGAATAATAAAAAATAAAAATTCAAATTATTAAGATATTCGTCTTGTATCCCAGCAGAAAAAAAAATTCATCGAGAAACTTGTTTTGGTCACTCCAATATTGAGTCGAAATTTTCCCGTTAACAGACGGAGCTAGCTTACATTCCATTGTGCCGATAGGGCTGGTTTACGTAAGCTTTAGTGAGTAAACGAAATTTACCCAACTCGACCGGAAGTACCATTGCAGAATTTATGCAATTATTCAATGTCCAAAGGCCTCATAGCGAAACCAGCATGGAGTCCTTATTCAATCGGTGTATCAGTGACTCGTTTGTGCTCCATTTCAGTGAGAATGTTGGTGGCACTCGCCGAATAATCCAAAATTAAAATTAAGGTATTCGTCTTGTATCCCAGCAGAAAAAAAAATTCATCGAGAAACTTGTTTTGGTCACTCCAATATTGAGTCGAAATTTTCCCGTTAACAGACGGAGCTAGCTTACATTCGATTGTGCCGATAGGGCTGGTTTACGTAAGCTTTAGTGAGTAAACAAAATTTACCCAACTCGACCGGAAGTACCATTGCAGAATTTACCAATCATTCAATGTCCAAAGGCCTCATAGCGAAACCAGCATGGAGTCCTTATTCAATCGGTGTATCAAGGACTCGTTTGTGCTCCATTTCAGCGACAATGTTGGTGGCACTCGACGAATAATAAAAAATAAAAATTCAAAATATGACGGAATTCGTCTTGTATCCCGGAAAAAAAAATTCATCGAGAAACTTGTTTTGGTCACACCAATATTGAGTCGAAATTTTCCCGTTAACAGACGGAGCTAGCTTACATTCGATTGTGCCGATGGGGCTGGTTTACGTAAGCTTTAGTGAGTAAACGAAATTTACCCAACTCGACCGGAAGTACCATTGCAGAATTTATGCAATTATTCAATGTCCAAAGGCCTCATAGCGAAACCAGCATGGAGGCCTTATTCAATCGGTGTATCAAGGACTCGTTTGTGCTCCATTCAGCGACAATGTTGGTGGCACTCGACGAATAATAAAAAATAAAAATTCAAATTATGAAGATATTCGTCTTGTATCCCGGAAGAAAAAAAAATCCATCGAGAAACTTGTTATATTTTTATTATATTAAAATATTTTTGGACTGAACGGTGAGCGCTCGAGCACTTAAGATTTACGCCTAACTTGGTAGATTTATTTTTAGTTCTCGAGTTCTTCGGGTTCAGTTTATTAATTGTAAGGGTCATTTTCTGTACCAGAAAAAATGATAATGCGTTAAGTATTATTATCACTATTAACATACAACTGTAATTCTACTCTGATTGACCTCGTTATTATTTTCCCCGTGAAGGTCCGGCAACAATTTCTCAATGTCATTTACTATGCGAGACTGGGATTCCCCTAATTGGGTATAAAATGCATGCTACAAGCTTCTGAGTCGCCCGCTTCTCGTTGAGGCGTGCGCACACAAAGCTGTTCGATTCAGCTGCTCTGCGTGCACGCGCTTATACGAGGAGAGGGTAACTCGACGTGTGTAGTCTGCGTTTTATGCTCAGCTGGGGGATTCCCTGCCTTGTATAGTAAACTGCTTTCTTCATTTACGGTAAGTGAAAATGCACTTACCTCCTCCCTTGTGGCATACGATATTTTTTCCGATTTCGTTAAAATAACCACATTTCTTGCGTCGCAAAATCGTCATCTTCGCCAATGACCATTACTCCCCGGGAGTAATAGAGTTTCCAGAGGGAGTAATGAGACCTATTACTCCCTTGGGAGTAATGAAATTGTACTGCGCATGCGCACATGTTAATAATGATCATCGGTCAATAATAGGCTATTTTCCGCCCGTATTGCACGCAAGGGGGAAAAATAGTACATTACTCCACAACGGCGAAAAACGTTTTTCTAACGAGTGTGAGTTTGCAGCACGAGCCGAAGGCGAATGCTGTAATCACACGAGTTAGAAAAACGTGCCGTCTCCGTGCCGTCATTTTCCTATCTGGGACGATACGAGTGTACGATTGAAGGCTCCTCGTTGTACAGCCGAAAATCATCATTCCGAACGCATTTCGTCCGAATAGTCGAACTTCCGAACCTTTATTTTTCTGAATCGGAAACTGCCGAATGTTTATTTTTCCGAATCGTCAAATTTCCAAACTGTATTATTCCAAATCTTCATTTCAGCGAACGTTACTCTTCGGAAATGGTATTTATCGAAAACGTTTAGAGTTAAAGATTTTTAATGTTGCCTGATGGAAATTACAGAATGGTTGAAAATTGTGATGAGAATGAAACAACATAATAAGGGGGTGGATTATAATATGCCACTAATAAATTTGATGTTCAAGCTTGATGATCCTGTTGACGCAGTATATTTAAGATGTAACGTTTTAAATGAGAGAATATAAATACAGATCTTTAACACGACTATAACGTATGAGGTGTCATGGCGGAGTGACACATGATTTTGTAAAACAGAACAACGTAACGATAAATCTGAGCATCGGGTATCATGCACCGAAGACTCGTTCACGTATCGCCAATTTCACTTCAACACTTTCCCTCGAGATGTGGACGGTGAAGGTCTTCAGTTATTGACGTCACGAATACCCAATAATTCAAGACATCTGCGATGTTTGGGACTCGATAATCCCTTTGTCAACACGTCGGCTGCCATATCGTTCGTTGATATATAATTGATCTGGAAATTTTCTTCGTTCTTCAAGATATCTCGAACAAAGTGATGTCGTACATCGATATGTTTTGTTCGATTATGAAAGACTGGATTTTTCGCCAATTTCTGAGCACCGTTGTTGTCGCTCAATAATTTTACGGATCCCAACGTATGAAAACCGAGTTCCACCAGGAATCGCCGCAAATATATAGCTTCTTTGGCTGCTTCTGTTAACGCCATATATTCAGCCTCAGTGGATGAAAGTGCCACTGTACGTTGTTTCTTGGATTCCCAAGAGATAGGGCATCCTCCTAAGATGAAGGCGTATCCAGTGTACACTGCTGTTCATGAATGCCTGGTTTTTCTGATTTTTTATCTTCCTGGATATCTTGCTCTATGTCTTCATGGGGTCGAAGATACCAAGGAAGATATCCAGGAAGACCTCCCGGAAGCCATCCGGGAAGACATCCGGCAAGACATCTGGGAAGACATCCGGGAAGACATCCAGGAAGACGCAAGGAAATCCAGGCATTCATGAACAGCAGTGTACGATCGTCGATCATCGATGCAGTTTGCCCAATCCGCGTCAACGTACCCCTTTAGTGGCTGAAACGTTTTTCTGTAATGAATTCAAACGTTTTTAGTTCCTTTCAAATATCTGAGAACACGTTTTGCAGCCGTCCAATGAGTCGAATCGTAGCAGGAACTGTATTGGCTTAAGTAGCTCACTACATGGGAAATGTCCGGTCTTGTGCATATAGCTAAATACATCAGAGCTCCAATTAACTCTCTATACGGCATAGCTTTCGAATCTTCAATATCGAGATTCTCGTTGTTTTTCTTTAATTTCGTACCCAGATCCAGTGGGTTAATCACTGGTTTTGAATCGAGCATTCCGAAACGTTGTAGGACGTCATTAACGTACCCCTTTTGGCTCATGGTGATGCCATCTTCTTTTTCGGAGAATTCGATCCCAAGACAATATTTGGCATTGCCCAAGTTCTTGATTTCAAAAACCCGTGATAATTGTGTCTCGAAATTTTTGATCATGT
Organism: Stenichneumon culpator; assembly: GCA_964017025.1. Classification (NCBI taxonomy): domain Eukaryota; kingdom Metazoa; phylum Arthropoda; class Insecta; order Hymenoptera; family Ichneumonidae; genus Stenichneumon; species Stenichneumon culpator. Next base: position 669,210 of record OZ024779.1, on the reverse strand, counting down.
TCTCATTCCTCGAGACTGCCAGAATATCATCCACGTAGATTGCAACTACGAAAATATCTTCCCCTCGTCCCGAATAGAACACGCACGGATCCGAGTCAGATTGTGTAATTCCGAATTTGTCGAGTTCTTCGCATAGTCTCAGATGCCAGCGACGTCCAGCCTGACGCAAACCGTAAAGTGCCTTTTTCATTAAGCACACTTTGTTTCCTTTTTGGAGTTCCTGTAGCATCTTCTCGGCCTTCTTCTTGATTTTGCTGGTTTGTGGTTCAGATAGAATAATTTTCTGCAGCGTTTCTTCGGTATAGTCGGGAACCTGCATGAAAATTTCTTCTTCGAGTCGTCCATTCAAATATGCAGTCGTCACATCGAATTGCATCATCTTCATTCCATATTGAGCCGCAAGAGATGTGATCATTCGTATCGAACCTATCCGTGCTACTGGAGCGAACGTCTCGTCAAAATCTATGCCGGGACGCTGAAAAAATCCTCTCGCCACTATTCTGGCTTTTCTTCTCTCCAGATTACCGTCAGCGTTGTATTTGTTTCTTAAAACAACGCGACTACCGATGATTCGTTGGTTTTCGGGGCGATCGACTAGCTCCCAAGTGTCGTTCTTGATAATCGATCGTAGCTCCGTGGCCATCGCCTGAAACCATTCGTCGCAATTTGGTCCGTTCATTGCGTCGTGGATCGGGATTTCTGCAAGTCCTACGAATTCTTCGATTTCTCCGATTTCGGCGACAGCGTTAACCATTTGGTATTGTTTCCTTGGTCTTCCCCTGAGTCCAGTCATAATCTTCCGAGGTCTGCCTCTGCCTCTTCTTTGTTGATTAGCCGGCCCAGCTCTTCCTTGATCGTTGCCAAGTCCGTGCACATCGCCATTCGGTTCGTCGTCACTTCCATCGTTTTGTTCATCGATTCGATCGTAATTTCCGTCGCCTTGTTCATTATTCCTATCATCATTTTCCTCCGCATCGAACCAATCGTCGTTTTGATCTTCTCGAACGATTTCCTCGTTGACGATGGGCGTGATAGGGAAATCGATGCATTTTCGTTCTGAGCTCTCCCTCTCTTTCGTAAAATCCTCGTAGTTTCTTTTCGATGAACTCAGTGATGTTTGAATGAATTTCACATCACGAGTGATATCCACTTTCCTTTCGTCGCAGATCCATACTCGATATGCTTTCGACTCCTCCGAGTATCCAACGAAGATACCCTTATTTGAACGAGTCTGGAACTTCCCCTTATTTTGCCCCCGATTTAATGTGAAGACCTCTCACCCGAATTCCCGGAAATATCGCACATTCGGTACTATACCGGTCCATAGTTCAAAAGCAGTCTTTCCATCCAGACTTCTTGAAGGACATCTATTCCGTGTGTAATTCGCGGTGTTTATCGCCTCTCCCCAGAATGACGACGGAAGTTTAGATTGAATTAGCATGCACCGTGCCATTTCTACTAGTGTGCGGTTTCTTCTTTCCGCGACACCGTTTTGTTCCGGGGTGTGCGTAACGGTCAGTCTTCTTCCAATTCCGTTTGTCTTTAGAAAATCTTCGAAAGCATTATTGACATACTCCTTTCCGTTGTCAGACTGTAAGTACTTGATTTTCTTTCCGGTCTGATTTTCGGCGAAAGCTTTGAAATCTTTGAACGCATTTATAACTTGACTCTTTTCCTTGAGAAATCGAACAACGCACCAGCCGGAGAAGTCGTCAATGAACGTCACGAAGTATCGTGCTTTTCCGTTTGATTCGATTCTCATTGGTCCGCATACGTCCGAGTGAATGATCCCTAACAATTCCGCAGATCGTTCTGTCCTCGTTGGAAATGGTGCCTTTGTCATTTTGCCGCGGATGCAAGTTTCACAATTGAAATTACCACGCAAATTCTCCAAATCCGTTCCCTGTACGGTACCTCGTCGATGACTCTCCTGGAGATCTCTGATGTTCAAGTGTCCCATCTTTCGATGCCAAAGTTCCGTTGCATTCGGTTCCGTTCTCGTCATGTTTGCTTCAGTTGTGGAATTATAATAACTGGTTCTGTCTCGTAGAAAATATAGCCCGTTGTTCCGATCTGCCTGAAGCACGGTATGTCCCTTCTTATTTTTTATTTCGGCAGAATCGCGTTCGAATACCACCGTAAAGCCTTGGTCTGTGATTTTTCCGACAGACAACAAATTTGTTCGAAGATCAGACACGTGAGATACGTCATGGAGATTGACGTTTTTCGGCTGTCCACCGAGTTCTGCTTGAATTGATACAATTCCTCTTGCCGTGATTTTCGTCGAAACGTTGCTCGCGAGGTTCAATGTTCCGGGTTTTGTATCTATGATTTCTACAAAATCTTCCGAGTCTTTGCACAAATGAGTTGTACATCCGCTGTCTAAACACCAACCTTTTCGTTCAGATGTGAAGCTTCCCCCGAATGCCTTTTGTTTTCCCGATTCATTTTGTGATGCGTAAAAACTTACGTCTTCCTCCGCATTATTAGCCTTATCGTCTTTTTTTTTCATTTTCAGTACAATCTCTTGCCATGTGTCCTACCTTTCGACAGCGATGACACTTATATTTGAAGGTCCCATTATTCTGCTTGCTTCCACTGCCCTTGCTATTCGTATTCTTCTCTTGTTTCCCGAATCGTTTCCTCGCGATCATCGCATTTGGTATTACGTCACGTGTATTATTTTTCCGCGCGTCGTATTCTTCAACGATTTTTACTCGCAGAGTTTCCGGTTCCGGCAATTCATCTCGAGACTCGATTGCACAACGAAAATTCTCGAAACTGGGTGGGAGACTGTACAACAGCATTACCGTCAAGAGATCCTTGTTAATTTCAACTTCCATCTCGCTCAATTTATCGATGTTGTCGAAAAAATTGTCGAGATGTTCTCGTATGTCCCCATCGCCGTCCATCCGATGCAGGGTCAATTTCTTCAAGAGAGTCGCCTTCCGCGCCGGTCCTTTCGATTGGTATATAGCTTGCAGTTTTTCCCATACGCTTTTCGACGTGGTGTAACCCTTTATCTGCTTCAGTTCCGAAGGGTTGATCGATAGAATGATGTCCGATCTCGCTTTCTTGTCGTTTGACTCCCATGCTGCCACTGCAGCCCCGTTATTCTCACCGAGGACGGGTTTCGTCATTTCGCCACTCACGTATCCCCATGAATCGTTTTTGATAAGGAGAGCTTCCATTTGGATTTTCCAAGTGTCGAAATTGTCTTTGTTCAACAGTTCAATTCTCACTGTTCCGGACATTTTTATTTCCGTCGAGGGCGTTTTCTAAACGTTAAGCGGTTTTTCGGTCTTGTACTTTTTTTTTATGAATCTCCATAACCGTTTACTCTATTTCCGATATCCTGGGCCCATAACCTGTTGACGCAGTATATTTAAGATGTAACGTTTTAATTGAGAGAATATAAATACAGATCTTTAACACGACTATAACGTATGAGGTGTCATGGCGGAGTGACACATGATTTTGTAAAACAGAACAACGTAACGATAAATCTGAGCATCGGGTATCATGCACCGAAGACTCGTTCACGTATCGCCAATTTCACTTCAACAGATCCGAATATTTAACAGTCCAGTCTCTTTTCGTCTCATGCTGCAGAAGAGTTTGAAAATAGGGCCAAAAGTCTTCTCGGGGAAGGACGAGATCAAATCCCTCCTCGTTCCACCTTGCCTTACGCATCGTTCTCTGTATGAACAATTTTTATGTTTTTAAAAATCGATATTGTATCGTTTAATCGGCAGTATAGTGATAATAATAGTGATACTAATAGTGATAATAATAGTGATACTAATAGTGATAATAATAGTGATACTAATAGTCATAATAATAGTGATACTAATAGTGATAATAATAGTGATACTAATAGTGATAATAATAGTGATACTAATAGTGATAATAATAGTGATACTCATAGTGATAATAATAGTGATGAAATAAACTCTGCTTACGTCGAGTTTTTTAATCAATTTCTCCCACTTCAATTGGCATTCTTCAGCAGTGAACGCCTCCGGAAGAGCTTTAGCTACCTTACTGGATGAAAAATTAAACACATGTACACAAATGAAAAACGTAAAAGCGATAATTATATACGCTGAGAGAATGATCTAGTAAAAATGACTATATCGCTTCAAAGATCTTACCATAGCACATAGCAGTAGGGCACTACTACTATGTGCTATGGTAATTTTTCTTAGATGATCGGTAGTTTTTACGAGATTCTTCTCTCAGTGTACTCTAATGGCTTCCCACATCCATCCTTTGCGACGGGCAGAATGGCTGGCAAAAAATGGAAACATTGCGTCGTTGTCGATGCGTTCGTTGATTAGGCGCCACGTCCATACGCTCGTCCCTGTAACAAGTCGTTAAATCAAGCAAAATTATAACAATAAGAATATCAAACGAAATGAATAATCTCCGAGTATTAGGTGCTTACACATTTCGCGATCCATTTCTTCTCTCGCTACGTCACAAAATGAGCTGAAGGCTGTCAAGAAAAATTGCCCTAGCAAGTTGACGAACGGCTGATGTCAGGGAAAAAAACAAAAAAAAAACGGTCTGAAAAATGAACACATCCATTAAGGAACGGACCGCAAAAACGGTAAAACGGACCGTACGTTTTTGGATTGGTTATTTGTACGGTTACCTGTCGTGGATAATAACCGCTCTGCAAGCTTACTTACGGTTACTGCTGCGGTTATTTTTTCGGTTACTCAAATAAAAAAACGACCGTTCGCAAGCACAGGCACGCTTTTGCACGTATGGATATTTTTACGGTTATTTTACCGGTGTAAAAAGTGATCTGGAAGTACCGTAATTTTGTTCGGTTATTCTACGGTTATTTTTTTTTAAACAATTGTTTAAAAAAAAATAACCGTAGAATAACCGAACAAAATTACGGTATTTCCAGACCGGTAACCGTTAACGGTTACTCAAGTTGCTAGGAACGATATTTTTTTTCCGAATATGCAAAAAGTGGCCTTATTTACATGTCGGCAATACATTTTTTCGTTCGACATTTTAGTGCATTTTTAATAATTTTTTAGATTTTCTTTGTGCACTTTGTTCGCAATTTTCATTAATTTTTTTTTGGTAATTTTTTCGAAATTTTTATCTATTTTTTTTGCAATTCCTATACATTTTTTTTATAATTATTTTGAAATTATTTAATTTTTTCTTTTTTGGATTATTTTCTTTTGCAAGTTTTCTATTTAAAATTTGTCACCTCGCTAAATCACGTTTTTTCCCGCTCGTCGAAAATCGGCGACTTTCTACCACCATTGCAGGTATGAAATAGTGCCTTTATTACACTCATTGTGAAAATGGCAGTTTTACGCACGCTTCGCGTGCGCAAAACATTAGCCCGTACTGTTCAACATTTTTTTTTATGTCCGTATAATATTTCCGCGATTTCGGCATTGTGGTCGCGCCTTAATAACTGCACGAAAATGTGCGAATGTTGGTAACAATGCAGTGTTCTAAGACGGTATTCGAAGTGTTACCAAATATTCAAATATTTTCGTGCTGTTATTGTGAACAGGTGGTGAACAGGTGGTTACGATGCCGAAAACGGAAAAGTTTTATAAAGACATTACCAAAAATTTTGACCAATACGGGAAGTTGTTGTGCGCGATTTCGACGAAAACGCACATATTGGCAAAAGCGCCCCATAATTTGAAGGGTGCCGATTTGGCGGCGGTAGTAAAAAAAGTGTGGTCCGCCCCGGGCCCACGAGGTATCCGAAAAGATTATCTGCGGGTCCACCTCCGCGAAAATTACCAATTTTATGTGGATTATATAAAAACACAACAGATACCGACGAAGCTGAGCGATCAAAAAAAATTGTAAGTACAATATATTTTATTAAAAGTAGTTGGTCCATCGGTGTAAGCCACGCAGTAATCGATGTAATCTACGCACTACTGCAAGAATTACACCAATAGACCAATCTTACTGAATTTATACATTTGCGTAATCTACGCACTACTGTGAGAATTACACGAATGGACCAATCTTACTGAATTGATCCATAGATGTAATCTACGCTGTACTGCGAGAATTACACGAATGGACCAATCTTACTGAATTGATCCATGGATGTAATCTACGCACTACTGCGAAAATTACACTGATGAATAAATTTAGTAAGATCGATCCATTGGTGTAATTCTCGCAGTAGTGCCTATCGGCTAATCTATGCCCATCGGCATAGATTACGCCGATGGATAAATTCAGTAAGTGCACACCGTCAAAAACATTCGTATGCAATTTAGCGTAGTGGGACTAGAAGTTTTTATGCACAAACTGGGGCATCAAATTTCATGTACAATTGTGAGGAAAAATTAATGTACCGTGTACTAAAAACTTTAGAAATACTTTACTTTCATTTTATTACAACAAAAGTACTTTAATTTTAATAATTCACTTTAATTTCACTCTAAAAGTATATTAATTTTTCACTACAATTGCACACTAAACTGAATGAAACAGTTTTTGCATAAAAACTTCCTGTACGGTACATAACAATCCGGTCCGGTAATTTACAATTTTTTACAACAGTGTAGTTGAGTGCGTTGCGCTGTTTAAAATAATTGTAAATTTAATGTACAATTATGATGAAATATGAATGTACATTTACAGTAAAATTAAAGTGAATTATTAGAATTAAAGTACGTTTGTAATAAAATTAGAGTAAATCACTAAATGTAAAGTATTTATAAAGATTTTTTTAAAAATATACCCTACGTTAATTTTTCATCACAATTGTTCATGTAAAATCACACCGCAGTTCATGTGGTGTGATCCAGTCCCAGTACGTTAAATTTTATACAAATATATTTTTCAGTGTCTGGCTTCGGCGAACAATGCTTCTACCTCTGAGGGGAAGCATAATGTTCTTAAGGAAAAAAAAAATTGTAATTGTTTTCGAAGCCAGACCGGTCATTGATTGCTTGCCTAATATTATATTCGCAACCCTTTTTTATCAAATAAATTTTTCGCTCTACAGCACAACATATTACAATCTGGGGGCCTCGGCGTCGGCGACGTTTCGAGAATGGAAGGAGTCATTCGATAGACTAAAGTTGGTATTTTTTATGGTATTTGTATTTTCCATTTGTATGGTATTTGTATATCATTTAACAAAAAAATTATTGCATTTCTAGAAGTGGCCACATGACGGAGGAAGAGTTGAAGGAGAAAGAGAAAAAAAAAGAGAAAGAGAAAGAGAAAGAGAAGAAAAAGGAGGAGAAGGAGAAGAAGAAGGAGAAGGAGAAAGAGAAGGTGCCGGTGAAGGAGGAGCAGGTGCAGGTGAAGGAGGAGACGGACTCCGTCGAAAAACTTTTGATTGCCCTCTTCGGGGAACCATAGTACGAGAAGTAAGAGGAATTGAATAGAATTAAGGTTGTATGTTAATACTGACAATAACACTAATGCATTGTAATTTTTTGTTACAGATATAAACCTTAAGATTCTTGTAATTTATTTTTATTTTATTTTAAAGTTTTTTTAAACATTTTTTTTCTGTAAAAATAAAAAAAATGATAATATAAAAAAATTGTATGTGAACATTATTGGTTGCTATAACCCTTCTGAAAATAGTTCTCTGAATATCTCTGAAAGTCTCAGAAAATTTCTCTGAGTCTCAGAAAATGTCTCTAAAAGTCTCGGAAAATGTCTCTGAAAGTCTCGGAAAATGTCTTCGAAAAGTCCTCTGAATTTCTTTCACTTTTCGCACTTTTCAGAGAAAGTCAAAGATTTTTATGATTTTAAATATTTCAAATTGTTCGGAAATTTCTGATTTTTGTTGCCAACTTCTTTGAAAAAAAAGTTGAAAATTGAAATTTTCATATGGCTTCCTCATAAAAGTAGAAAATAAAAATTTTCACATCGCTTTCTCATAAAAGTTGAAAATTGCAATTTTCATATCTCTTTTTTTTGTCGCGAAGCCTCTTCTATGAGGAAGCATTGTCTGTATTTTTGGCTTCCTCATAGAGGAAGCTTCGCGACAAAAAAAAGAGATATGAAAATTGCAATTTTCAACTTTTATGAGAAAGCGATGTGAAAATTTTAATTTTCTACTTTTATGAGGAAGCCATATGAAAATTTCAATTTTCAACTTTTTTTATTGTACTAATCTCGAATCTACTACTTATTTAGCTTCTTTCTCAGTATTTAAAACAAAAATAATCGTCTCTTGTGAGGTACGAATTTTCTGATTTTTTGGTTTTTTTAATAAAATTTAAACGTTTCGATCGATTCTTGCCAAATTTAATAGGGAATACGAGTCCATAATAGCTTATTTATATACAAATTTGTAGGCAAATATCTCGAAAATTGTAAAAGGTAGAGTGAAATAGATATTTTTTGAAAAATCGAAAATTTCACAAAACCGAAACCCCTCTACCGATTCGTACCAAATTCAATAGCGAAAATTGTTTGATGTTGGTCTACTTCTGTAGAAAGTTTCAGCCCAGAATCTCAAAATTTGCGAAAGCTAGAGCGCGAACACACTTTTTTCAAAAATTTCAAAATCTCATAAAATCTGAACGAATGTTTCAATTAGTGCATGAATTGTAACAAACAGAGGCACTCAACTGCTCTACGTGTGGGCCAAATTTCAACCCGATTTATAAAACCGTTCTTGAGTTATAGACGATTGAATTTTGGTGGCCTGGCACACACACACACATACACACACACACACACACACATCCATCCAGACATTTTTTCTAAATGTGATTTTTCGATGTTTTCGAACATTCTGAACACGTTTTCATTACAATCTCGAATTTTTTTTTCACCAAAACAAAGCTTCCTCTATTAATTTCTTGGAAAATACTCTGCATTTCTCTGATATATTATGATTGCAGAAGGTTGTGCAGAGAAAATGGCAGAAATATTTAGCATATAGCAGAGAAAATCAGAGAAAAATCTCGGAAAATCGGTGAAAATCACTGAAACGATCCATTTAGAGTTTTTCAAACAAATTGTCAGAGACATATTTTCACCAGGGAAACTGATTTATTATTCTTAACAGCCGTGAAAGAGATTATAATTCCTCCTGATCAGAAGCCGATCACTGATTACACATTTAATACAAGTAACCTTCCGCTATAATCAATATATGCGTAAAGGTTCGTATAAACGATTTGAAAAATGTAGCACTTATTTGACTAGTGTTGGTTAACTGATAGTCTTCAAACAGATCTTTCCTCTGAATAGGCAATACAACTGATTCTTTGAGTTCTTGAATAACCGATTCGAGTCCCGCTATGTTTGAAGCACCCCGACCTCCTTAAAATAGTATCTAAACTGAGAAAGATCAAGTGTATGGGAGGTGCTGCAAAGATTGTTTTTACCAAATAATAACTCCAATTTGTCATTAAAAAATTGAAGATAAAAATTATTATTCAACAAATTACCCGGCAACTTAACTATATTTTCCTTCATAAAAATAATTCGTTTATTTTTCTGAATAAGTATGATTTTTTTTGCAACCTTTGTAAATTGCGTTTTTTCTATGTTCAAACAATGAAAAAACGCAATTTTGTAATCTCATTTTTTGACCGCATCTCGAGAACAAGTAGAGGAAGGCAAACCCAGCATTGAAAATCTGATCAAATATACAAAATACACAACATATACAAAATAACTCATTGATTCTTTAATGGCATATGTAAGTAATTCACGAAAGATTAATTTGGTACATATTCTGTGTGTGTGTGTTTTTTTTTAACAAACCGGTACCGTATTTCAAAAATTAGTCCTTCATACTCTATTGTGCAAGTCGCCTGGTATATACAGTTGTGTAAAATGAGCATCGACATCTCGTCGTTAACCTTTGACGAGACCCGTATTGGAAAAAGTCTGTAATATCATGGACTCATTTTTTTTCTTTACGATATTGTTGATTTTCTTTGCCGCTATTCTCGTCGTAGGTGATTTGGTGTTTAACGACTTGGCCACGCTTTCCAGTGCGGCGATAACGCGCTCGTTGAAATTGTCGGTGATCGTCGTATATTTTTTCGGCGATGAGTTATTTTTCGAATTGTTCATTTCCATCGTCGTGGCGCGATCGAGTCCGGATTTTCGGGTACCGCCGATCGGCTTCGATTCTCGTTCCTTCAGCGAGTCCCACAGAGACGAAGTTTTCCTCTTTTCCCTTGGCTCTCGATGAACGTTAGTGACTTCGTTCGTTTCAGTTGTTGCGTTCACCGCATTCTTCGCTCTCACGAACTCCACCGATTTCTTGAGATCCGTCGTCGCTGATTTCTCCAACATAAGCGTTATCTCTTCCTCCTCGCGCTTCTCCTTCTCTCTGGCGACGCTGGTAATCGATAGTCGCGACGCTTTGACGACCTTCTTCGCATCGTCTTTTTTTTCCTCCCCGCAATTCGAGTCGTTCACCTCCGAGCTCATCTTCGTCACGGCGAAGTACTTCGTCAGAGGTTTCATCCTACTCCTGTTATATACGAGAAACGGTAAAAATCCGACCGATCCGTTCTCGACGATGCGCTCCCGTACTGCGACAGCAGGCAGAACAGCTGAGCTGAAACAAATCGATTGCGCTATCAATATTTAACGCACTGTGCGCGTCAGTACTTTGGTTGATTAAGGACGGGAAAAATTTTAACATTTTTTAAGTATTCACAGGTGTTGAAGACGATGCAGTTATGCTGTATCCACTTCGCGTCAGCCATAAAAGCGTCCGTGCTGCCGTACAGCTTCGCCCGGACGTTCGCCTCAAGGAAGTTCAGGTCCATCGCCCTCACGACGTAATCCACGTAGTTTGGCACTTCGTTGATGTCGACCGCCTTCCAGAATGGCTCGGACTGAAAAAAAAGTTTGGACTCTTTATAACTTATTGTCCAAAAACGTCCACAAGTTTTTATTTGGTAACTTTAATTTATTATTATTTTGGTAACTCTGGTTTTACAAACCAAAGTAGAAACTGAAATTCTTAATGACAAGGGAAATAAAAAAGACAGGTTTGTGTATTCGAACCTGAACACAACTAGTTTGTCACTTATTTAAGGTAGCTACAGCGTTGCACACTAGTCAAATGAGTGCTAAATTTTCATAATGGTTTAATAAAAGTTGGGTGCATCAATTGACAGTAGTAAAGGTTGATTTGTATTACAGCATGCATTCTCAACCTAGGGAAATATTAAAAACGATGGATTTGCAAAAACATTAACTAATTTAACTAATAAATGCAAATTTCCATGGAGGTGAATTTTCGTTGTGTTTTTTTGAAGAATCATCCGCAATTTTTTATCGATTTTAATGCACCGTGGCTCTTTTTGTTCCTAAAAAGTTGCTCTACGAATTCACCACATAGATTTTTTGTAGTGTTGACCGTTTAAGAATTACACCTGTTTGTTTATACTAGAATTTTTTTGGCGGTTAAACAATGGACTGTAATTTTTGAACGGTCAGCACTACAAAAAATCCATGTGGTGAATTCGTAGAGCAACTTTTTAGGAACAAAATGAGCCACGGTGCATTAAAATCGATAAAAAATTGCGGATTATTCTTTGAAAAAACGCAACGAAAACTCACCTCCATGGAAATTTGCATTTATTAGTTAATGTTTTTGCAAATCCATCGTTTTTAACATTTCCCTAGGTTGAGAATACATGCTGTAATACAAATCAACCTCTACTACTGTCAACTGATGCACTCAACTTTTATTAAACCATTATGAAAATTTAGCACTCATTTAACTAGTGTGCGGCGCTGTAGCTACCTTAACAAAATTATTTTTACGAAACTTCGTATTTACTGTGTTGTGCACACAGTAACAAAAAATTATATTATAAAAATAATAAAACATAAGAGTATTATGTTTTATTATAATATTAATTTATTTATTTATATAAATAAATAAATAAATAAATAAATAAACCCACCTTTGGTGGTGACTTGTCGAAAATAGTGAAACAGACACTTCAGTTTTTCCGTAATCGCATGCGACCTGTTCGGCTTGTCTTGCCTGTACGCCGAGAAGAGTCTGAAAGCATTTTTGTCGTTATGGTAAAGAGGAAGTCGTTTTCCTTGCACTAAAAAAAAAATAGATTTTGAAGTAACTCTACCTGTTGAAATTAATGTAAGGATACACGGCGTACTCAGAGTGCGGATTGGTCGAGTTTTGTTGTGGAAACATGCACAGGAAGGCGTTGGCGAGTAACAAGGCGACTTGGAGCTGAGTCTCCTCCTCGTCGAAATCCTTCTCGACGGTGTACTCCTCGTCGAAGTCGTTCTCAACGGTCTCCTTGTCGAAATGTTCCTCAACAGTCTCCTCCTCGTTGAAGTCGTCCTCGACGGTTTCCTCCTCGTCGAAATTGTCCACGACGGTCTCCTCTTCGACAAAATTGTCCTCGACAGTCTCCTCTTTGTCAAAACTCGATGGTCTCCTCGTTGAAACTTGACGGTCTCTTCCTCGTCGAAATCCTTCTTGATGGTCGCCTCCTCGTCGAAGTCGTCCTCGACGGTCTCCTCCTATGCACCTATTCCTGAAAACAGATAAAAAACAGAAAATAAAAAAGAATAAATATATAACAAACTATATGAGTATTTTAGGTTGAGATACCCATTGATTCTACTTTTTTCTACTTATTATATACAGATTATCTTTTGAGGTTAGGGCAAAAAAAATATATTAATAACAAAAAAGCTGAAGATAGGAATAGGCGTGCGGCAAATGTCATCATATTCGGTATTCCCGAGGCGCCAGATCATGGCAGGCAGCAGGTCGTCGATATTTTGGATCAGGTAAACGTAGCAACGGCCTCCATGCGCTGTACCAGGATCGGCTCCACTCCTCCGGCTGACGCGCAACGGGGCCCGCGCCCTGTCTGCGTCATGTTTGGTTCGAGAGAGGACGCTCAACACGTGTTCAAAAATCGCAATATTCTCAAGCTAGACGGCCAGCCGGTCAAGTTGAAATATGACCACACGGTTAAACAACGGGAGCAGCTGTCGGTGGCGCGTGCTTTACTTGACGAAAAAAAGAAAAGTGGGGATAATGAGTGGACAATCCAATACCAGAATAATATGCCGAAGGTGGTTAAGAAGTCAGAAATAGTGAAAAAAAAAACTAGAACAAGCCACCGCAATAGCAGTCTACTTCCAGAACGTCAGGGGTCTAAGAACAAAAATTTTTGATTTAAAAACCTCGCTGTCAACCCGTGGACGTTCGCACGACATTTATGTGCTTGTCGAGACGTGGCTCGACTGCGCCATCCAATCGGAAGAACTCGGGTTCTCAGGCTACAATGTCTATCGCATGGATCGGAGCCTTCGTACGAGTTCGGCGTCGAGAGGGGGGGGGAGTCCTCATCGCGGTGTCAACACTACTGAACAGCTGTGTGGTTCCGTCGTCCGACACCGTAGAACAGCTCTTCGTTCGGGTCTCTGGGAGAGTGGGGAGTCACGTTATCGGCGCTCTCTACCTGCCACCGTCCTCCCCTCCAGTGGCCTACCAAGCCCACTGTGAGAGTGTGTGCGAGATTGCCGATGCCTTTCCGTCATCACACATTCACGTGCTCGGTGATTATAATCTCCCTGGTATATCGTGGAGCTCGGATGATTTCGCCACGGCTACCGTTACTGGGCACAACGCGGCGCGTGCGATTCTCGAGGCGGCTTCCTTAGTCGCGTCCGATTTTAGCGGTGTTAGTCTTAGGCAATATAATAATATTTCCAATGGTCTCGGTGGACTAATGGATCTTGTTTTCTCCAACTGTTTATGTTCTGTGTCGAAGTCCGTCGACGCTTTAATTTATTGTGATAATTACCACCCACCTTTAGATATAGATATAATCGCAGCGCACTCAAAGGCCGAGGAACGCGGATTGAGCGGTGCCTTCGATTTTAAAAGAGCAGACTTTGAATCGATTAATTATTTTTTCGCATTGTTTCCTTGGGAATGCCTTGATGAGTATAGCTCGGTTGATGAGAAGGCGACCTTCGTCACGGAAACAATAATTCACGCTATCCAGAGCTATGTACCGTGGAAGGTTCCGTATGTACCGAGGTATCCGATATGGTTCTCGCGGGATTTAAGGAAATGTGTTGCCCTGAAGAGGATGGCTCATGCTCAATATAAAAAATCGAACTCGATAGAGGATCACAGCCGCTTCTCGGTGTTAAGGGCGCGTTCCAAGAGGCTTGCCGATAGCTGTTACCAATCGTATATTCAACAAGCCCAAAACGATGTTTGCGTAGATATTAAGGCCTTCTGGAAGTTCGCTAACTCCGGCCGATCTGAAGGCGCTATACCGAACCCAGTCACGCGCAACGGCGTAGATGCGTCCGATCCTATGTCAATTGCGGATCTATTCGCGGATCATTTTTCGTCAGTTTTTGCCGATGCTGGGTCGAATCCCCCGCTACCTCGACTCCCTCTAGTACAAATCGACAGCCTATCCATGTCCTTAATTGAAGTCTTCGAAGCTTTAGATTCGTTGGATTCTAGCGGAGGACCAGGCCCGGATGGTATACCACCGAAACTGCTGAAGAATTGTAAATATACGCTTGCGAAGCCGTTGCACGATCTGTTCTCCAATTCTCTGCGACAAGGTACTTTTCCGGGAGAATGGAAACGAAGCTCGGTCACTCCCATCTTCAAATCAGGTGACAAGTCACTCGTAAATAATTACAGACCCATCTCGGTCCTGAGTGCCATCCCGAAACTTTTTGAAAGTATTGTTACGCGTAAACTGGCAATGGAACTCAGGAGCGTGATAGCGCAAGAGCAGCATGGATTTATGGAGAACAGATCTATAACTTCAAACCTAGCATTCTTTACTAATTATATAGTTGAGGCATTTGCGGTAAAGTCTCAGGTTGACGTCGTGTACACCGATTTTTCGAAAGCGTTCGACAGGGTGAACCATCGTATTCTTCTGGATAAGCTTCGCGCACTAGGAGTCTCTGGCTCCCTTCTGGAATGGTTACAGAGCTACCTAACGGGTCGTTGTCAGTTCGTTAAAATCAGGCCAGCAATGTCTAGGGCTATCGCCGTCTCCTCGGGTGTTCCGCAAGGATCTCATTTGGGGCCCTTGTTGTTCAATATCTTTATCAATGACATTGTTGGCGTGATTACCAACTCCAATGTCCTATTGTTCGCCGACGACATGAAGGTTTTTCGAACAATCATCACCCGTGATGATGCGGCTATGCTCCAGGTCGATCTAGATAATATTGCGCAGTGGTGTGAGCTAAACGAATTGCATCTGAATGTATCCAAGTGTCATACCATGAGTTTTAATCGCGCTACACAGTCGACGCTCGGACATTACAGCATGTATGGTACTCCCTTGGAGAGTGTTTCCACGGTGCGCGACCTAGGGGTCTACTTCGATAATGACCTTTCTTTTAACACCCACTACTGTAAGATCATTGCGACCGCGCTGAGGATGCTAGGGTATGTTAAGAGAGTGGCGTGTAAATTTGATAATCCCCGGGCCCTTAAGACCTTATACACCTCGTTGGTCCGATCACAGCTCGAGTATGCCTCAGTCATCTGGTCCCCGTACCAAAGAACGTTTATCACGGCGCTTGAACGGGTACAGCATAAATTTTTACGATTCGCAGCCTTCCGCCTCGGGTCGCCTATGACCCTTCTAGACCACATTTACGATCCTATCATGGAATTTATGGAACTACGCTCATTGGAACATCGGAGGAAGGTCGCCGACCTTGTCTTCCTTTTCAAACTAATTAATGGTAAATTTCACGTTTGATTCACGTGAGCTGTGCGCGTTAGTTCGCCTGAGGGTTGAAGGAAGACCAACACGGAATAGGGACATCTTCGACGTTCCTTTCTATCGGACCAATTTCGCGTCGCACAGCTGGCTTCCGCGTGTCACTAGGTTGGCGAACGAAAATGCCGTTTCGCTACAATTTTTCGATGTCTCGTTAAACCGATTTCGGAACTCAATATCGAGGGCAGGTACCCTTGAGTAATTTAAGACTCTACGGATCGACATGCGAATAAATAAATAAATAGAAAATAAAACATATATAATAAGTAAAAATTGTAAATTGCGTATGTTTGTATAACTTCACTTAACTGTAAAAATGTAACAAATGAAAAATTAGGTTGCGTCTTAACGCTACCCTTGTACTGTGCGATGGGCGTCCCATCGTACCGGCAATTGGGCAATTGCCCGTATTTAAATAAATAAATAAATAAATAAATAAATTAAAAATTAAAAATTTTTTACAAAAATGAAAAGCCCAACCAACATAAATTTAAAAAATATTGGACGATAAAATATATACACTCACCAGGTCTTCGTTGCCGAAATCGAGCCGTCCGAAAATTATCTCGCGTAAACTCACTCACAATCGATCTCCTCACACCCGTATTTCAGGTTCACTTCATCATATGTCGGGAACCGCTGGACGATTATGATCGTAATTAGGCCCATTGGAAAGCTTGAGTCCGAATTATATGATAAAAGTGTCCTTGAAAAGTCGATCCGATGCTTCGTTGTCGAGATCGAGTCGTCCGTAAATTATCGCGTTAACTCACGCACAATAGAAAAATGTTGCATCGATTGCTGATCGCGATCATCGTACACAAGAATTAAGCGAACTGGAAAGCTTGGATAGACATTCTATACTAAAAATCTTATATCACTTCGATGCGATGATTTTTTTGTGAGATAACGTAGAGCTAAAAAATACTTCCGGCATTTTGGAGTACAACTACTTGGTAGCGTCCTTCGCTCGCTTAATTTTTTTTTTTTTAAGTACTTGGTTTAAGTATGGGAAAATACGGCTTAACGGTATAACAAAATACTACTTCACTAATAATATGATGAATGGTCTCGCGGTTGGAGCGGTTGTCTAGAGACTCGCTCAATTGAGGTTTGAATCCTTTAATCAGCAAAAAAAAAATTCTTTTTCGAAGCTATGTCTCTTCCCGCTTATCTCGCATAAGTTCGAGAAAAGTAAGCGAATATTGCAAGTACTTTTCGATGATATAAAAATCTGAAATAATTCATGCATATTAAAGGTATTGAAAAGATTAATTTTGCACAATAATAATTACAAAATGTTCTTAACAAATTAATCCAAAAATTAATTGTTTAACAAATTGCCCGGCAAAACAACTGTTTTTTCAATGAAAATGATTCGTTTATTTTTATGAATACGTATGAATTTTTTCAGATTTTTCAATTAGCTTTGATTTTTTTTTATATGGAAAAATGTCTGAAAAACACACAATTACACAATAATAAATTAACAAAAACAATAAACAAGAATTAATTGATTTTCTTTTGCTCATTACACATGTTTTTACCTGCGACGAAGTGTATAGCAGTACAATTATTACTTTTTCTTTTTTTTTTTCTTTCGTCGCACACGACGAATTTTGACTAATCGTTGCTATACCATTTAATGTATTTATAATGTTTGGCCTCTTCGAGCAACCTGTCCAATTGAGTTTTCCTTTTTCGTTTTGGTTTTGGTCGTTTTTCATTGTTTTCTCGTTCATCGTTTTTTTCTGTCTGTTCACTCGCCATTTCAGCCTTTTCTTCGCCCCCTTGTACGCCCTCTCGTTCGCATATTTTTTCACCCTCTTTTTCCTTGTGTTGTCACTCATTTTCTATTTCGCGTCCTCTCTCGTTTTCTACACCTTCTTTGCGCATCCTCATAATCTCTGCTTCATTATGGTGCTGCATTTCATCCTCCTCTTCTTTCTTTTGTCGTATTGTGCTATCAAAATGTTCACGGCGCATCCTTTCGAACCGGTCTATCTCCGCTTCTTCTTTACGCAGTATCAGATCCTCCTCCTCCTTTTCACGGCGTTTCTGGTATGCTAACTCTCCTTTGCCCTGCCTCTCATCTTCATCTCCTTCATTGCCTTGTCTCTCGATTTCCTCTTCTACCTGGCGCTGTTCCTCAATCTGCTCTTGGTCACTCTCTTCTTCACTCTCACTTTCAATGTATTATCATATAAATGCCATTGCGAAACTCTTTTTGGTCAATCCAATGTTGGACTATAATTCTCACGATAATAGAGGGAGTTAGCTTATATTCGGTTACGCCGATAAGGCTGGTTCACGAATGCCTGAGTGAGTCGACGAAATTCAATAAATTCCACCGGAAGTCGGGTTCCTCTGCATCGCAGAATACACGAATCATTTATTGGTAAATGCTCAATAGTGACACCAACCCGGGGTCTTGATTCAATCGGTCTATCAGTAACTGGTATACACCCTGTTTCAACGAGAAGGCTGGTTTCACCTCGAGTAAATAAAAAATGATTGCCTATTATAATGGTATTCGATTTTTGTTAAATTCGAAGTTTGCGTTATTACTTTCAATCGGTACGAGTAAGGGCAGGAGACTTCTCATCGGGACTCTTAACCGAATGGAAGCAATGTTCGCACCCATCTTACGAGTTGCGTAAGACGATAAGGTTTCACGCGAACCATCTCCTAAGGCCGCTTCAATTCGGGAAACATCGTAACCAAAAGAATAGCAGTGGTGTTTATTACATTATTTACTTACATTTTCTTATCACGATATCGGCATTACTGGATACATGATGGGTTTCGCTTCGTTTAATTAAGACGTTTATAATGTATTGTAGAAAGATGTAGAAGGCTCAAATTTCTAACGACGAGCGGCAAGAGACGTATGGGGTGTTATTACCGACCTCCTTTTTAATCATTAATTGATTTATGATGCAAAAGTGATGAATGCTCTATGGAGGACTTGTTTCGACAAAATCAATTATAGTCCAACATTGGATTTACCAAAAAGAGGTTTCGCAATGGCTTGTTTTTCCTCCGGGATAAAATCAAATACCATTATAATCGGCAATGATTTTTTATTCTACTCGGGGTAAAACCAGCCTTCTCGTTGAAACAGGGTGTACATCAGTCACTGATAGACCGATTGAATCAAGACCCCGCTGGCTGGTGTCACTACTGAGCATTTACTAAAAGATGATTTGTTTACTCTCTGATGGACTGGCAAACCACTTCCGGTGGAATTAAAGAGATTTCGGCGACTCACTGAGCATAAATGAACCAGTCCCGTCGGTACAATCGAATGTAAGCTAGCTCAGTCTATTATCACGAGAATTTCAACTCAATATTCGAGTGACCAAAACAAGTTTCTCGGTGGATGTCTTTTTCTGCTCGGATATAAGTCGAATATCTTCATAATTTTTTTTTTTAATATTTAGCGAGTACAACCAACATTCTCACTGAAGTAGAGGATAAACGAGTCATTGATATTCCGATTGAACAAGGACTCGATGCTGGTTTCGCTATCAAGTCCTTGACATTATAAATAATTGGTAAATTGTGCAATGGAAAGTACCTTCGGTCGAGTTTGATAGATTACGTTTACGCACTGAAGCTTACGTAAACCAGCCGTATCGGCACAATCGAATATAAGCTAGCACCGTCTATTAACGGGAAAATTTCGACTCAATATTGGAGTGACCAAAACAAGTTTCTCGATGGATTTTTTTTTCTGCTGGGATACAAGACGAATTCCTTCATATTTTGAATTTTTATTTTTTATTATTCGGCGAGTGCCACCAACATTGTCGCTGAAATGGAGCACAAACGAGTCATTGATACACCGATTGAATAAGGACTCCATACTGGTTTCGTTGCGGTGGAATTACATAGATTTCCTCTGCTCACTAAAGCTTTACGTCTGTTTATGGAAATGTATTCCGGGCGTGACTGGTCGGTCGAAATCAGTTGTTTATTGGTTTCGTGTGAAGTGCAGTCTGTTCACTGCATTCGTCGAGAATGGCAGATTACACGTGTCAAGAGTACGTTAATATGGTGAAGTGCTTGGGCTGGGCTGAAGGCAATCAGGTGCAAGCTGCTCTACGATACCGGGAACTTTACCCGAACGCGCAACGGTTTCCGAGCGAGGCTGTGATGGCCGCGGCAGAACGCCGTGCATCAGAAACTGGACAAATTCTTCCACTACGCGGTCAGAATGGAGGACCCCGTGTACGCCAACGGACACTTAGGAGGGAGGAACGCGTGCTTCGAAAAGTTCAACGAGACCCGGAAACGTCGACGAGAATTGTGGCCCGCGAGGTGGGGATGAGCCGAATGACGGTGTGGCGAATTTTAAAAAGCAACGACCTGAAGCCTTTTCACAAGACGCCGGTTCAGACTCTCCACCCGGAGGATCCTCCACGTCGAGTGGAATATTGCCAATGGCTTCTCAGGCATTATGAAGTCGGTAACGAATTTCCCGCGCGTATTCTTTTCACCGACGAGGCATCATTTACGCAAAGCGGTTCCCGCAATGTCCACAACGAGCACGTTTGGTCGAACAAAAATTGGAATCCGCATCGAGTCAGAGAGCGCAGTCACCAAGTCCGCTGGAGTGTCAATCTCTGGGCAGGGATTATCGGAAACCAATTGGTACAACTATACAGTTGCTCCGTCGGGAATTTTCTATTCTTTTTATACATAACTTTTAACACTCTCCTATTTAAACCTTCTAGAGCTCTAATAACCGTTGAGGTAGCTCCACCCCAGCATATAATTCCGTGATTTCATAGTGACACAAAAAGAGTTCGGTAGATAAGTTTTAACATATATCTATATTCAGTAGATGTCTTGCTCACCTGATCAGGTATACAATATATCCAAGATTTTGTAAGATGTTGTCAACCTCGATTTCTCTCACTTTAGGTACACTATCCGCGTAGCATCCAAAGGTCACACACTTTTTTTTCAATGTTCAAAGTTAATTTGTTTCGTTTAAACCATTGAAAGACTTTCGCAGTCTCTGTTGTAACCCTGTCCAGCAGCGAGTCCTAAGTCTTTCCCGTGTACAGGAGCACTGTATCATACAAATATTTTTTTTTATTACTAAATGTGATTATTCCGCATTGTCCCTGACTATGATTCCTACTTCAGAAAAAAATACGCTTCCTCATTCCGTCGTCCTTGCCTCCGACATTCCCCTCATTCCCACCGTTAATAATAATTTTACAGCTTGGACCGATTGTAATTCCGAATCGAGTATCAACGCAGACGTATTTACATCTGCTTAATGAGGCGTTACCCCAGCTGCTGGAAGCCGTACCGATGGAGATTCGACAGAACATGTATTATCAGCACGATGGGCACCCTGCTCATACAGCGCTAGCTACTCGAGCATGCTTAGCCGAAATGTTCGCAGGCCGATATATCGGTGAAGGAGGAGAGACTCGATAGCCACCACGATCACCCGACCTGACACCGCCGGATTACTTCTTGTGGGGTCACTTCGAGAACGTCGTGTACGGCAGAACCCTACCGCGCGATCAAGACGACCTCATGGAGAGGATTCAGATCGCCGTAGATACGGTAACACCGGAGATGCTGGACAGATGCCAAGCAAATCTGATGAAGCGTGTTCGTCTTTGCCTCCAAAGGAATGGTAGCCATTTTGAGCAGTGCTTAAACTAGGTGAAGAAATATCACCCACTCAAGAAAACTCAAGAAAAAAATTAAATAATTTCAAATAATTGTGACAAAAAATGTATAGGAATTGCAAAAAATAGATAAAAATTTCGCAAAAATAAAAAAAAAATTAATGAAAATTGCGAAGAAAGTACAAAAAGAAAATCCAAAAATTATTAAAAATGTCGAACAAAAAAATGTATTGCCGGCATGGAAATACGGCCACTTTTTGCATACTCGGAAAAAAATATCGTCCCTAGAAACTTGAGTAACCGTTATTTAAAAAAAATAATCGTAGAATACCCGAACAAAATTACGGTACTTCCAGATCACTTTTTACACCGGTAAAATAACCGTAAAAATATCCATACGTGCGAAAGCTCACGCTGTCTGTGCTTCCGAACGGTCGTTTTTTTATTTGAGTAAGGTAAACGTACCAATGGCAGGACACTTAAGAGCGCAGCCCCAGTCCCTGGGCATGCATGAAAAATCGTATTTCCATCTCTCTTGCACTCATGTCCTGTCCGGCCTTGTCCGGCCACTGGGACGTGTCCGGTCATTGGTACGTTTACCTTAACCAAAAAAATTACCGCAGCAGTAACCGCAAGTAAGCTTGCAGAGCGGTTATTATCCACGACAGGTAACCGTACAAATAATTTTCAAAATAACCGCAGGAAATAGGTCCGACAGGTATTATAAGTGACGACAGAATAGAAAGAATGGACCGCACGTATCGATATTTTTGCCGTTATTTTAACGGTGTAAAAAGTGACCTGAAATTACAGTAGTTTTTTCGGTTATTTTTATGATTGCTGAAGCTGCTAGGGGTATTATGCTGCACGGGATGCTGCCTTCGCTTCGCTCAGGCAGCAAACCTCCCGCTAGGTGAAAATCACGCACTTTCCTCCCTAGTAGCATAATATACTATTGTGAATCTACATGCATAATAATCACAAATTTCTCCAAAACTTGACTATTTATGAGAACATTCCGCGAGTGGTTGGCGAAAACTCAAGATTCCCAGTAAGAAAATCGTGCCGTAACATTCGGCCCGCCATAATGGCACAATGCAGACATGTATGTCCGCATGTGACGATATTGTGACGGCACGGCGTTTTGATACCAGAAGTCTGCTTGCACAGTTCCAGCTCGCTGTAAAGCTCCACGGCGAGCTGTAACCGTGCAAGCAGATTTCTGGTATCAAAACGCCGTGCCGTCACAATATCGTCACATGCGGACATACATGTCTGCATTGTGCCGGCACGGCGTGCATTCCCGTGCTAGTACCGAGTGGATCCCGTGCCGTCACTTTTCTATCTGGGTTGTATGTACATAAACAATAATTATTATAAAAATTTCATAATATACTTTTACATTGTCAAAGCTTTCAAATTGCAAACCAGTCATGCATTCTGATAATTTTGTAATCAATTTTGTAGCACGAACCCCTCGCGCATTCAATTATCTAACCGAAAAAGATAATTGTCCGCCCTAGCAAGTTGATGATTGTCCGTCCTAACAAATGAACCGAAAAACGGACACGTCCGTTCGGGAACAAAAAGGACCAATACAAACGTTCGATCCGTTTTACCGTTTTTGTGGTCCGTTTTGTTCCCCAACGGACGTGTCCGTTGGGGAACTTGCCTTGGGGAATACTTGGGGAACCGTCCGTCAATTTGCTAGGGCGGAGTATTTAATTGCAATTACAGTATATTTTCCAACCAACTGCCTGCACGATTGACATTTTCTCACAAGCGAATAATTATGGCCGTAAATGAAGAACACAGTTTACTATACGAGGCCAGGAATCCCCTAGCTGCGTCTAAAACGCAGGCAGCAGGCCTCTGAGTCATCCGCTTCTCGTGTAGGCGCGTACACACAGAGCAGCCAAATCGTCGAACCGCATCTGTGTGTGCGCGCGCCTCAACGAGAAGCGGGCGACTCGGGGGGCTGTAGCATTTTATACACAGCTAGGGGATTCCCAGTCTCGCATAGTAAATGACATTGAGAAATAGTTGGCGGATCCTTACGGGGAAAATAATAACGAGGTAAGTCGGAGTAGAATTACAGTTGAATATGTTCGTGCACATTATGAGCGTCAAGTACGCTCAATCGTCCATTTAAAGCGAGGGCTCATTCAAACGTATAGCTGAATCGTGAATCGAATGAAATCTGCTTTTTAATATTTTATTTATTCGACAAATTGGTGGGATTAAATGAAGTATATTACTATTATGTAACAATTATGTAACTATTATGTAGAATATCACGATATTCTACGTGAATGGCTCTCTTCTCGGGACCACCACAGCATCAACAACACCGTCGACGACAGCATCAACAACTGCGTCGACAACAGCGACGCTTTAACCACTCATCGACCACCATGAGTGGTTAAACCTTTAATGTGATCGTTTTTTGGTGGCGCGGTAGTCGCGAAAACGGGACTAAACGATCCGTGGTTTTTTTGAACGTTTTTTTTCCACTTTTCGGCCGCTCGGTCGGCTCGGGGTATGGTCCTCCGACTGGCTAGGGGTGTACCATAAAATATAATTAAAATTATTTGCGTCTTCAAGTAACGCGTCTAATTGGGTCTTTTTTTTTCGTTTCAGTTTTGGCGGTCCATTATTATTTTCTCGTTGTCCGTTGTCTGCTCGCTCGTCCGCTCGCTCGTCCGCTCGCTCGTCCGCTCGCTCGGCGTCTCGCTCGTCCGCTCGCTCGGCCGCTCGCTCGGCGACTCGCTCGGCCGCTCGCTCGGCCGCTCGCTCGGCGACTCGCTCGGCCGCTCGCTCGGCCGCTCGCTCGGCGACTCGCTCGTCCGCTCGCTCGTCCGCTCGCTCGTCCGCTCGCTCGTCCGCTCGCTCGGCCGCTCGCTCGGCGACTCGCTCGGCCACGTTCGGTTGCCTCTCGACCTCCTCCTCATCGGCAGTATACCAGTTTGGTTTCATTCCATGAAAGCACATGGAGGCGTGAGCACCCAGCTTGTAATGCGTTTCGCTACAACGAAAGGAACCTCCGATTAATTTGATATTTATGTACGCACTCAGCAGACTTTTCAACTATTGGTTATTAAGAGGAGTAAGCGGGGCAAAACGGGGAATTCAGCAAAACGTAATTTTCCAATAATTTTTGGAAGCGGGAATTCGCCCCATCGATACATCAGGATTTTCTGCCCCGTTTTCTGTCTCTGTCCGGTCCAATAATTATTCGAAAATTAAGTTTTGCCCAATCGTCACGTTTTGCCCCTCTCTGCCCTATAGCTTTCACATTACTAAACTGTTGAATGAACAATACCCAGCACGAGATATTTCTGAAATATATGGAAATAATACTTTATTTCACTCGGTGGAAAAATGGCGGTTTTTTCACACAGTTTTTTCACACCTTGTGACATAAAATTTTGTTCGATACTCGTGCGAAAAACGTTTTCTAAACTCGTGTGATTGTAATACTCGCCTTCGGCTCGTGCTACAAAATCACGTTCGTCAGAAAAAGTTTCATACATTTGAAATATTTCTGAAACGGTTAAAAAATATTTTGAAAGGAAATATTAAAAAGTGAATAAAGTACGAGTGTACTGAACTATGTTCAGAAAGAACGAAACATAAAAAATACCATGATTTGCGGACTTCATCACATCGATGAAGTGCTGGAACATATCTTTAAAATAATGAACAATATCGACAGCACTGAAATATTCATAATTTTTTGAATATTTCAGAAATATATTTAATAAAGATTTTACAAACATTTAAGAATATTTGTAAAATGTTTTAAAAACATTTTAGCGAAATATTTCTGAAACATTTCAATGTAAGATTTATGAGCGGACAATAAAATATTTTCAAAATATTTTGTAATATTGGTAACATATTTTCAATATTTCAAACAAATATTTTCGAAACATTTCAGAAATATTGCCGTGCTATGTGGGTAGCTTACAATTGTGATATTTCGATGTCTTCGGTGATGTCAAATTTCTCCAAAAACCGTATAATAAAGTTGGATTGCTCTCGGACATGGACCCGGATAAATTCGATCCTTCCTGAAGATGGCTTGCTGGCGTAAACTTTCTTAATCACTTTTTTCAAATCTCCGGCGTGGAGGTTGTGGGGCGCACTGCGAATTTTGTCTTTAAATGGCACGAGGGCACAAAGCAAACGACCATAATGGTCGAAATTTAAAGATATGTCTTTGGAAAATCTTTTCATGTTTTATGCGAGTTAACCGATTTGACTTTAGATCGAATTGACTGATTCTTTTCTGCAGATGGGTTACGAAACGCACTCCACGGCGTTATTCAATTATCAACGGTTTAATGGATCGATTGATGACAACAGATTTAAATAGACCTTTTTAATCAGATCTGGGAACACCTATCGCCCGCGAACGAAATGGAATTTCTGAATTTCGAAATCCACACCATATACTATTAAAACAATCATTCCGGAATTGTAACATATGGAATGGAACTTCCGAATTTGGAAATAAATCTCAACCGCTATGAAAACCTTACAAATGCTGTATTAATTAGCTGTATAATAAATATGCTGTATTAAGGTGATGTGGAATACCGCCGTCGATAACAAAAACTGTACTGAATACCGTTTGGAGACCGCAATTCGTCGAGAATTAAGAAAATTGTCTTATTTATTAATTTTTTTTTAATTCTTTGGTAGGATCACGATGAGAATTTGACAAGATTGGCGATATGGCATTTGATGGAGTACGAAAACGTTTCGACAAATTTGGTTTAATTGACCGCAATTCGTTGAGAATAGATAGATAGATAGATATTTATTATGCATACACAAGAATACAGAGATTCATAATGCAGGGTGTTCTGCGATTTATAATAATACCAAATACCATGAGGTGCCTAAGGCTACTAAAAACTAAACAGACAATCGACTAATTTAACAACGAGGCCCTAAGTTTGAAACATTTTGAGAGGAAGTAATAAATCGTTTTGGTGCTGTCGCTGTCATTTGCGGCTAGGAGCAGATTCAGGCTTACTTCGGGGCTGAGTTCCGCAATAAAGCGTGGCGCAAGGATATACGTTCTGAACGGGGTATAGATGGGACAATACAAAAATATGTGCCTAAGAGTTTCGCATTCATTAGCTTGGCACAGTACACAGATCTGAGAGGGATCGTACCGATGAACAGTCTTATCAATTATTAGCCTACGGGAATATTTAGTCGCCAATCTAACCTGCATTTTGACTCTGGAAAAGCTAACTGTGCCCCGGCTCTGATAGAAATCGGTATATTTGTCTGTAAGGCCTCGAGTAATCCCAAACTGGTAACAGTCAGAGGAAGTGAATTTCCGAAGGTCACCAACTTTTAGTCGCTGTTCGAATGCCCGTAAAACGGCCTCCTTATGGAAGGACCAATAATCACTGTTAAGGTTTGCCCAGAGATTCACGTCGTTCACTTCGCCTAAAGCTTGCTTAAATTGAATTACCCAGTTGTAAACTGGTTGCGGGTTTCGCTCAGCGAGTTGGACCAAACGCAAAAAACACAGTTTAGGAAGACGAGAATCCTCCATCTTTAAAATCTTTATAATCCAACCGTAGGCCAGCTTAATGATGTCGTAAGCCACGCTGCTAATACCTAACTCCAGTCTGATCGCACAGCCAGGTGTGCATTTTGGAAGGTGAAACAGTCGCTTGAAAAAATCTGCCTGGGCCTTTTCGAGAATGGAAGTGTAACGGAGACCCCAAATTGGGGTAGTGTACAGCAGCGTGGATGCAACGACAGCATTAAACAGCTTTAACATAGCGTCCCAGGAGTCCGCCTTCGCAGAAGATAGAATTGATAAGGCCGACGATGTGGCAATTCTGGCTTTGATTACCGCGGCGTTTGCAGGAATAAGACCCAGCGCCGAAGTAGAGCAGGTAACACCAAGGTAAGTGTACCTATTTACTACCTCGACGAAATTTGTATGCGAAATTTGTATGCGAAATTGGCAGAGTCCTTACCCAGCCTGCCACCAGGGCGGAATATCATAATCTGTGTCTTTTGCATGTTTACTGTGAGCCCATTTTCATCGCAGTAATTCCCTAAAATTATTAATTTACGCCTCAGGTCGACGGGGGAGTAAGCCAGAATTGCCAGATCGTCCGCGTACAACAGCATTAGCAAATCAGTCAGACTGTTTATGTCTATTCCTCTTACGTTTCTCGCGCGGAAGTATGAAATCATGCCTGAGATATATAAAACAAAGAGTAACGGACTTAATACTTCGCCCTGCAGGACTCCTTCGCTGACGTCGGCGGTATTCGAAAGACCGGTGCTAGTTTTTATTTGCAGAGTCGCGGAGTCATATAGATTCTTTAGAATGCGGATGATCTTCGAGCTTATACCGAGGCTGTGCATTTTTTCCCAAAGTTTCGTTTGAGGGACTGAGTCGAAAGCTCTTCTGAAATCAACGAAAAGAACAAACGCTTTGCCCCCGCTTTGACGCAGTCGGAGGTGAATCGCTGAGTACAGAGAAAAGAGGTTGTCCATAACGCCACGACCCTTACGAAAGCCTGCCTGTTCCTCTGGAATAAGTGCTTTGGTGTTTGCCCACTTTACTAGTCTGTCGTGGATAATTTGGGTGAACAACTTGGTGATCGAATTGACAAGGGCGATTCCCCTATAGTTTAGAGGGTCCTTCGAACAACCTTTTTTGTGAAGCATACAGATTGTAACCTTAGACCAATTTTTAGGCAATGCTTCAGACACTAAAATTTTATTAAATAAACTTAATAGGTACTGAAACCAATCCGGGCTTAATTCCTTAAAAAAACTCACACGATATGTCGTCTACGCCGGGAGCTTTCCCCGCTTTGGCCTTTGCTATGCAGCCGCTAAGCTCCTCCGCAGAAATGATGGCGTCTAAATAAGGGTCGAAATTGCCGTTAAACAAGAGCGTCGACACATTTCTAGGAGGGTAAGATACTCGTAAGAACTCATTCCAGATGTCGAGGCTAGGAGTTTGCACTGGGTCGGCCTTGGTTTACAGCTTTTTACAATACTCCAAAAAACTTTGGGGCAATTAACGTTGGCAAAAGCTTCGGTTTTCCTTCGCATATATTCTTCTCTTTTAGACTTTAACGTTACTTTGTAATCCTTTTGTGCCTGCAAATATAAGTTTAGTTCGTCCCGGCGGTAATTGGACACTCTCACGGCTTTCAATAGCTTAATCAGTACTCTTCTCTTTCTGCTGCAATCAGTGTCGAACCAAGGTTTATTGTGCCAGTTGGATCGTGCTTTGTTCGTTGATTTACACATCTCCGAGTCTACCGCAGCCTCACTTATTGCTAGTCGCAAGTTATCATATATCTCGTCGGTAGTAGAGGATAAAAAGTTCAGAAAAATTCGAGGCGATTGCAATAAGTTTAATTGAAAGACCGCTCTTCTTTCCGCATTCCACTTTAATCGTTGAAGGTCAGAAACGTGTGCCGTAGGGATAGGCTGGTTCACATCGAGCGAGGAGTAGTCTTTAAACAGTTCGAGAACTACCAGAAAATTATCCGAGCCCAGCAGGTCATTGCCAACTTTTAAGTCTTTTACATGCTCAAGTTTGGAAGCAGTGATCCATACTAAGTCTATGGTACTTGAGCCGCGGGCACTGGTATAAGTGAAGTGAGATGGTCTATCGCCGATAGTGCGTCCATTCAGTAAAACAAACCCGTTCGCGGTCATAAACTCGAGAATTTGTGGGCCACGATCATTAACAAAATTATCGAACGACAAGCGCCGCTCATAGAGCTGAGTAGAATCGAAAAGATCCGCGTCTAAGCCGTCCGCGGCATCGACTCGCGCGTTGAAGTCGCCTCCTAGCACTATAATATCGTCCGGAAATGTATCCAAAATATCATCCAAAATCGGTTGAAATATATCAAATAAAACAATTAAGTCTGGCGCCGGACTAAAATAAAAAGACCCAATAATCGCATGCCATGAACCGCAGGAAATTCTTAAAATACACCACCAGTGAGAGATATCGATGACTACAGAATTAAATTTATTCCTTACAATGCTCACCAGACCTCCACTAGCCCTACCCGATTGGCTTTCTCTTGTGGCGGTGGCCCACGCCGTGAAGTAGTTTCGCAAATAAAACGGTAAGGATTCTACTTGTTTCCGCTCACTCCACGTTTCGTAGAAGCAGCCCACGTCGAATCCATTTCGCAGATCGTTGCATCCCAAGTTGAAGAGTCCCTGGGAGTTCCAAAAGACAATTTTTACGGAGGTCTTCTCTAGTTTTTTGGCGGAGATTGACGCCGACTGTAAGCCGGTGCAGCCGAGGCCGATCTTTCCCGCGACAGATTGACAGATTGTCTGCGGAAGTCGCAAGTCCCTGGTCAACCCGACTTTATGAAAATTATTGTGGAACAACTTAACGCCATGAGATCTGAAAGTCAAGCCAGCTTGCAAAAAATAGAGTTCAAGCTCAACGAGACCAACGTAGCGAACAGCAAACAACTTCTGAGCGTGAAAGAAGAAATCCGAGCGGAGGTACAGAAAACCTGTCTCCGCTACGAGACGACACTGAAGACGTTGGAACAAAAGTTCAACGAAAAATTTGCAGCGGTAGAGGCGAAACTGGAGGAGGTAAACCCACGAGCTGAAATCGCGGCCTTGAGCGAAAGGGTATCCCGCTTGGAGTCCCGCACTGGCCCTACTAACGCGGCTCCTAACGAGCAAATGTCGAAACTGGAAAAAAGATTAGAATTCCAGGAAATTAGAATTCCACTTATAAGCAACAACATCATCATCAAAGGCTTGGCTTTGGGCGCACTCTCCCCGTACGAAGCTGTGCATCGACAGATTGCGTAAACGTGCCGCAGTCGGTATTAGCTGCAGCCGGCAAGTAGGATTCCTTAGGTGAGACGATGACTGGAGTAACGAGAGTCTGGTGCTTTTCCGGGGAATGTCTGGTTAGATTACTCCTTTTTAAAGGGGTGTCGGCGGAGGGTTTGTCTGCAGAACTCCACTCCATTTCCAGTCTTTTCCTTTTAAAGATGTCCTTTAAGTTGCCTTCGGAGCCACTTCTCCCTCTAGTAACCAAGGTGTCCAGTGTTGACGGTCTCCCTACTCTCTTTTTTGCCAGAGGATTGCCAGTAGGCGGTGTACTGAACACTTCACGAGAGTCGTTTTGCAGTAGTGGGTCGTCAAGATGGTTGGCACTCGATCCAACCGCGGGTGAGTTAGATCCCTCGCCGGTGACGCTGTTTGTAGATTGCAGGATTTTCCCAGTTGGATCAATGCTGGAGTCGATGGCGAAAGTACTCATGGCGCCACCTTGCGTTGCTTAGATGGTACTAATTATGATCAAGCGGGCTGTCGGTTGGGAAGACACTTGGCGCCTAGTTAGGTTAGAAAAACTAACCTTAAAATCGGAGCAGACACACAAAATAATGCCCTTTGAACCTCTCAGGCATGTTTGAACTCAGACCAAAACACTCCACACGTGGTCCAGGGCACGATCTTTCAGTGTGACACAAAAAAAACAGAGTTCTGCCAGGAAAAACTCAATTGACGATGCGAGAGCGAGGAGGTACAGCAACACACGTATCACCGCTTTCAGACTCAGAACAGAACCCCCCAATTCGTTGAGAATAAAGAAAATTGTCTTATTTTTTTTTTTTTAATTCTTTGGTAGGATCACAATGAGAATTTGGCAAGATTGGCGATATGGCATTTGATGGAGTACGAAAAAGTTTCGACAAATTTGGTTTAATTTATTATGTAAAATTTGAAGAACTTGATGGCGAATATCGACGTATCGAGAAAGGGCATAAGCGATAAGAGAAGGCATTGCTTCGAGATCTTCAAGAAGTATCTTGTAAGTAAGTTCGATCGACGATTCATAAGCTGCACGATAGCCTTTGAGAATGTACACTACTGGGTTATTATTATTATTATTATTATTATTTTTTTTTTTTTTTTTTTCCTTTACGGTGCCCTTACGGGTGCCGTAAAGGAAAACAGAAGTTGCGGAATCCAAGTTACGGATTCCACCAGCCCAGCTGGTGGGTATGTGGGACTCCCGAAGCCTACCCACTAAACCGCCCTCTCCTTTCGATCATCCCCCAACCAGGAACTATTTTAGTATTACTTCTGGTTGGGGGATCTGTCTGTGTACGTCTAGTCGTTTCGTGTGTCCGTTGTCTGTCACGTCAGTCCGTCTGCTCTGTCATTCGAGGCAGCCGTCTGCGTTTTTACGTCTGAGTATCGTCTCTGTATACGTGGCGACTAGTTGCCACCACTCTGCTGTATGGAGCATCACCAAGACGATGTTGTCTGGGGTGATGGTGCCAACAGTTGTCTCCAGTGTCCGTCTTAGCATTGTCCAGTGTTCACATTCAAAGAACGTGTGTTCCGCGTCGTCCCGTGCGTGTCCGCAGTATTTACAGTCCGGAGTCTGTACTCTGTTCATGCTGTAAAGGTACCGTCTAAAGTAGCCGTGTCCTGTTAGAAGCTGGGTGATGTAAAAGTTCACATCCCCGAACTCCCTTTCAAGCCACGGCCCCAGGTCTTTGATCAGCCGTCTCGTCCAGTTGCCTGTAGTTCCTTCTGTCCAGCGTTGTTGCCAAGTCTGCATCGTTCTGTTTCTTTCGGTGGTTGCCGCATCCCGCCGTCTCGTGTCCGCGCTCCTCCCGTGTATCCTCTTGCGCTCGAACGCAAGAAGGTCCACGGGGATCACGCCCGCCACCACCAGAACAGCTTGTGCAGAGACAGTCCGGTAGGAGCAGGCGATCCTCAGCGCGCCCTGTCTCTGTACTGTCGTCATAGCGTGGCAGTATTTCTTGGTCTTCAGGGCGTCTGCCCAGATCTCCGCACCGTATAGTAGGATCGAGTGGGCCGTCGCCATTAGCAGTCGCCGTTTCCCCGGTCTCGGTCCAGTCGTGTTTGCCATCAGCCGGCTTAAGGATGCAATCCTCTCGGCCGCCTTCCGGGCTGTCTTTTGTATGTGAGGCCAGAAGGTCAGTTTCGTGTCTAGGGTCACCCCCAGATACTTAACTTCTCCTCTGGTCTCGGTTTCGTCTGTCCCGACCCTCATGGGTAACGTTGTCTGTATACGTCTCCTCGTAAGGAACATCAGTTCTGTCTTTTGTGTTGCGAGTTGCAGTCCGTGGTCGGTCATCCAACGTCCGACTCGTCTCATGGTCTGGTTGAGCTTGTACTGAGCCAGCTCTGGGGTCCGCTCAACGATCACCGCCACCACGTCGTCAGCGTAAGCGACGAGGAGTACGCCGAGCGGAAGCTCCAGTCTGAGCAGGCTGTCGTATACTGCGTTCCAGAAGTCCGGTCCTAAGATGGATCCCTGCGCGACCCCCGCAGTGATTTGTCGCGTTACCTGTCCGTCTGTCGTTTCGTATGTAATTCGTCTATTCCTCAGGTAATCCTCCACAACCCGAGCCAAGTACGGTGGAATCCCGAAGCCGCCTCTCAGCGCCTCCAGGATGTCCACCCACCTGGCCGAGTTGAAGGCGTTCCTGATGTCTAGCGTCGCCATGAGCACGATTGGCCGCGCTGCGTGGCAATGTCTGTCCGTGTCCCTGAAGGTGTCGACTACTTTTTGGATCGCTCCAATCGTTGATCGACCCCTTCTGAAGCCGAATTGCTGGTCGGAGAGACCACCTCCGGCTTGTATCGCGTCTGTAATTCTAGGTCTCAGTAGCCGTTCGTACAGTTTTCCTGTCGTATTCAGTAAGCTCAGCGGCCGGTAGGCTGACGGCGTGCTAGGGTCACCCTTCCCCTTGGGGATAAGGACCAGCCTCGCCGTCTTCCACCGGTCGCTGAAGGTCCCTGTTGTAAGGCAGGCGTTGTACAGGTCGAGGAATATCTCCGGCCTCAAGTTAACCATCAGCCGGATAATCTCTCCCGGTACCCCGTCTGGTCCCGGTGCCTTTCCATTCTTTATCGCGTTGGATGCTCTGGTGAGCTCCTCCGCGGCAAAAATGGGGGCTTCCGGTGCCTCTCTGTCTTCTGTTTCGTCCGTGCGTATCGGGTGTGTCGGAAAGAGTCCGTCAACGATCCGTCGTGCAGTTTCAGCATCCTTGAGTTCTGGTGAAATTCGCGCCCCGAGTTTACCGGTTACAATCTTGTAACCCGTGCCCCAGGGGTCCCGGTCCACCTCCTCGCAGAGCTTCTTCCAGCATCGCGTTTTACTGTCTCTAATTGCGTTCGTCAGTGTCTTCCGTGCAGTCTTGTAAACGGCTTGGAGGTTTTCCCTTTCAGGTCTCCCGCCAGCCCTCGTTACCCGACGCCTATTTGCCAGACAGATTCTGCGCAATTCGGCTATCTCGTCCGTCCACCAGTACTGTGGTTGTCTGTTTCGTCCGTTTCGTCGTTTCGGCATTGTGCTACTGCACAGCCGTTCCGTCAATTTGGCTGTCTCGTCCGCCAGTCTTTCCGCCCTTTGCCGGCCGACCAGCTCCGGGGGGACCTTCGTTAACGGGGCTGGTGCTGCCACCAGCTCCTCCGAGAATTTTCGTACGTCCAGTTTGTTTATATTCCACCGCGGGGGGTGCTGGATCCTCGTTCGTGTCGTTCTTGTCCGTCCTGCCACTTCGAAGACAATGTACTGGTGATCGCTGGCCGTATAGTCCTCGACCACCCGCCATCGCCTAATCCGTGTCAGTAGTCGGTCCGATGTCATTGTTACGTCTGGGATGGAGTTTCCAAATCCCGGACGCCTGTATGTCGGTGTGTGTCCTGTGTTAGCCACCACTAAATCTAGCCTCGCAGCCATCTCTAGTAGTAGCCGTCCTCGTCTGTTCGTCTCTGTCATGCCCCACTCGATCGCCCTCGCGTTCAGGTCCCCCGCTACCACGACGTCTCCAGGCAGATCCCTAATTCCGTCCTCGAGGAGCGCCACCTTTTGCTCGAACTCCGCCGCGGTGCAGTTAGGTGTCAGGTAGACACTGACGTAAGTGACAGTGCCGACCTTAGCCCAGACATAATCGTCACCCACCCCGC
Source organism: Stenichneumon culpator (assembly GCA_964017025.1). NCBI lineage: Eukaryota > Metazoa > Arthropoda > Insecta > Hymenoptera > Ichneumonidae > Stenichneumon > Stenichneumon culpator. The sequence continues at coordinate 634,763 of OZ024779.1, read as the reverse complement.
GGTCCGTTATCCGAGCTCGGGCAGCGCCCCTCACCCAGATAGCTGTTGTCTCGGTCTCGTTCGTAATCCATGTCTGTGTCGACCTTATCCTGTAAGGCTCGCACAGAATCAGGATGTCCGCGTCGTGATCGTCCGCTATCTGTGGCAGCAGCATGTCCGCTGTCCTGCTTCGGTTCAGGTTTCCCTGGATTATTCTGTCCGTCGTTTCGCCTGCTTTCTGCACTCCTCCAGCGCAGCCCGGAATACCGCGCATCTCCCGGATCCCGCGAGATGCGCCGCACTGCCGTGCCCCGCCTCGGTGCACAGGGGGCACGCTGGTTTGTTCTTACAGTCCGTTGCGTAGTGTCCCGTTTCACCGCATATTCTGCAGTTTTTTGTCCGGTCCACGTTCGTGCAGTTTGCTCTAGTGTGTCCGTATCCCAGACACCTGTAGCATTTCGTCACTGTTAGTCGTTCCCGGACGCGGCAACGCACCCATCCGATCCCGATCCGTCTCCGTCCAAGCAGCGCCGCGGCCTCATGCGGTTCGAGCTCGCATACTGCCATATACTGCTCGTACCGGTTCGGACCGAAGATGTGGACGCCAAAGTCCGCGTCTCGTCCTGTTTCTCGTCCTAGCGCTGTTCTCACGTCGTCCTCGGTCGTGACGCAGTCTAAGTCCATGATCTCCAGTTGAACCCTGGAGGTCGCGGACCTGACGTTGCCGTCGTCTCCGATCGCGTCCTGAAGTGCGCGTCGGAAGTTTTCCTGTCCGTCCTTTTTGGACTGTATCTTTAGCAGACACTGACCGTCTTTGGTTTTCCTCAGAGTCGTCACCTGCACGTGGCTCTTCGTCGGATCCACCATCGTCCGTATTTTCCGTACAATGTCGGAGTACGTGCTGTCTTTCCCAGGCTTGACAAATACCGCCGTCCCCCGTTGCTTGGGCGCCGGCTTGCGTTGTCTGGCCCGGGCGTTCGCGTTCGTCGCGTTCGTCGTCGTCGCCTTCGTCGCGTTCGTCGTCGTCGCCTTCGTCGCGTTCGTCGTATTCGTCGCTTTCGGTGCTTTTGTCGCTTTCGACGCTTTTGTCGCGTTGGTTGCGTCCGTTGCGTTCGTCGCGTTCGTTTTCTTTTTTCGGTCCGTCAGTTTAGTTTTTTTTCCCGTGACTGTCTTCCACGTTTCGGCCGCTTCCGCTCTCGGAGGTCGCTTCTGAGAAGGCTCCGGTGGGGTCGCGGTCGCCGAACGTTTCCGTTTCGTCCGTGGCGTGTCCCGTTCTTTCGTCTCCGTTTCTGTGTCCGTCAGTTCGTATTCATATTCAGTGGCCTGTCTTCTTGGGGCTGCCTTCGTGCGCTTATGCCGTGCCACGTCGGCTGCCTCGAGAATCGTTTTGATTCCCTTCTTAACCGTCATATTCATGTTCTTTTGAACAGCGGCTGCCTCGGCCATTTTCGTCGCCGTTTCCCTTATGAGCGTCAGTAGCTCCGTGATGTCCGGGTCGTTCCGTATCGTCTCATTCGCCAGTTCCGTCTGGAGTTGTGTCTCGCTGAGGGCGGAGGCAGCCGAAGAAAAGCTTACTCCGCTACCCGCGCTCGACACACTGGCCGTCCTTTCCCTGCCAAGCAGGGTCTGGACTGTTCTGTCCATTTTGTTGCTCGTGTCCGTTTTCCTTGTCCCTGTCCTCGTCGTCGAGTCCTTGCACATTCTGCGGCCCTCAGAATCCATGCCGCTGCCTGGTGCCACCGGGGCTGGAACCCGGTCGTAGCCCAGGGTGGATTGCCCCTGTATTGGGGATTCCACCTGAGGTATATCTCTGTTTTGTTTGTGCATTTTCATATTTGTCTGTTCCTTTCTGCTACGGGTCTCTCGGGGGCGCGACTCCCCGTACCGTGCCGGAACGTGGCCCGGTCCCTGAGATCCCTGTCCCTCTGTGTGCAGTGTGCCCCTGTGTGGAGTGTGCGTGAGTGTGAGTGCCCGTGCCAGTGGCGAGCAAACCGGTACTTTCATCCATCGTCGGGAGAGCCCATTTATAGGGATCCCGGCCACTCGCTTTTCAGTGGGCCCCGTTTATAGGGGTCCCCCGATCATTCGCTTTCTCATGGTGACACGTTTATAGGGTCCCTGAACATTCGCATCACCGGTGTGCTACTCGGGCATGTTTGTGTAGGTGTTCGTGTATGTGTGTAGCTTGGTTTTGGTCCACCCCGAAGCGTCTCGGTACCATCCATTTCTGGAAGGCGTCCCCCTATCCGCCACCTGGGGAGGCGCCCGATGCGGGACCAGCAACCCGACACGGGATTATTATTATTATTATTATTATTATTATTATTATTATTATTATTATTATTATTATTATTATTATTATTATTATTATTATTATTATTACCAAGAGACGCGGTGGCGTCTCTTGATAAAAAAAATTGAATTCGGGCCGGATGCAAAATTGACGTGTGCATCCGGATCAAATTTGTTTTTACCTCAAAAAAATTAGCACCCTTAAGAAAAGTTTATTACAGTCTTCATTACCGACCGCAATATTTCACTTCCCGTTAAGAGCATATGAAACATTATGGAGTGTGAGAGAGATAGCACCAGTGGCACTCTCGGCGGAGCGAGGTAGACCGGATGAGAACATGTTTCACATGCTATTTAAGTACATCGTTGAATACTGGTCCGCTGTGCAATAAACAAATGAATAACTCTTTATCACTCGTATAAGTACTTGACGTTCACGAAAAACTTTCTAGCTGACATATTGAAAATGGAAAGAAATTGTATGGAAAGACAGCTGCTTAAGACCATATGAAACACCCCCCTCCCCGTCCATCCCGGGCTCAGTCGGTATCAAAAACTGTAATCAACTTTTCTCACTGGATCTCGCATGTACGGTCAAAAGAAAAGTCTCATGGGAAGCCGAAATGATATCCGCTTCCCATGAGACTTTTTTTTTTTTGACCGTATATGCCAGAATTCATGAGAAAAGTTGATTACAGTTTTTATTACCGACCGCGGTATTGCACATGCTCTTAAGGGGAGTCTAAACCCCATCTCGCTCTCACACGAACCCTATGGCGCTGTCTCTCTCGTATTCGGCCGCTCATCGCACGGGTTTAACCTCGCCTTAAGTGGTGTATTCTTCACTACTGTTCGGTGTAGGGTGAGCGTGGCCGAGTGGTCTCGGCGCGCGCTTCACACGCAGTAGGCCCGGGAACGATTCCCGGCAAGCACCAAGAATTTTCTGTGGTGTTTTTATCTGCGAAAAAGTGGTTCGGAACCCACTATAATAGTAGGTCCAGAGGAAAGGACCAGCGCCTCGGTATGGGAAACCGAAAGACTGGGAAAAGGTGTCGCGGGTTCGATTCCCGAGACTGAAGGCCCGTAGGTGAAAGGAAAACGGATGGGGACATAGCTCCGGAGATAGGACGTACGAACTACGACTATATCCGTATGTCCGGGATTACTGACACCTGACGGGGCGCGACGAAGCCCCGGGCCCAAGAATCGAACTGGCGACCGCGGATAAGGAAGGAGGAGGAAGAAAGTGAAGGAGCCCGTAACCCTTAGGGGATCGGTGTATCACACAATACCCACTACTGTTCGGTGAATGATAATCCGACTCTTGAAGCGGTGGCACTGCAGTTCGGTGAACTTAGTGCAAAGGTTAAATTACATGACACGAATAACTTATCAATTATCATTGATCTGTAGTTTAAATAAACTATGCCTTTATTAACACTTTCAAATATTTTGTATATCGTCAAACCACTTTCATTAGTTTTGACGAAGCGATTCCACCACGATATTAGTAATTCAAATGTACGGTATTCGACGCTTGCCTGAATTCTTACTGCAACGACGGTTACAGTTGTGATAGCTGAATAAATTAATTATACGATTCATAAATTGATATGAATTGAAATGTCCACTATTTATTTCAGGTATTTCCCTACGATTACTGGAAGAAATTTATATCATACGAATTTGGCGGTCAGCTCCCAGTGTTTCGATGTCATATGGATGTTCATATGAATATTCTTTCTGTGGCTCCTGGTGGACGAAATAGGATAGTATCCGATAAAGATTGATGCACCCTTAAAAATATCTTAAAACTTTAAATTTATCAAAAAATTAATATAAAAATTGTCTGTTTAGCAAATTTGAATCCTGTAAATTTTCACGAAAAACAATTTGTACTAATATCGACTGAATAAACAGTAGAAATGGGCCATTTACGGCAAACTCAATACGGACAGAATCGTATATTCATTACTTAATGAAACTATCACATTGAGAACCCCTGATTCGAACGTGGTAAAAGTGAACGCGCCTCCGTTGGTAGTGAGTAACCCGTAGGCTCGACTAGTATGCGTTCAGGCCACAGTCAGGGGATTCCCCGGCGCGTATGTACTGCTATCCTTTATGGCTAACGTGTATTGTTACCGTATTTAGATTTATATTTGGTTTCATTTACTTGCGTGCGTGCATGCGTGTATGTGAAGACACGAATTTTCGCATTACAAAATACCGATATGGTTTATCAAACTATCCATCTGGTTCATGCCAATACGGATTTGCATCTTCATCTGCCCTTATAGACAAGCGCCACGAAAAGTAGCAATATTGGCGCGATATTGGCGACATGTGAGGCACATGTCGCAATTATTGCGCCAACTGCTACTTTTTGTGCCGCTTGTCTATCACGGTGTGTACAAGGTTTTACCCGGATAGCGAACAAATTGTACAAGCTAAACGCGCAACGACATTTTAAAAGGAATTAAAACGATATTTAAGGAATTTTTTTTTATAAAATGATTTATTTGATGTAACGCTTACATTAGTAGTAGATTATATCTGTAAAAGAAAAATTATGGGTTACTATAATTTTCACTATATTATCGACTTTGTTCGCCTCTCACTCACGTTATTCAGATGTTCTCGTTGAAGATTTTCGAGCTCATCTTCAATCGACTCGTCGCTCGACCCCAGTTGGTCATTTCTGGAAATACACAGAATAATTTTGTCGATATTCGATAGGGAGATTTTGACAGATGTATTTGATTTGATACATCAGAAAAAATACAAACCTCATTCTTTCTTCTATTTCTTTATACCATTTGTAGGACTGTGATGCATGGGACCCCAAGTCGTAGTAGGTGTGGCTGTAATATAAACATAAAAATAATGTAGCGTACCATTTTTAACGACATTCGCAAATAGTACATTTGGCCCAACGATTCAATCCAAGAATCATGGCAAAGTCTAAAATTATAATTTTGGACAGAAAGTAGCGTGGCGATTACACCGAAGGATCAATTGGACCACATTGACAATTTTAGCTTTTGCCATGGCTTTGGATTGAATCGCTGAGCTAAATTAATTGGATCAAGTTGAGCTGTTACGGACACTTATGTACCAACAATTGCTATGCCAAAATTTGGCACAGCCATTTAATCTGAAAGCTATTGCAGAAACTAAAAAATGGTATATTTTTGACTGGAAGTAGTTTGTCGATTACACCGCAAAACCAATTTACTAAAATTAATACAGCGGCGCAATCCACGCACTACTTCCTGTTAAAAATATCAAATTTTAGCTTTTGCCATGGCTTTTGGATTAAATTTCTAAACTAAATTTATTGTATCTTCTAAGATGTATCTTGTCGCTGAGACTTGGTATTAAGTCTCATAATAGTTCTAATTTAAGACTATCATGAGACTTAATATCAAGTCTCAGTCAGAAGATACATCTTAGAAGATACAATAAATTTAGTTTAGAAATATAATCCAAAAGCCATGGCAAAAGCTAAAATTTGATATTTTTAACAGGAAGTAGTACGTGGATTGCGCCGCTGAAACAATTTCAGTAAATTGGTTTTGCGGTGTAATCGACAAACTACTTCCAGTCAAAAATATACCATTTTTTAGTTTCTGCAATAGCTTTCAGATTGAATAGCTAGGCCAAATTTATTGCATCAAGTTTCAAGGGCCTCTGCTACAAATTATTGATACGCAAGTGTACGTATCAGCTCAACTTGATATAATTAGTTTAGTTCAGCAATTCAAACCAAAAGCCATGGCAAAATCTAAAATTGTATATTTTTAACAAAAAGTAGTATGTAGACAATATCGCTGGATCGATGTGGTCAAATTGATCCATGGGTCTAATCGCTGCACTATTTTTTAACCAAAATATACAATTTAGGCCTGCGCAATACATTTTAGCGGCAAGAATGGCTGAGTCAAATTGAATACATGAATAAAGTTTTTAAAAATATTATTATAGATATACTTACAATTTCTCATCGTTGCCGACCTCGCCGGAGAAATTTTCTTCCTCAAAGAGGGCCAGAAAAAATGTTTTATTGAGGCGGACGTAGGTTCTGAGATATTCTTTTCGATGTTTTGGTACGGGAGATTTGGGCCATACGTGTCGCACTACGTCGTGGAAATCGGCTGCTTTTAAATTATGAGGGTGCTCCGCGGTTTGGGCCCTCTTTTTGAATAAAATATTAATGAGGCGCCCATATGCCTCATAATTCTTCGTGATATCTCTATAATTGCGTCTTTTCTTTTTTCCGTCCATCTTCAATTACCTGATGAATAGTACGATTGAATGAGTGTTTGGTAACAATATGTTCCTAGCAGGTGCTCGCACTGTTACCACATGCCGAAACAGTTGCCACGTGTGGTAACAATGCGAAACCATTCAAGGATCGTATTGTTACCACACACACATTCGCACTATTTACTTTTCAAGTAATTGAAGATGGACGGGAAAACGAAAAGGCGCAATTATAAAGACTGTGACGTGGTGCGTCACAAATTTCCTCCAACGTGGCTCGACGTCCCACCACTCACCTAGGAAAATAAACTAGAATTAGGATCTACTATTTAAGCAACGACTTGAAATATTGTTAACCCTCCCCCTCGACTTACCCTCAGTCCCTGCCACCCTGTCAGTCCCTCGACTCACTCCACGAAGCCTTCGCAACCCACTGAAGACTCGTCGCAGCCTCCCCGAAGACCCACGAAGACTCATCGCAGCACCCCGAAGACCATCACAGCCCATCGCAGATCATCGAAGACTCCACCCTCGACCAGATTGACCTCGCCAGGCCCCGAACGAGCCTACAAAAATTGCCAACCGACCGGGAATTAAAGCCTGGTACGGCAGTCCGGCACTAACCTCCAAAAAAATCCGACAAACTGATGCTCTGCTCCCACACCGACGTCCGTCCCTTGGAGGCCACAGCACCGAAACTTCCACTCGTCTGACCCATCATGGACCGCCCGGAACCCGACGACCCACTCTCGGCCCGAAATAACGAGTGTAAACCGACGAGCTGTGTCGTGCGGGTAAACACCGTAAAATTGCACCCGAGCTGTCAGTGCGATACTTCGTCCGAGCGCCGCGAGGAACCAGCACCTCCCGGCGTGGAGAATATTCGGCGATCGATAAGCCAATCGATGCCGAGGATGCGCGCGCCGAGCGTCGCGACAGGCCTTCCGTCGCGACGAATATTCGCAATCGGCCGCAGCCAATCACGACGCCCACCGCCAAGCTAGTCCCGAGACTGACCAATCGATTTTCGCAGAAAAATCGCAAATTGCAAGACCGACCCTGAGGTCGGAGAAGAAGCCGGAAACGGCATGGTTTTCTTCACTTCGAGCCACGGCGTGTGAGAGAGTGATTGTGTGTGACAGGAGAGCGAGCGAAATTAAGTTAATTCCTACGAATTTATACGACCCGGAAAGCCCCCGTGATATCCAGACTCCATCCCCGGAGAGAACCGACTCGAGGCAGAGATAAAAGGACACGATATGGACCAGATTTTGGAGTGTATAACGACGCGGCAAACCAAGGACTATCGAATGGGTTTTGCCGAGAGGATTTTGTTGAACGGACTATCGGAGAGTTTGTAACCGATAGAGAGTAAGAAAGACCGGTTGAGTGAGTACAGTTTAAGTTTCCCTTCCCCCATTTATACCTGATTGACTGTCCCATTTCCCAAATTCCCCTGAAAATTTGCCCGTCACCCCCCTGGTAATTTTACGTGATTTTTGTTATTGTATTAGTTTCGACCGTCGATCACCGGCTGCCACGTGCGCCGGCATTTTGCTCTATATTTCTCGTGTGCGCGTGAGTGGTGGCGATCGCGGAGATTTACAGCGCGCGACCGTTAGCGTATTTCCCCCGTTTCCCCGAGACTCGAAAATGGTTTCATCGTATCTATTTTTTTGTGATTATTGACATTTTTCTGTATCTTTTTTTTTCGTGCCGAGGTAATATTGTCAAGAAGCCCTGGACAGTGCCTGCGGCCTGAGAAGTCTCATTCCCCTCCCTCCCCCGTTCCCGCTAGCCGAGTGACGTAAAAAGGTAATAGATTTTTGTTCTTTTTCTTGTTTCTTTTTGCACTCGATTAACTAAATCGAGCGCCGCGGTGCTACACCGATACAGTAGCTGGCGCCCAAAAATCCGTGATTGTTCCCCGAGCTTTGAGATTTTTTTTGAGTTGCTAACGTAAGACCAGTATTGTGTAGAATCTCCACCGGCCAGCCCCTCCTTCCCTCCCCTTCCCTGCGACTGACCCTGCGAATTGCCGTCCCGGCGATTACCACAAGTCCTAGTATTTTCGTAAGTTTTGTTACTGAGTATTTTTCCGATTTTCTTTTTCTTTTTGAGCATTCATAATTTTCCGACCGTTATATTTTGCCCCGAGTATTAATTATTGTCCGACCTTTGTATTTCGCCCTGCGTAGCAATTATTCTTTCGACCTTAGTATTTTCCCCCGCGTATTAATTACTTTTCGACTTTTGTATTCTGCCCAGCGTTAACTATTTTTCTATTTTGTAATTCCCCCCCCCCCCCCCCCCCCGAGTATTGAGTAATTTTCTACTTTCTTATTTTTCTTGCGTAGTGATTATTTCCGGTTTTTTATTATTATTTCTGAATTCTTTGCCCCCTTCTCTTATTTTCGAATTGGTCATTATTATTATTATTGCGAACTTTTCTTTTCTTTTTGGTTATTATTGAGATTGTTTATTTTTGGTTATCGGATCCCTTCAACGTACCCGTACCAGCGTTGAAGCGGCAGTCGTTACTGATTATTTTGTTATCATTATTCACCGAACCGTTTATCATTAAAAGTTACTTTTTCCACGTTTCTACACAAAACTCTGGAGTGTTATTTCCCCCTTTCCCTCGCCCTATATTGCCCCGATTGTCCCGTTTGGAAGCGTCAAAGACCAGGAAGCATCATCACAAGACATAACGAAGAATTATGAGACATATGGGCGCCTCATTAATATTTTATTCAAAAAGAGGGCCCAAATCGCGGAGCACCCTCATGATTTGCATGCAGCAGATCTGAAAGAGGTTGTACGAAATGTATGGCCCAGATCGTCCATACCGAAGCATCGGAAGGAATATCTTCGGATCCACATCCGTTTAAATCATGCATTTTTTTGGACTTCTTCAAGAATCAAGATATCTCCTTCGAGGTCGGCAACGATGAGAGATTGTAAGTATATCTATAATAATTTTTGTAAAAACTTTATGCATGTGTTAAATTTGGCTCAGCTATTCTTTTTAAAATCTAATGCACAGGCCTAAATTGTATATTTTGGTCAAAAAGTAGTGCATCGATTAGACCAATGGATCAATTTGACCACATTGATCCAGCAGTGTAGTCTGTGCACTACTTTTTATTAAAAATATACAATTTTAGCTTTTGCCATGGCTTTTGGATTGAATCGCTGAGTTAAATTAATTGTATCAAGTTGAGCTGTTACGAAAACTTGCGTACCAACAATTTGTAGCAGAGTCCCATGAAACTTGATATAATAAATTTGCTGCAGTCATTCAATCTGAAAGCTATTACGGAAGCTAAAAAATTGTATATTTTTGACTGAAAGTAGTTTGTCGATTACACCACAGAATCAATTTCAGTAAATTGGGTTTGCGGTGTAATTGACAAACTACTTCCAGTCAGAAATATACAATTTTTTTAGCTTCTGCAATAGCTTTCATATTGAATGACTGTAGCAAATTTATTGTATCAAGTTTCATGGTACTCTTTGCTAAAAAATTTTGGTACGCAAGTGTCCGTAACAGCTCAACTCGATACGATTAATTTAGCTGAACGATTCAACCCAAAAGCCATGGCAAAAAGTACAATTGTATATTTTTAATAAAAAGTAGTGCACAGACTACACGGCTGGATCAATGTGGTCAAATTGATCCATCCGTGTAATCGCCACACTACTTTCTGTCCAAAATGTACACTTTTAGAGCCTTTGCAATAATTCTTGGAATGAATCGTTGGGCCAAATGTATTATTTGAGAATATCGTTAAAAATTGTATGCTACATAATTTTTATGTTTATATTATAGCCACACCTACTACGACTTGGGGGTTTATAGCTCAAATGCTTATAAGTGGTTATAAAGAAGCAGAAGACCAGATAAGGTTAGTATTTTTTATGATGTGTCAAATCAAAGGCACACTTATATATCTACTACTCACAACTCTCCCAGAAAACATCTCTCCCCAAACATCTCTACCAAAAAAAAAATTCTAACAACTCTACCAAAAACTCTCCCGAAATTGAAATAAACTCTTCCGGAATTGAAATAAAACTACCGTCAAATTGAATATCGATCATCGTTTATAATAAATAGATAAATCGTGTATTCAAGATCGAAGGCGACGCAGTATAAATAGAAAATTAACTCCTGTCCAGCCCTGTATTCCGGTAGAGTTGTATTTAAATTTCGAAAGAGTTTATTTAAATTCCGGGACAGTTTTATTTTTATTCCGGTAGAGTTTTTGGTAGAGTTCTAATACAGTAGAGTTGTAATGCGGTAGAGATGTTTTCTGGTAGAGTTGTTAGAATGATCTTTTTTGGTACAGTTATTATCTGGGAGAGTTGTGAGTGGTAGAGATATAAATGTGCCAAATCAAATTGATCTATCAAAATCTCCCCATCAAATATCTATAAAAATATTTATTTATTTTCAGAAGTAACCAAATAGACTTGAGCGACGACTCCGAGTGAAAAACTCCGAAAATATGATAATGACGAGGTGAGTGAGAGGCGAATCAAAATTCGATAATAATAGTGAAATGATGATAGTGATTAGTGATAGTGATGAGTGATAGTAACCGATAATTTTTCTGTTACAGATATAATCTACGCATTTGATTATAGTGTAAGCGTTAGACGAAATAAATAGTTTATTAAAAAAAATGTTCCGCCGTTGTTTTTTTTTTTCCGAGAACTCACATGAGGCCGTGAGTTCGAGCTCGTCCTCCGCGGACCAGCCGAGAAACTCGTACTTCATGAAGGACGGACACAGCTCCAAATGACCGAATTTCTCGAGACGCGGACCGCTGACCGGTGCGTTATTCACATCGGCCTTTACCTCAGGATTTACCGTGTCAATAATAACGTTGTCGTAAAGTGAAGATGCAAATCCGTATTAACGTGAACCGGATATGCTTTATGAAGCTATTCGTCCGGTTCACGCTAACACGGATTTGCATCTTCACCTTTACGACAACGTTATTATCGACACGATAAATCCCGAGGTAAAGGCCGATGTGAACAATGCACCGGTCGGCGGTCCGCGTCTCGAGAGATTCGGCCATTTGGAGCTGTGTCCGTCCTTCGCGAAGTACAAGTTTCTCGGCTGGTCCGCGGAGGAAGAGCTCGAACTCACGGCCTCATGTGAGTTCTCGTCTTCTGGTCGAAAACGATGATTTTTACAGCGATCTGAAAGCCAGATTGCCGGCCGACGCTGAACCAGAAATGAATTACTTCGAGATGGAGTACGACGACATTGACAAGTTGAAGTATCAAACGACTATAACTTGGAAACGGCTTGAGGTAGCGAGTGGAAAATTGAACACTAGTATGTACAGTGGTCAAGTCTCTGCCCTCGGCGTAATTTTCATGCAAATTGAGGCTCGGTTCAAGATTTTAAGCGATTTTGAAATTTTTGTAAAAAGATCGTGGTAGATCTAACTTGCGTAAACCTTGAGCTACCGTCATACAAATATAATTAAAACTTCAGACAAATATAATTCTGAAACTAAAGACGTTTGGCTTTGAATTTGACCGAAATCTGTCCAAGCGATCAGGTTTATGGGATTTTGAAGTTTATAAGAAATTACTGAAAACGGTCGGACAAAACGAGATGATTTTTGATACGGGAACGGAATATTCCAGTACAGTGTTTGATATTAAATTTGGCGAAAATAGATCCACTGGTTTAAATTTTTTGATAAAATTGTATTTATTGTCTGGCACGAGTTTGTGCATAAAATGTCGAAACGCTGAAACTTAAAAACCAAATGCAGCCATTCGTTCTTCGACTGGGATAAAAAAATGCGTACGTACCGTCGAAAAGTTTACAGATCCGGGTGGACGAGCATCTCGGCAACGGGCAGACGCATACACGAGAACACGCATGTAGATACCCTCGTAAGCTTCAAGTAGCAGAGAACAAAAAGCGACGTCGAGTAAATGCAAAACAATATTCGTATGGGTATATCCATGTATAATTTCTCAAGAACTTAAACCCAAATGACAAGAACCGAATTTTCCGGAAAGTTCACGGATTTTCCGGTGAATTAATTGTGATCGGCGCGGTAAAACTCCACCACAGATTCTTCGCCCAAAAAAAATGTGTAGAGCTCCCGGAAATATGGCTTAAAGTACGGAGAGTCCACCCTTAAACCATTCTCGGTCCCTTCGAGGTGTGACATACTCTCCTATAATAATCGTGCAACGTAATTAAATATCTTTAAAAAAAGGCCATCAATATATGTCAAATATCTACCGGGTAGATCATTTTTTTCAGGATACATACGTTGAAGTCATCCATTATTTGACGCCACTTTCGTCGACAATTTTCAGGTCTGAACATACCGTACAAAATCTTGTCCGATACTATCCTGAAAAGCAGGTTAAAACTATTAAATTTTAAAACAAAATTAACAGTTAATTGCTCTCTCATGGAGGAAGTTATGTGTTAGCGACAGACGGTATGCGCGATAGCGAGGATGGAAGTATGTATGTGAGTGAGCGAATGGCGCGACGGACGAGTCGCGCGTATGGACGGACGGAGCGTGAGCGGAGAGAGAGAGAGATAGACGAGCAAAGATCGGGAGTGTGGCTCGAGACGCCGAACACGACGGATACGAGAAACGGAGCGGAAACGATTGAACGCTTTAGGATACGAATATTTATCGATAGTAACGGCGCGAGTAGACTCCGGGTTACGATTAACTTTTTCATTCCTCCTACGTTATTTTAGTGTAAACTTTGGTTCTATACGCGATTGACCCGAGTGGGTATTTTCGGTGGTGGGAGCGCCTTAAAAATATAATAAAGATTAAGTCCATTCATCTACATGTTGGCTGCAATCATTTATTTTCTCGGCTGAAATTTCCTGCTACGCCCTGCCCGCAGAAACCAACGATAGGCGGAGGAAACGCCATAAACTCCTTACGTTAACATATCTTATAAAAAAATGAAGATTTTAATGTCAGAATCCTCAGAATTGTCTAAAACGTTGAGAAATGCAATTTGTAGCTGTCGTCCGGATGTATGTGTGTGTGTGTGTTCCGTTCGAGAATCTAGAAGCTCGGTTCGAGATTCTAGGCGATTTAGGATTTATTTGGAAAATGCTGTGGTCGCTCTCTCTTGGGTAAATTTTGAGCTGTGGTCCTAAAATTACATACAAATATAATACAATGATCAAATACCTTTGATATTGAACACCTTTGGTATTGAATTTGGCCGAAATCTATCCAAGCAATCAGATTTTATGGAATTTTAATTTATTTGAAATATTACCATAAACGGTTAAACAGAGTAAATTTGAAAATATTGAGCTGAAATACGGCACAGGAATTGACTAACACCATATAATGTTTAGTATTGAATTTGGCGGCAATGGATCTAACCGTTTGAATTTTATGAAATGTTGACATTTTTTTTCGGAATATTAATATTTTTTCCCCGACACAAGTCTCAATTTTATGAGATACAGGCATTTTTCAATATTACGAAAAAAGTTGCAAAGCCATTTGCAAATGGCTTCCGCATTTAATAGAATTGTGAGCATAAGTATCTGTCTAAGAAAGTCCGTTGATCAATTTTGGCGTAATTCACCCTACCAAGTTGATGGACCGCAAACGGACCGAAAAACGGACACGTCCGTTGGGAAACAAAACGGACCGCAAAAAACGACAAAACGCACTGAACATTTTTTGTTGGTATTTGGTCTTTTTTCGGTTGCAGAAACCGAAAACGGACCGAACGCTTTTTATTGCTGGGGCAATGACCAGCGGTGGGATCCCCATCCCATCTTCCCCCCCCCCATCCCATCAACCCGAATGTCACTCCGATGTCAGTGACAGACTAAAGAAAATACATTTTGCTCGCTTGCGCTTCACCAGCAACTCCGAAATGTATTTTCTTTAGTAAAGAAAAGAAAATGCAGTCATGGATACGACATACTTCCATGCTTCCTGGTCATCCCTTGGGGTCCCGTTGACGGCCAATTCTAACACGGTATGCAGCAGCCTCCACTCCCAAGTTGAATTCCCTAAAACAAACAGATAATGAAAATTAAAGTACAATTAATAATCTTAATCTATGAACGCCCCAACAATTGTTAAATTATAAAATTACTCACATTGAATCCAGATGACCTCCATGCTGACAGTTTCGCGTAACGTGAAGTTGCTGAGGTTGATTAAAAACATAAGACTCACGACAATTTTTCGAACTACCTTTCCGTTTCCATTGCAAGATATACTAATTATTTGAAATGGAGCACAAACGAGTCACTGATACACCGATTGAATAAGGACTCCATGCTGGTTTCACTATGAGGCCTTTGGACATTGAATAATTGCATAAATTCTGCAATGGTATTTCCGGTCGAGTTGGGTAAATTTCGTTTACTCACTAAAGCTTACGTAAACCAGCCCTATCGGCACAATCGAATGTGAGCTAGCTCCGTCTGTTAACGGGAAAATTTCGACTCAATATTGGAGTGACCAAAACAAGTTTCTCGATGGATTTTTTTTTCTGCTGGGATACAAGACGAATACCTTGTGATGATGCTTCCTGGTCGTTGACGCTTCCAAAGGGACAATCGGGAAAATATAGGCCGAGGGAAAGGGGGAAATAACACTCCAGTATTTTGTGTAGCAAGGTGGAAAAATAACTTTTAATAATAAATCGTTCGGTGAATAATGATAACAAAGTAATAAGCAAATACTGCCGCTTCTACGCCGTTACGGGTAAGTTGAAGGGGGTCGATAACCAAAAATAAACAATCTCAATAATAACCAAAAAGAAGGGAAAAGTTCGCAATAAAAATGGTAATAAACAATAGCAAATAAGGGATAACGGGGCGAAAAGTTCGAAAATAAGAAAAAGGGGCAAAGAATTCCAAGGTAACAACAATGGGTAATCGATATGCGGGAGGGGGATAAGAAAGTAGAAAGATAGTTGATACTGGGCAAAATGCAAAAGTCGAAAAGTACTTAATACGCAAGGGAAAATACTAAGGTCGAACAAGAATTAATAGTTGGGGCAAAATGGGACGGTCGGAAAATGATTAATGCTCAAAAAGAAAAAAAAATAGGAGAATCGGAAAATAATTAACTCTCAAAAAAAATAAGAAAATCGAAAAATAATCAATAACAAAACTTACGAAGATACTATGGCTTACGATAATCGCCGGGACGGCAATTCGCAGGGTCAATCGCAGGGAAGGGGAGGGGAGGAGGGCTGGCCGGTGGATATTCTACACAATGCTGGTCTTACTATGGCAAACTCGGAAAAATCTCCAAACTCGGGGAACAATCACTTATTTTTGGGCGCCAGCTACTGTATCGGTGTAGCACCGTAACTCTCGATTTAGTTGATCGAGTTCAAAAAAAAGAAAAAGAACAAGCAAAAAAAGGAACAAAATCTATTGCCTTTTTACGTCACTCGGCTAGCGGGAACGGGGGAGGGAGGGGAATGAGACTTCTCAGGCCGCAGGCACTGTCCAGGGCTTCTTGACAATATTACCTCGGCACACAAAAAAATTACGGAAAATTTCGATAATTACAACAACAACAAAAATAGATACTATGGACGATTTTCTAGTCTCGGGGAGAACGGGGGAAATACGCGAACGGTACCGCGCTGTAAATCTCCGCGATCGCCACCACTCACGCGCACACGAGAAATATAGAGCAAAATGCCGGCGCACGTGGCGGCCGGTGATCGACGGTCGAAAATAATACACTAAGAAAATCACTTAAAATTACCAGGGGGGTGACGGGCAAATTTTCAGGGGAGTGTGGGAAATGGGACAGTCAATTAGGTAGAGATGGGGGAAGGGAAACTTAAACTGTACTCACTCAACCGCTCTTTATCGCTTACAATAATCCGTGCGATAACGTTCTCAATCAATCCGTTCAATAAAATCCTCTCGGCAAAATCCGTTCGATAGTCCTTGATTTGCCGAGTCGTTATAAATTCCAAACTTTGGTCCAAATTCGTGTCCTTTACCACTGTCTCGAGTCGGTACTCTCCGGGGACGGAGTCTGAATATAACGGGGGCTTTCCGGGTCGGATAATTTCGTAATAATGGACTTAATTTCGCTCGCTCTCCAGTCACACACAATCGCTCTCTCACACGCCGTGGCTCGAAGTGAAGAAAACCATGCCGTTTCCGGCTTCTTCTCCGACCTCAGGGTCGGTCTTGCAATTTGCGATTTTTCTGCGAAAATCGATTGGTCAGTCTCGGGACTAGCTTGGCGGTGGGCGTCGTAATTGGCTGCGGCCGATTGCGAATATTCGTCGCGACGGAAGGCCTGTCGCGACGCTCGGCGCGCGCATCCTCGGCATCGATTGGCTTATCGATCGCCGAATATTCTCCACGCCGGGAGGTGCTGGTTCCTCGCGGCGCTCGGACGAAGTGTCGCACTGACAGCTCGGGTGCAATTTTACGGTGTTTACCCGTACGACACAGCTTGTCGGTTTACACTCGTTATTTCGAGCCGAGAGTGTGTCGTCGGGTTCCGGGCGGTCCATGACGGGTCGGACGAGTGGAATGTTCGGTGCTGTGGCCTCCAAGGGACGGACGTCGGTGTGGGAGCAGAGCATCAGTTTGTCGGATTTTTTTGGAGGTTAGTGCCGGACTGCCGTACCAGGCTTTAATTCCCGGTCGGTTGGCAATTTTTGTACGCTCGTTCGGGGCCTGGCGAGGTCAATCTGGTCGAGGGTGGAGTCTTCGATGATCTGCGATGGGCTGTGATGGTCTTCGGGGTGCTGCGGTGAGTCTTCGTGGGTCTTCGGGGAGGCTGCGACGAGTCTTCAGTGGGTTGCGAGGACTTCGGTGAGTGAGTCGAGGGACTGACAGGGTGGCAGGGACTGAGGGTAAGTCGAGGGGGAGGGTTAACAATATTCCAAGTCGTTGCTTAAATAGTAGATCCTAATTCTAGTTTATTTTCCTAGGTGAGTGGTGGGACGTCGAGCCACGTTGGGGGAAATTTGTGACGCACCACGTCACAACTCCCCCCCACTTGCCGAAAGTACGTCTCCTGACGACTTGAGCAACAGATTCATACCGGGGACTAGCAGGGTAGGATTTCTGGGAGGGGTGAGAGGGGCTGGCGGGTCTAAGCAAAATATAGGAATGCAATCTGGTAATTTTAATAATACTGCTTTACTCGTCCTCAGTCTTCTCTCCTCTTATTTACACCTGTCATCCACACAACTAAAAATAAAACAGCTCTTTGGTACCGCTGGTGTGGAATGACAGTCATGAGATCATATCACAAAAAAAAGAAAATAATACCACGATAAGAAGAATCGTACAAAAGAAAATAACTAACTCGAAAGAAAAACAAACTAAATAATTGGCCCCTTGGTGGCAAGTACTGAGGGTTGACGGAGTCGGGGAGAAAATAACGAGAAGGAAGAACATTATAAACCAAAATTCGAATGAGATGAAAGGGAAAAAGATGATAAGCGGTGGTTGTCAACGGGAAAGATAGTAAGGGTTTTTTTTTTTTTTTGCGGGACTGTCGTTTAATGGGGCGGTCGGGGACGGTTCTCAATACGGGTCGGACATTTCGTTGAGCGATGGTCAGACTTTCCCCAGGTCTAACACCTTGGGCGTGTTTCGCATGGGCCGGTTCGGGCTTGAGCTGACAGGGATTGTTTGGGAATCGGTAGGGAATCATGGGAAAAGGGGGCAAGTCTTATCTCCACGTATGGTCTCAAACTAAATCTTACATAATACAGCTCGTACGCTCTACGAGCTCTTTAAGAAACTTCTCGGCTGTTACCGAGTAACTAGCGCGAGATCCGGAAAAAAAACGAAATTAACGAACAAAAATACTGCAAAATAAAAAATACTCTCGCACTGGCAGTGCCTTACATAATCGTTATCCGGGGCGTGCAATGGTCAGGTGGGGGTACTTTGGGAAATCCTATATGCCATATCTTGAACACTGGGAACGTTGGGAACTCTGGGAACTTCGGGACCTCTTCGAAGGTTGGGAACTCTGGGGACTTCGGGAGCTCTGGAGGGACCCTGTACTTAATGTACGCTCTGAGGGCCCTATACTTAGTGTACTGTGGGAGCTTCGAAGGCTTATGGGGCGAGCAGGGGAACGGGAGTAGGTTTGGGGATATTGGGGGGAGATTCCGGGGCACCAGGAGACACGCGGGTCGGCTGTGGGCCACGTTCTGAATCTTGGGGGCGGTGAAACAAGGGGGTGGGGGTAACGAAGGGGTTTCCGATGGGTTTTTGGTACTGGGGCTGTCGGTGAAACAAGGGGGTGGGGGTAACGAAGGGGTTTTCGATGGGTTTTTGGTACTGGGGTTGTCGGTTGTGGCTTTATGGGTCTTGGGATGTTCTGTGCAAATTTTCTGCCTTTTGGATTGCGATTCCCGTTGCGATACGCGAAGTTATTGTTCGCCGGGCGAAGTCGCGGGGAAAACCGCGGATCCAAAAACTTTCTCAATGCTGGGACTTCTGGGCAGGGGGCAGGGCACGGCACGGGGTATGCCATGAGAGGGGGAATGTGAGAGGTTGAGCAAAAGGGAGGGGACATATAACCAGATTCTGGGGAATTCGTATTACTCCTATTTTTATAGGCGGAATTTCTTACGGTGGGGCAAGTTTTGGGGTGATTCAGGGTGTCGGTTTGGACTGACTTGTTTTTCGAGGGTTTGGGGGAAACGGGATTAACAGGGCTTGACTCTAATGTACTGTCTTTTACTAGGGGACTTAACCTCAGTTGAAGTTCGTAGGGTAGGGTATTATCGTCCTTGACTTGACTATAACTCGGATCTCGCTTTAGCGCAGCAGCCTTCAGCCGCTTTGCTCTCTGAAGACGGGAGATCGACGTTAACTTTGCTAAAAATTTGTCTCCCGCCTCAGTCCGATTTCCGGTTATTCTTGACATGAACTTTCCCAATTGGGTCTGGGGTTGCTCCTTTCGGACGGTGCGGGGGTTTGGTGGTAAACTCAAAAGAGGTGAATGGGATTCTGTGGTTGGGGCGGGGGTGACTGGGTTCGGGGGCAATTCGAAATTTACTGTCTCCTCGCTGAGGTCTATTAACAATTCTTCTGATTCAAAATTTGAAATAACGGGGAGGGCTTCTACTATCGGGGTGGGGGTTGGTTCTACGGTATTTGGGGGAGGGTGGGGACTGTCATTTTGATCGGAACTTCTATTATATACCATGGGGGTCTGTTTTCTATCCAGTTCGGCAAGTGCTACGTTTAGGGTGTACGTTTAGGGTGTAGGGTGGAGACACTCGGATGGGCCTATGGGGCTTTGGAGGGGCGGGTATCCAAAATAAGGCCCAATATCGAGTGCCGCTCTTCGAGGACATATAATTCAATGCCACTCTGAATTACCGTGTGCCAAATGGCCGATAGGAGCCCTAATATTCAAGATTTTTTTTCCCTCGAATCGCGATTCGATCGAGAGCCGTCTTTCGAGGGCTGTTGCAAAAAAATGGGCCCTACTAAAATTCTTAAAATCGCTCCAAGTATCGGTCATGGTGTCACGAACAAGTACCCTGAACCGTTTTTCTTAACTCCGTCAATAGCAGTTGGAAGATAGCATCAGGAGGAGACACTCGGATGGGCCTATGGAGCTTTGGAGGGGCGGGTATCCAAAATAAGGCCCAATATCGAGTGCCGCTCTTCGAGGACATATAATTGACTGCCACTCTGAATTACCGTGTGCCAAATGGACGATAGGAGCCCTAATATTCAAGATTTTTTTTCCCTCGAATCGCGATTCGATCGAGAGCCGTCTTTCGAGGGCTGTTGCAAAAAAATGGGTCCTACGAAAATTCTTAAAATCGCTCCAAGTATCCGTCATGGTGTCACGAACAAGTACCCTGAACCGTTTTCCTTAACTCCGTCAATAGCAGTTGGAAAATAGCATCGGGTGGAGACACTCGGATGGGCCTATGGGGCTTTGGAGGGGCGGGTATCCAAAATAAGGCCCAATATCGAGTGCCGCTCTTCGAGGACATATAATTCAATGCCACTCTGAATTACCGTGTGCCAAATGGCCGATAGGAGCCCTAATATTCAAGATTTTTTTTCCCCCGAATCGCGATTCGATCGAGAGCTGTCTTTCGAGGGCTGTTGCAAAAAAATGGGTCCTACGAAAATTCTTAAAATCGCTCCAAGTATCGGTCATGGTGTCACGAACAAGTACCCTGAACCGTTTTTCTTAACTCCGTCAATAGCAGTTGGAAAATAGCATCGGGTGGAGACACTCGGATGGGCCTATGGGGCTTTGGAGGGGCGGGTATCCAAAATAAGGCCCAATATCGAGTGCCGCTCTTCGAGGACATATAATTCAATGCCACTCTGAATTACCGTGTGCCAAATGGCCGATAGGAGCCCTAATATTCAAGATTTTTTTTCCCTCGAATCGCGATTCGATCGAGAGCCGTCTTTCGAGGGCTGTTGCAAAAAAATGGGTCCTACGAAAATTCTTAAAATCGCTCCAAGTATCCGTCATGGTGTCACGAACAAGTACCCTGAACCGTTTTCCTTAACTCCGTCAATAGCAGTTGGAAGATAGCATCAGGAGGAGACACTCGGATGGGCCTATGGGGCTTTGGAGGGGCGGGTATCCAAAATAAGGCCCAATATCGAGTGCCGCTCTTCGAGGACATATAATTGACTGCCACTCTGAATTACCGTGTGCCAAATGGACGATAGGAGCCCTAATATTCAAGATTTTTTTTCCCTCCAATCGCGATTTGATCGAGAGCCGTCTTTCGAGGGCTGTTGCAAAAAAATGGGTCGTACGAAAATTCTTAAAATCGCTCCAAGTATCCGTCATGGTGTCACGAACAAGTACCCTGAACCGTTTTCCTTAACTCCGTCAATAGCAGTTGGAAGATAGCATCAGGAGGAGACACTCGGATGGGCCTATGGGGCTTTGGAGGGGCGGGTATCCAAAATAAGGCCCAATATCGAGTGCCGCTCTTCGAGGACATATAATTAACTGCCACTCTGAATTACCGTGTGCCAAATGGACGATAGGAGCCCTAATATTCAAGATTTTTTTTCCCTCGAATCGCGATTCGATCGAGAGCCGTCTTTCGAGGGCTGTTGCAAAAAAATGGGTCCTACGAAAATTCTTAAAATCGCTCCAAGTATCCGTCATGGTGTCACGAACAAGTACCCTGAACCGTTTTTCTTAACTCCGTCAATAGCAGTTGGAAGATAGCATCGGGTGGAGACACTCGGATGGGCCTATGGGGCTTTGGAGGGGCGGGTATCCAAAATAAGGCCCAATATCGAGTGCCGCTCTTCGAGGACATATAATTGACTGCCACTCTGAATTACCGTGTGCCAAATGGACGATAGGAGCCCTAATATTCAAGATTTTTTTTCCCCCGAATCGCGATTCGATCGTGAGCTGTCTTTCGAGGGCTGTTGCAAAAAAATGGGTCCTACGAAAATTCTTAAAATCGCTCCAAGTATCGGTCATGGTGTCACGAACAAGTACCCTGAACCGTTTTTCTTAACTCCGTCAATAGCAGTTGGAAGATAGCATCAGGAGGAGACACTCGGATGGGCCTATGGGGCTTTGGAGGGGCGGGTATCCAAAATAAGGCCCAATATCGAGTGCCGCTCTTCGAGGACATATAATTGACTGCCACTCTGAATTACCGTGTGCCAAATGGACGATAGGAGCCCTAATATTCAAGATTTTTTTTCCCTCGAATCGCGATTCGATCGAGAGCCGTCTTTCGAGGGCTGTTGCAAAAAAATGGGTCCTACGAAAATTCTTAAAATCGCTCCAATTATCCGTCATGGTGTCACGAACAAGTACCCTGAACCGTTTTCCTTAACTCCGTCAATAGCAGTTGGAAGATAGCATCAGGAGGAGACACTCGGATGGGCCTATGGGGCTTTGGAGGGGCGGGTATCCAAAATAAGGCCCAATATCGAGTGCCGCTCTTCGAGGACATATAATTGACTGCCACTCTGAATTACCGTGTGCCAAATGGACGATAGGAGCCCTAATATTCAAGATTTTTTTTCCCTCGAATCGCGATTCGATCGAGAGCCGTCTTTCGAGGGCTGTTGCAAAAAAATGGGTCCTACGAAAATTCTTAAAATCGCTCCAAGTATCCGTCATTGTGTCACGAACAAGTACCCTGAACCGTTTTCCTTAACTCCGTCAATAGCAGTTGGAAAATAGCATCGGGTGGAGACACTCGGATGGGCCTATGGGGCTTTGGAGGGGCGGGTATCCAAAATAAGGCCTAATATCGAGTGCCGCTCTTCGAGGACATATAATTGACTGCCACTCTGAATTACCGTGTGCCAAATGGCCGATAGGAGCCATAATATTCAAGATTTTTTTTCCCCCGAATCGCGATTCGATCGAGAGCCGTCTTTCGAGGGCTGTTGCAAAAAAATGGGTCCTACGAAAATTCTTAAAATCGCTCCAAGTATCCGTCATTGTGTCACGAACAAGTACCCTGAACCGTTTTTCTTAACTCCGTCAATAGCAGTTGGAAAATAGCATCAGGTGGAGACACTCGGATGGGCCTATGGTGCTTTGGAGGGGCGGGTATCCAAAATAAGGCCCAATATCGAGTGCCGCTCTTCGAGGACATATAATTGACTGTCACTCTGAATTACCGTGTGCCAAATGGCCGATAGGAGCCCTAATATTCAAGATTTTTTTACCCCCGAATCGCGATTCGATCGAGAGCTGTCTTTCGAGGGCTGTTGCAAAAAATGGGTCTTACGAAAATTCTTAAAATCGCTCCAAGTATCGGTCATGGTGTCACGAACAAGTACCCTGAACCGTTTTTCTTAACTCCGTCAATAGCAGTTGGAAAATAGCATCGGGTGGAGACACTCGGATGGGCCTATGGGGCTTTGGAGGGGCGGGTATCCAAAATAAGGCCCAATATCGAGTGCCGCTCTTCGAGGACATATAATTCAATGCCACTCTGAATTACCGTGTGCCAAATGGCCGATAGGAGCCCTAATATTCAAGATTTTTTTTCCCTCGAATCGCGATTCGATCGAGAGCCGTCTTTCGAGGGCTGTTGCAAAAAAATGGGTCCTACGAAAATTCTTAAAATCGCTCCAAGTATCCGTCATGGTGTCACGAACAAGTACCCTGAACCGTTTTCCTTAACTCCGTCAATAGCAGTTGGAAGATAGCATCAGGAGGAGACACTCGGATGGGCCTATGGGGCTTTGGAGGGGCGGGTATCCAAAATAAGGCCCAATATCGAGTGCCGCTCTTCGAGGACATATAATTCAATGCCACTCTGAATTACCGTGTGCCAAATGGCCGATAGGAGCCCTAATATTCAAGATTTTTTTTCCCTCGAATCGCGATTCGATCGAGAGCCGTCTTTCGAGGGCTGTTGCAAAAAAATGGGCCCTACTAAAATTCTTAAAATCGCTCCAAGTATCGGTCATGGTGTCACGAACAAGTACCCTGAACCGTTTTTCTTAACTCCGTCAATAGCAGTTGGAAGATAGCATCAGGAGGAGACACTCGGATGGGCCTATGGAGCTTTGGAGGGGCGGGTATCCAAAATAAGGCCCAATATCGAGTGCCGCTCTTCGAGGACATATAATTGACTGCCACTCTGAATTACCGTGTGCCAAATGGACGATAGGAGCCCTAATATTCAAGATTTTTTTTCCCTCGAATCGCGATTCGATCGAGAGCCGTCTTTCGAGGGCTGTTGCAAAAAAATGGGTCCTACGAAAATTCTTAAAATCGCTCCAAGTATCCGTCATGGTGTCACGAACAAGTACCCTGAACCGTTTTCCTTAACTCCGTCAATAGCAGTTGGAAAATAGCATCGGGTGGAGACACTCGGATGGGCCTATGGGGCTTTGGAGGGGCGGGTATCCAAAATAAGGCCCAATATCGAGTGCCGCTCTTCGAGGACATATAATTCAATGCCACTCTGAATTACCGTGTGCCAAATG
Organism: Stenichneumon culpator; assembly: GCA_964017025.1. Classification (NCBI taxonomy): domain Eukaryota; kingdom Metazoa; phylum Arthropoda; class Insecta; order Hymenoptera; family Ichneumonidae; genus Stenichneumon; species Stenichneumon culpator. Next base: position 610,246 of record OZ024779.1, on the reverse strand, counting down.
GCCGATAGGAGCCCTAATATTCAAGATTTTTTTTCCCCCGAATCGCGATTCGATCGAGAGCTGTCTTTCGAGGGCTGTTGCAAAAAAATGGGTCCTACGAAAATTCTTAAAATCGCTCCAAGTATCGGTCATGGTGTCACGAACAAGTACCCTGAACCGTTTTTCTTAACTCCGTCAATAGCAGTTGGAAAATAGCATCGGGTGGAGACACTCGGATGGGCCTATGGGGCTTTGGAGGGGCGGGTATCCAAAATAAGGCCCAATATCGAGTGCCGCTCTTCGAGGACATATAATTCAATGCCACTCTGAATTACCGTGTGCCAAATGGCCGATAGGAGCCCTAATATTCAAGATTTTTTTTCCCTCGAATCGCGATTCGATCGAGAGCCGTCTTTCGAGGGCTGTTGCAAAAAAATGGGTCCTACGAAAATTCTTAAAATCGCTCCAAGTATCCGTCATGGTGTCACGAACAAGTACCCTGAACCGTTTTCCTTAACTCCGTCAATAGCAGTTGGAAGATAGCATCAGGAGGAGACACTCGGATGGGCCTATGGGGCTTTGGAGGGGCGGGTATCCAAAATAAGGCCCAATATCGAGTGCCGCTCTTCGAGGACATATAATTGACTGCCACTCTGAATTACCGTGTGCCAAATGGACGATAGGAGCCCTAATATTCAAGATTTTTTTTCCCTCCAATCGCGATTTGATCGAGAGCCGTCTTTCGAGGGCTGTTGCAAAAAAATGGGTCGTACGAAAATTCTTAAAATCGCTCCAAGTATCCGTCATGGTGTCACGAACAAGTACCCTGAACCGTTTTCCTTAACTCCGTCAATAGCAGTTGGAAGATAGCATCAGGAGGAGACACTCGGATGGGCCTATGGGGCTTTGGAGGGGCGGGTATCCAAAATAAGGCCCAATATCGAGTGCCGCTCTTCGAGGACATATAATTAACTGCCACTCTGAATTACCGTGTGCCAAATGGACGATAGGAGCCCTAATATTCAAGATTTTTTTTCCCTCGAATCGCGATTCGATCGAGAGCCGTCTTTCGAGGGCTGTTGCAAAAAAATGGGTCCTACGAAAATTCTTAAAATCGCTCCAAGTATCCGTCATGGTGTCACGAACAAGTACCCTGAACCGTTTTTCTTAACTCCGTCAATAGCAGTTGGAAGATAGCATCGGGTGGAGACACTCGGATGGGCCTATGGGGCTTTGGAGGGGCGGGTATCCAAAATAAGGCCCAATATCGAGTGCCGCTCTTCGAGGACATATAATTGACTGCCACTCTGAATTACCGTGTGCCAAATGGACGATAGGAGCCCTAATATTCAAGATTTTTTTTCCCCCGAATCGCGATTCGATCGTGAGCTGTCTTTCGAGGGCTGTTGCAAAAAAATGGGTCCTACGAAAATTCTTAAAATCGCTCCAAGTATCGGTCATGGTGTCACGAACAAGTACCCTGAACCGTTTTTCTTAACTCCGTCAATAGCAGTTGGAAGATAGCATCAGGAGGAGACACTCGGATGGGCCTATGGGGCTTTGGAGGGGCGGGTATCCAAAATAAGGCCCAATATCGAGTGCCGCTCTTCGAGGACATATAATTGACTGCCACTCTGAATTACCGTGTGCCAAATGGACGATAGGAGCCCTAATATTCAAGATTTTTTTTCCCTCGAATCGCGATTCGATCGAGAGCCGTCTTTCGAGGGCTGTTGCAAAAAAATGGGTCCTACGAAAATTCTTAAAATCGCTCCAATTATCCGTCATGGTGTCACGAACAAGTACCCTGAACCGTTTTCCTTAACTCCGTCAATAGCAGTTGGAAGATAGCATCAGGAGGAGACACTCGGATGGGCCTATGGGGCTTTGGAGGGGCGGGTATCCAAAATAAGGCCCAATATCGAGTGCCGCTCTTCGAGGACATATAATTGACTGCCACTCTGAATTACCGTGTGCCAAATGGACGATAGGAGCCCTAATATTCAAGATTTTTTTTCCCTCGAATCGCGATTCGATCGAGAGCCGTCTTTCGAGGGCTGTTGCAAAAAAATGGGTCCTACGAAAATTCTTAAAATCGCTCCAAGTATCCGTCATTGTGTCACGAACAAGTACCCTGAACCGTTTTCCTTAACTCCGTCAATAGCAGTTGGAAAATAGCATCGGGTGGAGACACTCGGATGGGCCTATGGGGCTTTGGAGGGGCGGGTATCCAAAATAAGGCCTAATATCGAGTGCCGCTCTTCGAGGACATATAATTGACTGCCACTCTGAATTACCGTGTGCCAAATGGCCGATAGGAGCCATAATATTCAAGATTTTTTTTCCCCCGAATCGCGATTCGATCGAGAGCCGTCTTTCGAGGGCTGTTGCAAAAAAATGGGTCCTACGAAAATTCTTAAAATCGCTCCAAGTATCCGTCATTGTGTCACGAACAAGTACCCTGAACCGTTTTTCTTAACTCCGTCAATAGCAGTTGGAAAATAGCATCAGGTGGAGACACTCGGATGGGCCTATGGTGCTTTGGAGGGGCGGGTATCCAAAATAAGGCCCAATATCGAGTGCCGCTCTTCGAGGACATATAATTGACTGTCACTCTGAATTACCGTGTGCCAAATGGCCGATAGGAGCCCTAATATTCAAGATTTTTTTACCCCCGAATCGCGATTCGATCGAGAGCTGTCTTTCGAGGGCTGTTGCAAAAAATGGGTCTTACGAAAATTCTTAAAATCGCTCCAAGTATCGGTCATGGTGTCACGAACAAGTACCCTGAACCGTTTTTCTTAACTCCGTCAATAGCAGTTGGAAAATAGCATCGGGTGGAGACACTCGGATGGGCCTATGGGGCTTTGGAGGGGCGGGTATCCAAAATAAGGCCCAATATCGAGTGCCGCTCTTCGAGGACATATAATTCAATGCCACTCTGAATTACCGTGTGCCAAATGGCCGATAGGAGCCCTAATATTCAAGATTTTTTTTCCCTCGAATCGCGATTCGATCGAGAGCCGTCTTTCGAGGGCTGTTGCAAAAAAATGGGTCCTACGAAAATTCTTAAAATCGCTCCAAGTATCCGTCATGGTGTCACGAACAAGTACCCTGAACCGTTTTCCTTAACTCCGTCAATAGCAGTTGGAAGATAGCATCAGGAGGAGACACTCGGATGGGCCTATGGGGCTTTGGAGGGGCGGGTATCCAAAATAAGGCCCAATATCGAGTGCCGCTCTTCGAGGACATATAATTGACTGCCACTCTGAATTACCGTGTGCCAAATGGACGATAGGAGCCCTAATATTCAAGATTTTTTTTCCCTCGAATCGCGATTCGATCGAGAGCCGTCTTTCGAGGGCTGTTGCAAAAAAATGGGTCCTACGAAAATTCTTAAAATCGCTCCAAGTATCCGTCATTGTGTCACGAACAAGTACCCTGAACCGTTTTCCTTAACTCCGTCAATAGCAGTTGGAAAATAGCATCGGGTGGAGACACTCGGATGGGCCTATGGTGCTTTGGAGGGGCGGGTATCCAAAATAAGGCCCAATATCGAGTGCCGCTCTTCGAGGACATATAATTGACTGTCACTCTGAATTACCGTGTGCCAAATGGCCGATAGGAGCCCTAATATTCAAGATTTTTTTACCCCCGAATCGCGATTCGATCGAGAGCTGTCTTTCGAGGGCTGTTGCAAAAAATGGGTCTTACGAAAATTCTTAAAATCGCTCCAAGTATCGGTCATGGTGTCACGAACAAGTACCCTGAACCGTTTTTCTTAACTCCGTCAATAGCAGTTGGAAAATAGCATCGGGTGGAGACACTCGGATGGGCCTATGGGGCTTTGGAGGGGCGGGTATCCAAAATAAGGCCCAATATCGAGTGCCGCTCTTCGAGGACATATAATTCAATGCCACTCTGAATTACCGTGTGCCAAATGGCCGATAGGAGCCCTAATATTCAAGATTTTTTTTCCCTCGAATCGCGATTCGATCGAGAGCCGTCTTTCGAGGGCTGTTGCAAAAAAATGGGTCCTACGAAAATTCTTAAAATCGCTCCAAGTATCCGTCATGGTGTCACGAACAAGTACCCTGAACCGTTTTCCTTAACTCCGTCAATAGCAGTTGGAAGATAGCATCAGGAGGAGACACTCGGATGGGCCTATGGGGCTTTGGAGGGGCGGGTATCCAAAATAAGGCCCAATATCGAGTGCCGCTCTTCGAGGACATATAATTGACTGCCACTCTGAATTACCGTGTGCCAAATGGACGATAGGAGCCCTAATATTCAAGATTTTTTTCCCTCGAATCGCGATTCGATCGAGAGCCGTCTTTCGAGGGCTGTTGCAAAAAAATGGGTCCTACGAAAATTCTTAAAATCGCTCCAAGTATCCGTCATGGTGTCACGAACAAGTACCCTGAAACGTTTTCCTTAACTCCGTCAATAGCAGTTGGAAGATAGCATCAGGAGGAGACACTCGGATGGGCCTATGGGGCTTTGGAGGGGCGGGTATCCAAAATAAGGCCCAATATCGAGTGCCGCTCTTCGAGGACATATAATTGACTGCCACTCTGAATTACCGTGTGCCAAATGGACGATAGGAGCCCTAATATTCAAGATTTTTTTTCCCTCGAATCGCGATTCGATCGAGAGCCGTCTTTCGAGTGCTGTTGCAAAAAAAAAATGGGTCCTACGAAAATTCTTAAAATCGCTCCAAGTATCCGTCATGGTGTCACGAACAAGTACCATGAACCGTTTTCCTTAACTCCGTCAATAGCAGTTGGAAGATAGCATCAGGAGGAGACACTCGGATGGGCCTATGGGGCTTTGGAGGGGCGGGTATCCAAAATAAGGCCCAATATCGAGTGCCGCTCTTCGAGGACATATAATTGACTGCCACTCTGAATTACCGTGTGCCAAATGGACGATAGGAGCCCTAATATTCAAGATTTTTTTCCCTCGAATCGCGATTCGATCGAGAGCCGTCTTTCGAGGGCTGTTGCAAAAAAATGGGTCCTACGAAAATTCTTAAAATCGCTCCAAGTATCCGTCATGGTGTCACGAACAAGTACCCTGAACCGTTTTCCTTAACTCCGTCAATAGCAGTTGGAAGATAGCATCAGGAGGAGACACTCGGATGGGCCTATGGGGCTTTGGAGGGGCGGGTATCCAAAATAAGGCCCAATATCGAGTGCCGCTCTTCGAGGACATATAATTGACTGCCACTCTGAATTACCGTGTGCCAAATGGACGATAGGAGCCCTAATATTCAAGATTTTTTTTTCCCTCGAATCGCGATTCGATCGAGAGCCGTCTTTCGAGGGCTGTTGCAAAAAAATGGGTCCTACGAAAATTCTTAAAATCGCTCCAAGTATCCGTCATGGTGTCACGAACAAGTACCCTGAACCGTTTTCCTTAACTCCGTCAATAGCAGTTGGAAGATAGCATCAGGAGGAGACACTCGGATGGGCCTATGGGGCTTTGGAGGGGCGGGTATCCAAAATAAGGCCCAATATCGAGTGCCGCTCTTCGAGGACATATAATTGACTGCCACTCTGAATTACCGTGTGCCAAATGGACGATAGGAGCCCTAATATTCAAGATTTTTTTTCCCTCCAATCGCGATTCGATCGAGAGCCGTCTTTCGAGGGCTGTTGCAAAAAAATGGGTCCTACGAAAATTCTTAAAATCGCTCCAAGTATCCGTCATGGTGTCACGAACAAGTACCCTGAACCGTTTTCCTTAACTCCGTCAATAGCAGTTGGAAGATAGCATCAGGAGGAGACACTCGGATGGGCCTATGGGGCTTTGGAGGGGCGGGTATCCAAAATAAGGCCCAATATCGAGTGCCGCTCTTCGAGGACATATAATTAACTGCCACTCTGAATTACCGTGTGCCAAATGGACGATAGGAGCCCTAATATTCAAGATTTTTTTTCCCTCGAATCGCGATTCGATCGAGAGCCGTCTTTCGAGGGCTGTTGCAAAAAAATGGGTCCTACGAAAATTCTTAAAATCGCTCCAAGTATCCGTCATGGTGTCACGAACAAGTACCCTGAACCGTTTTTCTTAACTCTGTCAATAGCAGTTGGAAGATAGCATCGGGTGGAGACACTCGGATGGGCCTATGGGGCTTTGGAGGGGCGGGTATCCAAAATAAGGCCCAATATCGAGTGCCGCTCTTCGAGGACATATAATTGACTGCCACTCTGAATTACCGTGTGCCAAATGGACGATAGGAGCCCTAATATTCAAGATTTTTTTTCCCCCGAATCGCGATTCGATCGAGAGCTGTCTTTCGAGGGCTGTTGCAAAAAAATGGGTCCTACGAAAATTCTTAAAATCGCTCCAAGTATCGGTCATGGTGTCACGAACAAGTACCCTGAACCGTTTTTCTTAACTCCGTCAATAGCAGTTGGCAGATAGCATCAGGAGGAGACACTCGGATGGGCCTATGGGGCTTTGGAGGGGCGGGTATCCAAAATAAGGCCCAATATCGAGTGCCGCTCTTCGAGGACATATAATTGACTGCCACTCTGAATTACCGTGTGCCAAATGGACGATAGGAGCCCTAATATTCAAGATTTTTTTTCCCTCGAATCGCGATTCGATCGAGAGCCGTCTTTCGAGGGCTGTTGCAAAAAAATGGGTCCTACGAAAATTCTTAAAATCGCTCCAATTATCCGTCATGGTGTCACGAACAAGTACCCTGAACCGTTTTTCTTAACTCCGTCAATAGCAGTTGGAAGATAGCATCAGGAGGAGACACTCGGATGGGCCTATGGGGCTTTGGAGGGGCGGGTATCCAAAATAATGCCCAATATCGAGTGCCGCTCTTCGAGGACATGTAATTGACTGCCACTCTGAATTACCGTGTGCCAAATGGACGATAGGAGCCCTAATATTCAAGATTTTTTTTCCCTCGAATCGCGATTCGATCGAGAGCCGTCTTTCGAGGGCTGTTGCAAAAAAATGGGTCCTACGAAAATTCTTAAAATCGCTCCAAGTATCCGTCATGGTGTCACGAACAAGTACCCTGAACCGTTTTCCTTAACTCCGTCAATAGCAGTTGGAAGATAGCATCAGGAGGAGACACTCGGATGGGCCTATGGGGCTTTGGAGGGGCGGGTATCCAAAATAAGGCCCAATATCGAGTGCCGCTCTTCGAGGACATATAATTGACTGCCACTCTGAATTACCGTGTGCCAAATGGACGATAGGAGCCCTAATATTCAAGATTTTTTTTCCCTCGAATCGCGATTCGATCGAGAGCCGTCTTTCGAGGGCTGTTGCAAAAAAATGGGTCCTACGAAAATTCTTAAAATCGCTCCAAGTATCCGTCATGGTGTCACGAACAAGTACCCTGAACCGTTTTCCTTAACTCCGTCAATAGCAGTTGGAAGATAGCATCAGGAGGAGACACTCGGATGGGCCTATGGGGCTTTGGAGGGGCGGGTATCCAAAATAAGGCCCAATATCGAGTGCCGCTCTTCGAGGACATATAATTGACTGCCACTCTGAATTACCGTGTGCCAAATGGACGATAGGAGCCCTAATATTCAAGATTTTTTTTCCCTCGAATCGCGATTCGATCGAGAGCCGTCTTTCGAGGGCTGTTGCAAAAAAATGGGTCCTACGAAAATTCTTAAAATCGCTCCAAGTATCCGTCATTGTGTCACGAACAAGTACCCTGAACCGTTTTCCTTAACTCCGTCAATAGCAGTTGGAAAATAGCATCGGGTGGAGACACTCGGATGGGCCTATGGGGCTTTGGAGGGGCGGGTATCCAAAATAAGGCCTAATATCGAGTGCCGCTCTTCGAGGACATATAATTGACTGCCACTCTGAATTATCGTGTGCCAAATGGCCGATAGGAGCCATAATATTCAAGATTTTTTTTCCCCCGAATCGCGATTCGATCGAGAGCCGTCTTTCGAGGGCTGTTGCAAAAAAATGGGTCCTACGAAAATTCTTAAAATCGCTCCAAGTATCCGTCATTGTGTCACGAACAAGTACCCTGAACCGTTTTTCTTAACTCCGTCAATAGCAGTTGGAAAATAGCATCAGGTGGAGACACTCGGATGGGCCTATGGTGCTTTGGAGGGGCGGGTATCCAAAATAAGGCCCAATATCGAGTGCCGCTCTTCGAGGACATATAATTGACTGCCACTCTGAATTACCGTGTGCCAAATGGACGATAGGAGCCCTAATATTCAAGATTTTTTTTCCCTCGAATCGCGATTCGATCGAGAGCCGTCTTTCGAGGGCTGTTGCAAAAAAATGGGTCCTACGAAAATTCTTAAAATCGCTCCAAGTATCCGTCATTGTGTCACGAACAAGTACCCTGAACCGTTTTCCTTAACTCCGTCAATAGCAGTTGGAAAATAGCATCGGGTGGAGACACTCGGATGGGCCTATGGGGCTTTGGAGGGGCGGGTATCCAAAATAAGGCCTAATATCGAGTGCCGCTCTTCGAGGACATATAATTGACTGCCACTCTGAATTACCGTGTGCCAAATGGCCGATAGGAGCCATAATATTCAAGATTTTTTTTCCCCCGAATCGCGATTCGATCGAGAGCCGTCTTTCGAGGGCTGTTGCAAAAAAATGGGTCCTACGAAAATTCTTAAAATCGCTCCAAGTATCCGTCATTGTGTCACGAACAAGTACCCTGAACCGTTTTCCTTAACTCCGTCAATAGCAGTTGGAAAATAGCATCGGGTGGAGACACTCGGATGGGCCTATGGGGCTTTGGAGGGGCGGGTATCCAAAATAAGGCCTAATATCGAGTGCCGCTCTTCGAGGACATATAATTGACTGCCACTCTGAATTACCGTGTGCCAAATGGCCGATAGGAGCCATAATATTCAAGATTTTTTTTCCCTCGAATCGCGATTCGATCGAGAGCCGTCTTTCGAGGGCTGTTGCAAAAAAATGGGTCCTACGAAAATTCTTAAAATCGCTCCAAGTATCCGTCATTGTGTCACGAACAAGTACCCTGAACCGTTTTCCTTAACTCCGTCAATAGCAGTTGGAAAATAGCATCGGGTGGAGACACTCGGATGGGCCTATGGGGCTTTGGAGGGGCGGGTATCCAAAATAAGGCCTAATATCGAGTGCCGCTCTTCGAGGACATATAATTGACTGCCACTCTGAATTACCGTGTGCCAAATGGCCGATAGGAGCCATAATATTCAAGATTTTTTTTCCCCCGAATCGCGATTCGATCGAGAGCCGTCTTTCGAGGGCTGTTGCAAAAAAATGGGTCCTACGAAAATTCTTAAAATCGCTCCAAGTATCCGTCATTGTGTCACGAACAAGTACCCTGAACCGTTTTCCTTAACTCCGTCAATAGCAGTTGGAAAATAGCATCGGGTGGAGACACTCGGATGGGCCTATGGGGCTTTGGAGGGGCGGGTATCCAAAATAAGGCCTAATATCGAGTGCCGCTCTTCGAGGACATATAATTGACTGCCACTCTGAATTACCGTGTGCCAAATGGCCGATAGGAGCCATAATATTCAAGATTTTTTTTCCCCCGAATCGCGATTCGATCGAGAGCCGTCTTTCGAGGGCTGTTGCAAAAAAATGGGTCCTACGAAAATTCTTAAAATCGCTCCAAGTATCCGTCATTGTGTCACGAACAAGTACCCTGAACCGTTTTTCTTAACTCCGTCAATAGCAGTTGGAAAATAGCATCAGGTGGAGACACTCGGATGGGCCTATGGTGCTTTGGAGGGGCGGGTATCCAAAATAAGCCCCAATATCGAGTGCCGCTCTTCGAGGACATATAATTGACTGTCACTCTGAATTACCGTGTGCCAAATGGCCGATAGGAGCCCTAATATTCAAGATTTTTTTACCCCCGAATCGCGATTCGATCGAGAGCTGTCTTTCGAGGGCTGTTGCAAAAAAATGGGTCCTACGAAAATTCTTAAAATCGCTCCAAGTATCGGTCATGGTGTCACGAACAAGTACCCTGAACCGTTTTTCTTAACTCCGTCAATAGCAGTTGGAAAATAGCATCGGGTGGAGACACTCGGATGGGCCTATGGGTCTTTGGAGGGGCGGGTATCCAAAATAAGGCCCAATATCGAGTGCCGCTCTTCGAGGACATATAATTCAATGCCACTCTGAATTACCGTGTGCCAAATGGCCGATAGGAGCCCTAATATTCAAGATTTTTTTTCCCTCGAATCGCGATTCGATCGAGAGCCGTCTTTCGAGGGCTGTTGCAAAAAAATGGGTCCTACGAAAATTCTTAAAATCGCTCCAAGTATCCGTCATGGTGTCACGAACAAGTACCCAGAACCGTTTTCCTTAACTCCGTCAATAGCAGTTGGAAGATAGCATCAGGAGGAGACACTCGGATGGGCCTATGGGGCTTTGGAGGGGCGGGTATCCAAAATAAGGCCCAATATCGAGTGCCGCTCTTCGAGGACATATAATTGACTGCCACTCTGAATTACCGTGTGCCAAATGGACGATAGGACCCCTAATATTCAAGATTTTTTTCCCTCGAATCGCGATTCGATCGAGAGCCGTCTTTCGAGGGCTGTTGCAAAAAAATGGGTCCTACGAAAATTCTTAAAATCGCTCCAAGTATCCGTCATGGTGTCACGAACAAGTACCCTGAACCGTTTTCCTTAACTCCGTCAATAGCAGTTGGAAGATAGCATCAGGAGGAGACACTCGGATGGGCCTATGGGGCTTTGGAGGGGCGGGTATCCAAAATAAGGCCCAATATCGAGTGCCGCTCTTCGAGGACATATAATTGACTGCCACTCTGAATTACCGTGTGCCAAATGGACGATAGGAGCCCTAATATTCAAGATTTTTTTTCCCTCGAATCGCGATTCGATCGAGAGCCGTCTTTCGAGTGCTGTTGCAAAAAAAAAATGGGTCCTACGAAAATTCTTAAAATCGCTCCAAGTATCCGTCATGGTGTCACGAACAAGTACCATGAACCGTTTTCCTTAACTCCGTCAATAGCAGTTGGAAGATAGCATCAGGAGGAGACACTCGGATGGGCCTATGGGGCTTTGGAGGGGCGGGTATCCAAAATAAGGCCCAATATCGAGTGCCGCTCTTCGAGGACATATAATTGACTGCCACTCTGAATTACCGTGTGCCAAATGGACGATAGGAGCCCTAATATTCAAGATTTTTTTCCCTCGAATCGCGATTCGATCGAGAGCCGTCTTTCGAGGGCTGTTGCAAAAAAATGGGTCCTACGAAAATTCTTAAAATCGCTCCAAGTATCCGTCATGGTGTCACGAACAAGTACCCTGAACCGTTTTCCTTAACTCCGTCAATAGCAGTTGGAAGATAGCATCAGGAGGAGACACTCGGATGGGCCTATGGGGCTTTGGAGGGGCGGGTATCCAAAATAAGGCCCAATATCGAGTGCCGCTCTTCGAGGACATATAATTGACTGCCACTCTGAATTACCGTGTGCCAAATGGCCGATAGGAGCCCTGATATTCAAGATTTTTTTTCCCCCGAATCGCGATTCGATCGAGAGCCGTCTTTCGAGGGCTGTTGCAAAAAAATGGGTCCTACGAAAATTCTTAAAATCGCTCCAAGTATCCGTCATTGTGTCACGAACAAGTATCCTGAACCGTTTTTCTTAACTCCGTCAATAGCAGTTGGAAGATAGCATCAGGAGGAGACACTCGGATGGGCCTATGGGGCTTTGGAGGGGCGGGTATCCAAAATAAGGCCCAATATCGAGTGCCGCTCTTCGAGGACATATAATTCAATGCCACTCTGAATTACCGTGTGCCAAATGGCCGATAGGAGCCCTGATATTCAAGATTTTTTTTCCCTCGAATCGCGATTCGATCGAGAGCCGACTTTCGAGGGCTGTTGCAAAAAAATGGGTCCTACGAAAATTCTTAAAATCGCTCCAAGTATCCGTCATGGTGTCACGAACAAGTACCCTGAACCGTTTTTCTTAACTCCGTCAATAGCAGTTGGAAAATAGCCTCGGGTGGAGACACTCGGATGGGCCTATGGGGCTTTGGAGGGGCGGGTATCCAAAATAAGGCCCAATATCGAGTGCCGCTCTTCGAGGACATATAATTGACTGCCACTCTGAATTACCGTGTGCCAAATGGCCGATAGGAGCCCTGATATTCAAGATTTTTTTTCCCCCGAATCGCGATTCGATCGAGAGCCGTCTTTCGAGGGCTGTTGCAAAAAAATGGGTCCTACGAAAATTCTTAAAATCGCTCCAAGTATCCGTCATGGTGTCACGAACAAGTACCCTGAACCGTTTTTCTTAACTCCGTCAATAGCAGTTGGAAAATAGCCTCGGGTGGAGACACTCGGATGGGCCTATGGGGCTTTGGAGGGGCGGGTATCCAAAATAAGGCCCAATATCGAGTGCCGCTCTTCGAGGACATATAATTGACTGCCACTCTGAATTACCGTGTGCCAAATGGCCGATAGGAGCCCTGATATTCAAGATTTTTTTTCCCCCGAATCGCGATTCGATCGAGAGCCGTCTTTCGAGGGCTGTTGCAAAAAAATGGGTCCTACGAAAATTCTTAAAATCGCTCCAAGTATCCGTCATGGTGTCACGAACAAGTACCCTGAACCGTTTTTCTTAACTCCGTCAATAGCAGTTGGAAAATAGCCTCGGGTGGAGACACTCGGATGGGCCTATGGGGCTTTGGAGGGGCGGGTATCCAAAATAAGGCCCAATATCGAGTGCCGCTCTTCGAGGACATATAATTGACTGCCACTCTGAATTACCGTGTGCCAAATGGCCGATAGGAGCCCTGATATTCAAGATTTTTTTCCCTCGAATCGCGATTCGATCGAGAGCCGTCTTTCGAGGGCTGTTGCAAAAAAATGGGTCCTACGAAAATTCTTAAAATCGCTCCAAGTATCCGTCATGGTGTCACGAACAAGTACCCTGAACCGTTTTTCTTAACTCCGTCAATAGCAGTTGGAAAATAGCCTCGGGTGGAGACACTCGGATGGGCCTATGGGGCTTTGGAGGGGCGGGTATCCAAAATAAGGCCCAATATCGAGTGCCGCTCTTCGAGGACATATAATTCAATGCCACTCTGAATTACCGTGTGCCAAATGGCCGATAGGAGCCCTGATATTCAAGATTTTTTTTCCCTCGAATCGCGATTCGATCGAGAGCCGTCTTTCGAGGGCTGTTGCAAAAAAATGGGTCCTACGAAAATTCTTAAAATCGCTCCAAGTATCCGTCATGGTGTCACGAACAAGTACCCTGAACCGTTTTTCTTAACTCCGTCAATAGCAGTTGGAAAATAGCCTCGGGTGGAGACACTCGGATGGGCCTATGGGGCTTTGGAGGGGCGGGTATCCAAAATAAGGCCCAATATCGAGTGCCGCTCTTCGAGGACATATAATTCAATGCCACTCTGAATTACCGTGTGCCAAATGGCCGATAGGAGCCCTGATATTCAAGATTTTTTTTCCCTCGAATCGCGATTCGATCGAGAGCCGTCTTTCGAGGGCTGTTGCAAAAAAATGGGTCCTACGAAAATTCTTAAAATCGCTCCAAGTATCCGTCATGGTGTCACGAACAAGTACCCTGAACCGTTTTTCTTAACTCCGTCAATAGCAGTTGGAAAATAGCCTCGGGTGGAGACACTCGGATGGGCCTATGGGGCTTTGGAGGGGCGGGTATCCAAAATAAGGCCCAATATCGAGTGCCGCTCTTCGAGGACATATAATTGACTGCCACTCTGAATTACCGTGTGCCAAATGGCCGATAGGAGCATTGATATTCAAGATTTTTTTTCCCCCGAATCGCGATTCGATCGAGAGCCGTCTTTCGAGGGCTGTTGCAAAAAAATGGGTCCTACGAAAATTCTTAAAATCGCTCCAAGTATCCGTCATGGTGTCACGAACAAGTACCCTGAACCGTTTTTCTTAACTCCGTCAATAGCAGTTGGAAAATAGCCTCGGGTGGAGACACTCGGATGGGCCTATGGGGCTTTGGAGGGGCGGGTATCCAAAATAAGGCCCAATATCGAGTGCCGCTCTTCGAGGACATATAATTGACTGCCACTCTGAATTACCGTGTGCCAAATGGCCGATAGGAGCCCTGATATTCAAGATTTTTTTTCCCCCGAATCGCGATTCGATCGAGAGCCGTCTTTCGAGGGCTGTTGCAAAAAAATGGGTCCTACGAAAATTCTTAAAATCGCTCCAAGTATCCGTCATGGTGTCACGAACAAGTACCCTGAACCGTTTTTCTTAACTCCGTCAATAGCAGTTGGAAAATAGCCTCGGGTGGAGACACTCGGATGGGCCTATGGGGCTTTGGAGGGGCGGGTATCCAAAATAAGGCCCAATATCGAGTGCCGCTCTTCGAGGACATATAATTGACTGCCACTCTGAATTACCGTGTGCCAAATGGCCGATAGGAGCCCTGAAATTCAAGATTTTTTTTCCCTCGAATCGCGATTCGATCGAGAGCCGTCTTTCGAGGGCTGTTGCAAAAAAATGGGTCCTACGAAAATTCTTAAAATCGCTCCAAGTATCCGTCATGGTGTCACGAACAAGTACCCTGAACCGTTTTTCTTAACTCCGTCAATAGCAGTTGGAAAATAGCCTCGGGTGGAGACACTCGGATGGGCCTATGGGGCTTTGGAGGGGCGGGTATCCAAAATAAGGCCCAATATCGAGTGCCGCTCTTCGAGGACATATAATTGACTGCCACTCTGAATTACCGTGTGCCAAATGGCCGATAGGAGCCCTGATATTCAAGATTTTTTTTCCCCCGAATCGCGATTCGATCGAGAGCCGTCTTTCGAGGGCTGTTGCAAAAAAATGGGTCCTACGAAAATTCTTAAAATCGCTCCAAGTATCCGTCATTGTGTCACGAACAAGTACCCTGAACCGTTTTTCTTAACTCCGTCAATAGCAGTTGGAAAATAGCCTCGGGTGGAGACACTCGGATGGGCCTATGGGGCTTTGGAGGGGCGGGTATCCAAAATAAGGCCCAATATCGAGTGCCGCTCTTCGAGGACATATAATTGACTGCCACTCTGAATTACCGTGTGCCAAATGGCCGATAGGAGCCCTGATATTCAAGATTTTTTTTCCCCCGAATCGCGATTCGATCGAGAGCCGTCTTTCGAGGGCTGTTGCAAAAAAATGGGTCCTACGAAAATTCTTAAAATCGCTCCAAGTATCCGTCATTGTGTCACGAACAAGTACCCTGAACCGTTTTTCTTAACTCCGTCAATAGCAGTTGGAAAATAGCCTCGGGTGGAGACACTCGGATGGGCCTATGGGGCTTTGGAGGGGCGGGTATCCAAAATAAGGCCCAATATCGAGTGCCGCTCTTCGAGGACATATAATTGACTGCCACTCTGAATTACCGTGTGCCAAATGGCCGATAGGAGCCCTGATATTCAAGATTTTTTTTCCCTCGAATCGCGATTCGATCGAGAGCCGTCTTTCGAGGGCTGTTGCAAAAAAATGGGTCCTACGAAAATTCTTAAAATCGCTCCAAGTATCCGTCATGGTGTCACGAACAAGTACCCTGAACCGTTTTTCTTAACTCCGTCAATAGCAGTTGGAAAATAGCCTCGGGTGGAGACACTCGGATGGGCCTATGGGGCTTTGGAGGGGCGGGTATCCAAAATAAGGCCCAATATCGAGTGCCGCTCTTCGAGGACATATAATTCAATGCCACTCTGAATTACCGTGTGCCAAATGGCCGATAGGAGCCCTGATATTCAAGATTTTTTTTCCCTCGAATCGCGATTCGATCGAGAGCCGTCTTTCGAGGGCTGTTGCAAAAAAATGGGTCCTACGAAAATTCTTAAAATCGCTCCAAGTATCCGTCATGGTGTCACGAACAAGTACCCTGAACCGTTTTTCTTAACTCCGTCAATAGCAGTTGGAAAATAGCCTCGGGTGGAGACACTCGGATGGGCCTATGGGGCTTTGGAGGGGCGGGTATCCAAAATAAGGCCCAATATCGAGTGCCGCTCTTCGAGGACATATAATTCAATGCCACTCTGAATTACCGTGTGCCAAATGGCCGATAGGAGCCCTGATATTCAAGATTTTTTTTCCCTCGAATCGCGATTCGATCGAGAGCCGTCTTTCGAGGGCTGTTGCAAAAAAATGGGTCCTACGAAAATTCTTAAAATCGCTCCAAGTATCCGTCATGGTGTCACGAACAAGTACCCTGAACCGTTTTTCTTAACTCCGTCAATAGCAGTTGGAAAATAGCCTCGGGTGGAGACACTCGGATGGGCCTATGGGGCTTTGGAGGGGCGGGTATCCAAAATAAGGCCCAATATCGAGTGCCGCTCTTCGAGGACATATAATTGACTGCCACTCTGAATTACCGTGTGCCAAATGGCCGATAGGAGCCCTGATATTCAAGATTTTTTTTCCCCCGAATCGCGATTCGATCGAGAGCCGTCTTTCGAGGGCTGTTGCAAAAAAATGGGTCCTACGAAAATTCTTAAAATCGCTCCAAGTATCCGTCATTGTGTCACGAACAAGTACCCTGAACCGTTTTTCTTAACTCCGTCAATAGCAGTTGGAAAATAGCCTCGGGTGGAGACACTCGGATGGGCCTATGGGGCTTTGGAGGGGCGGGTATCCAAAATAAGGCCCAATATCGAGTGCCGCTCTTCGAGGACATATAATTCAATGCCACTCTGAATTACCGTGTGCCAAATGGCCGATAGGAGCCCTAATATTCAAGATTTTTTTTCCCTCGAATCGCGATTCGATCGAGAGCCGTCTTTCGAGGGCTGTTGCAAAAAAATGGGTCCTACGAAAATTCTTAAAATCGCTCCAAGTATCCGTCATGGTGTCACGAACAAGTATCCTGAACCGTTTTCCTTAACTCCGTCAATAGCAGTTGGAAGATAGCATCAGGAGGAGACACTCGGATGGGCCTATGGGGCTTTGGAGGGGCGGGTATCCAAAATAAGGCCCAATATCGAGTGCCGCTCTTCGAGGACATATAATTGACTGCCACTCTGAATTACCGTGTGCCAAATGGCCGATAGGAGCCCTGATATTCAACATTTTTTTTCCCCCGAATCGCGATTCGATCGAGAGCCGTCTTTCGAGGGCTGTTGCAAAAAAATGGGTCCTACGAAAATTCTTAAAATCGCTCCAAGTATCCGTCATTGTGTCACGAACAAGTACCCTGAACCGTTTTTCTTAACTCCGTCAATAGCAGTTGGAAAATAGCCTCGGGTGGAGACACTCGGATGGGCCTATGGGGCTTTGGAGGGGCGGGTATCCAAAATAAGGCCCAATATCGAGTGCCGCTCTTCGAGGACATATAATTGACTGCCACTCTGAATTACCGTGTGCCAAATGGCCGATAGGAGCCCTGATATTCAAGATTTTTTTTCCCCCGAATCGCGATTCGATCGAGAGCCGTCTTTCGAGGGCTGTTGCAAAAAAATGGGTCCTACGAAAATTCTTAAAATCGCTCCAAGTATCCGTCATGGTGTCACGAACAAGTACCCTGAACCGTTTTTCTTAACTCCGTCAATAGCAGTTGGAAAATAGCCTCGGGTGGAGACACTCGGATGGGCCTATGGGGCTTTGGAGGGGCGGGTATCCAAAATAAGGCCCAATATCGAGTGCCGCTCTTCGAGGACATATAATTGACTGCCACTCTGAATTACCGTGTGCCAAATGGCCGATAGGAGCCCTGATATTCAAGATTTTTTTTCCCCCGAATCGCGATTCGATCGAGAGCCGTCTTTCGAGGGCTGTTGCAAAAAAATGGGTCCTACGAAAATTCTTAAAATCGCTCCAAGTATCCGTCATTGTGTCACGAACAAGTACCCTGAACCGTTTTTCTTAACTCCGTCAATAGCAGTTGGAAAATAGCCTCGGGTGGAGACACTCGGATGGGCCTATGGGGCTTTGGAGGGGCGGGTATCCAAAATAAGGCCCAATATCGAGTGCCGCTCTTCGAGGACATATAATTGACTGCCACTCTGAATTACCGTGTGCCAAATGGCCGATAGGAGCCCTGATATTCAAGATTTTTGTTCCCCCGAATCGCGATTCGATCGAGAGCCGTCTTTCGAGGGCTGTTGCAAAAAAATGGGTCCTACGAAAATTCTTAAAATCGCTCCAAGTATCCGTCATGGTGTCACGAACAAGTACCCTGAACCGTTTTTCTTAACTCCGTCAATAGCAGTTGGAAAATAGCCTCGGGTGGAGACACTCGGATGGGCCTATGGGGCTTTGGAGGGGCGGGTATCCAAAATAAGGCCCAATATCGAGTGCCGCTCTTCGAGGACATATAATTCAATGCCACTCTGAATTACCGTGTGCCAAATGGCCGATAGGAGCCCTGATATTCAAGATTTTTTTTCCCTCGAATCGCGATTCGATCGAGAGCCGTCTTTCGAGGGCTGTTGCAAAAAAATGGGTCCTACGAAAATTCTTAAAATCGCTCCAAGTATCCGTCATGGTGTCACGAACAAGTACCCTGAACCGTTTTTCTTAACTCCGTCAATAGCAGTCGGAAAATAGCCTCGGGTGGAGACACTCGGATGGGCCTATGGGGCTTTGGAGGGGCGGGTATCGAAAATAAGGCCCAATATCGAGTGCCGCTCTTCGAGGACATATAATTGACTGCCACTCTGAATTACCGTGTGCCAAATGGCCGATAGGAGCCCTGATATTCAACATTTTTTTTCCCCCGAATCGCGATTCGATCGAGAGCCGTCTTTCGAGGGCTGTTGCAAAAAAATGGGTTCTACGAAAATTCTTAAAATCGCTCCAAGTATCCGTCATTGTGTCACGAACAAGTACCCTGAACCGTTTTTCTTAACTCCGTCAATAGCAGTTGGAAAATAGCCTCGGGTGGAGACACTCGGATGGGCCTATGGGGCTTTGGAGGGGCGGGTATCCAAAATAAGGCCCAATATCGAGTGCCGCTCTTCGAGGACATATAATTGACTGCCACTCTGAATTACCGTGTGCCAAATGGCCGATAGGAGCCCTGATATTCAAGATTTTTTTTCCCCCGAATCGCGATTCGATCGAGAGCCGTCTTTCGAGGGCTGTTGCAAAAAAATGGGTCCTACGAAAATTCTTAAAATCGCTCCAAGTATCCGTCATGGTGTCACGAACAAGTACCCTGAACCGTTTTTCTTAACTCCGTCAATAGCAGTTGGAAAATAGCCTCGGGTGGAGACACTCGGATGGGCCTATGGGGCTTTGGAGGGGCGGGTATCCAAAATAAGGCCCAATATCGAGTGCCGCTCTTCGAGGACATATAATTGACTGCCACTCTGAATTACCGTGTGCCAAATGGCCGATAGGAGCCCTGATATTCAAGATTTTTTTTCCCCCGAATCGCGATTCGATCGAGAGCCGTCTTTCGAGGGCTGTTGCAAAAAAATGGGTCCTACGAAAATTCTTAAAATCGCTCCAAGTATCCGTCATTGTGTCACGAACAAGTACCCTGAACCGTTTTTCTTAACTCCGTCAATAGCAGTTGGAAAATAGCCTCGGGTGGAGACACTCGGATGGGCCTATGGGGCTTTGGAGGGGCGGGTATCCAAAATAAGGCCCAATATCGAGTGCCGCTCTTCGAGGACATATAATTCAATGCCACTCTGAATTACCGTGTGCCAAATGGCCGATAGGAGCCCTGATATTCAAGATTTTTTTTCCCTCGAATCGCGATTCGATCGAGAGCCGTCTTTCGAGGGCTGTTGCAAAAAAATGGGTCCTACGAAAATTCTTAAAATCGCTCCAAGTATCCGTCATGGTGTCACGAACAAGTACCCTGAACCGTTTTTCTTAACTCCGTCAATAGCAGTTGGAAAATAGCCTCGGGTGGAGACACTCGGATGGGCCTATGGGGCTTTGGAGGGGCGGGTATCCAAAATAAGGCCCAATATCGAGTGCCGCTCTTCGAGGACATATAATTCAATGCCACTCTGAATTACCGTGTGCCAAATGGCCGATAGGAGCCCTGATATTCAAGATTTTTTTTCCCTCGAATCGCGATTCGATCGAGAGCCGTCTTTCGAGGGCTGTTGCAAAAAAATGGGTTCTACGAAAATTCTTAAAATCGCTCCAAGTATCCGTCATTGTGTCACGAACAAGTACCCTGAACCGTTTTTCTTAACTCCGTCAATAGCAGTTGGAAAATAGCCTCGGGTGGAGACACTCGGATGGGCCTATGGGGCTTTGGAGGGGCGGGTATCCAAAATAAGGCCCAATATCGAGTGCCGCTCTTCGAGGACATATAATTGACTGCCACTCTGAATTACCGTGTGCCAAATGGCCGATAGGAGCCCTGATATTCAAGATTTTTTTTCCCCCGAATCGCGATTCGATCGAGAGCCGTCTTTCGAGGGCTGTTGCAAAAAAATGGGTCCTACGAAAATTCTTAAAATCGCTCCAAGTATCCGTCATGGTGTCACGAACAAGTACCCTGAACCGTTTTTCTTAACTCCGTCAATAGCAGTTGGAAAATAGCCTCGGGTGGAGACACTCGGATGGGCCTATGGGGCTTTGGAGGGGCGGGTATCCAAAATAAGGCCCAATATCGAGTGCCGCTCTTCGAGGACATATAATTGACTGCCACTCTGAATTACCGTGTGCCAAATGGCCGATAGGAGCCCTGATATTCAAGATTTTTTTTCCCCCGAATCGCGATTCGATCGAGAGCCGTCTTTCGAGGGCTGTTGCAAAAAAATGGGTCCTACGAAAATTCTTAAAATCGCTCCAAGTATCCGTCATTGTGTCACGAACAAGTACCCTGAACCGTTTTTCTTAACTCCGTCAATAGCAGTTGGAAAATAGCCTCGGGTGGAGACACTCGGATGGGCCTATGGGGCTTTGGAGGGGCGGGTATCCAAAATAAGGCCCAATATCGAGTGCCGCTCTTCGAGGACATATAATTCAATGCCACTCTGAATTACCGTGTGCCAAATGGCCGATAGGAGCCCTGATATTCAAGATTTTTTTTCCCTCGAATCGCGATTCGATCGAGAGCCGTCTTTCGAGGGCTGTTGCAAAAAAATGGGTCCTACGAAAATTCTTAAAATCGCTCCAAGTATCCGTCATGGTGTCACGAACAAGTACCCTGAACCGTTTTTCTTAACTCCGTCAATAGCAGTTGGAAAATAGCCTCGGGTGGAGACACTCGGATGGGCCTATGGGGCTTTGGAGGGGCGGGTATCCAAAATAAGGCCCAATATCGAGTGCCGCTCTTCGAGGACATATAATTCAATGCCACTCTGAATTACCGTGTGCCAAATGGCCGATAGGAGCCCTGATATTCAAGATTTTTTTTCCCTCGAATCGCGATTCGATCGAGAGCCGTCTTTCGAGGGCTGTTGCAAAAAAATGGGTCCTACGAAAATTCTTAAAATCGCTCCAAGTATCCGTCATGGTGTCACGAACAAGTACCCTGAACCGTTTTTCTTAACTCCGTCAATAGCAGTTGGAAAATAGCCTCGGGTGGAGACACTCGGATGGGCCTATGGGGCTTTGGAGGGGCGGGTATCCAAAATAAGGCCCAATATCGAGTGCCGCTCTTCGAGGACATATAATTCAATGCCACTCTGAATTACCGTGTGCCAAATGGCCGATAGGAGCCCTGATATTCAAGATTTTTTTCCCTCGAATCGCGATTCGATCGAGAGCCGTCTTTCGAGGGCTGTTGCAAAAAAATGGGTCCTACGAAAATTCTTAAAATCGCTCCAAGTATCCGTCATGGTGTCACGAACAAGTACCCTGAACCGTTTTTCTTAACTCCGTCAATAGCAGTTGGAAAATAGCCTCGGGTGGAGACACTCGGATGGGCCTATGGGGCTTTGGAGGGGCGGGTATCCAAAATAAGGCCCAATATCGAGTGCCGCTCTTCGAGGACATATAATTGACTGCCACTCTGAATTACCGTGTGCCAAATGGCCGATAGGAGCCCTGATATTCAAGATTTTTTTTCCCCCGAATCGCGATTCGATCGAGAGCCGTCTTTCGAGGGCTGTTGCAAAAAAATGGGTCCTACGAAAATTCTTAAAATCGCTCCAAGTATCCGTCATGGTGTCACGAACAAGTACCCTGAACCGTTTTTCTTAACTCCGTCAATAGCAGTTGGAAAATAGCCTCGGGTGGAGACACTCGGATGGGCCTATGGGGCTTTGGAGGGGCGGGTATCCAAAATAAGGCCCAATATCGAGTGCCGCTCTTCGAGGACATATAATTGACTGTCACTCTGAATTACCGTGTGCCAAATGGCCGATAGGAGCCCTGATATTCAAGATTTTTTTTCCCCCGAATCGCGATTCGATCGAGAGCCGTCTTTCGAGGGCTGTTGCAAAAAAATGGGTCCTACGAAAATTCTTAAAATCGCTCCAAGTATCCGTCATGGTGTCACGAACAAGTACCCTGAACCGTTTTTCTTAACTCCGTCAATAGCAGTTGGAAAATAGCCTCGGGTGGAGACACTCGGATGGGCCTATGGGGCTTTGGAGGGGCGGGTATCCAAAATAAGGCCCAATATCGAGTGCCGCTCTTCGAGGACATATAATTGACTGCCACTCTGAATTACCGTGTGCCAAATGGCCGATAGGAGCCCTGATATTCAAGATTTTTTTCCCTCGAATCGCGATTCGATCGAGAGCCGTCTTTCGAGGGCTGTTGCAAAAAAATGGGTCCTACGAAAATTCTTAAAATCGCTCCAAGTATCCGTCATGGTGTCACGAACAAGTACCCTGAACCGTTTTTCTTAACTCCGTCAATAGCAGTTGGAAAATAGCCTCGGGTGGAGACACTCGGATGGGCCTATGGGGCTTTGGAGGGGCGGGTATCCAAAATAAGGCCCAATATCGAGTGCCGCTCTTCGAGGACATATAATTCAATGCCACTCTGAATTACCGTGTGCCAAATGGCCGATAGGAGCCCTGATATTCAAGATTTTTTTTCCCTCGAATCGCGATTCGATCGAGAGCCGTCTTTCGAGGGCTGTTGCAAAAAAATGGGTCCTACGAAAATTCTTAAAATCGCTCCTAGTATCCGTCATGGTGTCACGAACAAGTACCCTGAACCGTTTTTCTTAACTCCGTCAATAGCAGTTGGAAAATAGCCTCGGGTGGAGACACTCGGATGGGCCTATGGGGCTTTGGAGGGGCGGGTATCCAAAATAAGGCCCAATATCGAGTGCCGCTCTTCGAGGACATATAATTCAATGCCACTCTGAATTACCGTGTGCCAAATGGCCGATAGGAGCCCTGATATTCAAGATTTTTTTCCCTCGAATCGCGATTCGATCGAGAGCCGTCTTTCGAGGGCTGTTGCAAAAAAATGGGTCCTACGAAAATTCTTAAAATCGCTCCAAGTATCCGTCATGGTGTCACGAACAAGTACCCTGAACCGTTTTTCTTAACTCCGTCAATAGCAGTTGGAAAATAGCCTCGGGTGGAGACACTCGGATGGGCCTATGGGGCTTTGGAGGGGCGGGTATCCAAAATAAGGCCCAATATCGAGTGCCGCTCTTCGAGGACATATAATTCAATGCCACTCTGAATTACCGTGTGCCAAATGGCCGATAGGAGCCCTGATATTCAAGATTTTTTTTCCCTCGAATCGCGATTCGATCGAGAGCCGTCTTTCGAGGGCTGTTGCAAAAAAATGGGTCCTACGAAAATTCTTAAAATCGCTCCAAGTATCCGTCATGGTGTCACGAACAAGTACCCTGAACCGTTTTCCTTAACTCCGTCAATAGCAGTTGGAAAATAGCCTCGGGTGGAGACACTCGGATGGGCCTATGGGGCTTTGGAGGGGCGGGTATCCAAAATAAGGCCCAATATCGAGTGCCGCTCTTCGAGGACATATAATTCAATGCCACTCTGAATTACCGTGTGCCAAATGGCCGATAGGAGCCCTGATATTCAAGATTTTTTTTCCCTCGAATCGCGATTCGATCGAGAGCCGTCTTTCGAGGGCTGTTGCAAAAAAATGGGTCCTACGAAAATTCTTAAAATCGCTCCAAGTATCCGTCATGGTGTCACGAACAAGTACCCTGAACCGTTTTTCTTAACTCCGTCAATAGCAGTTGGAAAATAGCCTCGGGTGGAGACACTCGGATGGGCCTATGGGGCTTTGGAGGGGCGGGTATCCAAAATAAGGCCCAATATCGAGTGCCGCTCTTCGAGGACATATAATTGACTGCCACTCTGAATTACCGTGTGCCAAATGGCCGATAGGAGCCCTGATATTCAAGATTTTTTTTCCCCCGAATCGCGATTCGATCGAGAGCCGTCTTTCGAGGGCTGTTGCAAAAAAATGGGTCCTACGAAAATTCTTAAAATCGCTCCAAGTATCCGTCATGGTGTCACGAACAAGTACCCTGAACCGTTTTTCTTAACTCCGTCAATAGCAGTTGGAAAATAGCCTCGGGTGGAGACACTCGGATGGGCCTATGGGGCTTTGGAGGGGCGGGTATCCAAAATAAGGCCCAATATCGAGTGCCGCTCTTCGAGGACATATAATTGACTGCCACTCTGAATTACCGTGTGCCAAATGGCCGATAGGAGCCCTGATATTCAAGATTTTTTTTCCCCCGAATCGCGATTCGATCGAGAGCCGTCTTTCGAGGGCTGTTGCAAAAAAATGGGTCCTACGAAAATTCTTAAAATCGCTCCAAGTATCCGTCATGGTGTCACGAACAAGTACCCTGAACCGTTTTTCTTAACTCCGTCAATAGCAGTTGGAAAATAGCCTCGGGTGGAGACACTCGGATGGGCCTATGGGGCTTTGGAGGGGCGGGTATCCAAAATAAGGCCCAATATCGAGTGCCGCTCTTCGAGGACATATAATTGACTGCCACTCTGAATTACCGTGTGCCAAATGGCCGATAGGAGCCCTGATATTCAAGATTTTTTTTCCCTCGAATCGCGATTCGATCGAGAGCCGTCTTTCGAGGGCTGTTGCAAAAAAATGGGTCCTACGAAAATTCTTAAAATCGCTCCAAGTATCCGTCATGGTGTCACGAACAAGTACCCTGAACCGTTTTCCTTATCTCCGTCAATAGCAGTTGGAAAATAGCCTCGGGTGGAGACACTCGGATGGGCCTATGGGGCTTTGGAGGGGCGGGTATCCAAAATAAGGCCCAATATCGAGTGCCGCTCTTCGAGGACATATAATTGACTGCCACTCTGAATTACCGTGTGCCAAATGGCCGATAGGAGCCCTGATATTCAAGATTTTTTTTCCCCCGAATCGCGATTCGATCGAGAGCCGTCTTTCGAGGGCTGTTGCAAAAAAATGGGTCCTACGAAAATTCTTAAAATCGCTCCAAGTATCCGTCATTGTGTCACGAACAAGTACCCTGAACCGTTTTTCTTAACTCCGTCAATAGCAGTTGGAAAATAGCCTCGGGTGGAGACACCCGGATGGGCCTATGGGGCTTTGGAGGGGCGGGTATCCAAAATAAGGCCCAATATCGAGTGCCGCTCTTCGAGGACATATAATTGACTGCCACTCTGAATTACCGTGTGCCAAATGGCCGATAGGAGCCCTGATATTCAAGATTTTTTTTCCCCCGAATCGCGATTCGATCGAGAGCCGTCTTTCGAGGGCTGTTGCAAAAAAATGGGTCCTACGAAAATTCTTAAAATCGCTCCAAGTATCCGTCATTGTGTCACGAACAAGTACCCTGAACCGTTTTTCTTAACTCCGTCAATAGCAGTTGGAAAATAGCCTCGGGTGGAGACACTCGGATGGGCCTATGGGGCTTTGGAGGGGCGGGTATCCAAAATAAGGCCCAATATCGAGTGCCGCTCTTCGAGGACATATAATTGACTGCCACTCTGAATTACCGTGTGCCAAATGGCCGATAGGAGCCCTGATATTCAAGATTTTTTTTCCCTCGAATCGCGATTCGATCGAGAGCCGTCTTTCGAGGGCTGTTGCAAAAAAATGGGTCCTACGAAAATTCTTAAAATCGCTCCAAGTATCCGTCATGGTGTCACGAACAAGTACCCTGAACCGTTTTTCTTAACTCCGTCAATAGCAGTTGGAAAATAGCCTCGGGTGGAGACACTCGGATGGGCCTATGGGGCTTTGGAGGGGCGGGTATCCAAAATAAGGCCCAATATCGAGTGCCGCTCTTCGAGGACATATAATTCAATGCCACTCTGAATTACCGTGTGCCAAATGGCCGATAGGAGCCCTGATATTCAAGATTTTTTTTCCCCCGAATCGCGATTCGATCGAGAGCCGTCTTTCGAGGGCTGTTGCAAAAAAATGGGTCCTACGAAAATTCTTAAAATCGCTCCAAGTATCCGTCATGGTGTCACGAACAAGTACCCTGAACCGTTTTTCTTAACTCCGTCAATAGCAGTTGGAAAATAGCCTCGGGTGGAGACACTCGGATGGGCCTATGGGGCTTTGGAGGGGCGGGTATCCAAAATAAGGCCCAATATCGAGTGCCGCTCTTCGAGGACATACAATTCAATGCCACTCTGAATTACCGTGTGCCAAATGGCCGATAGGAGCCCTGATATTCAAGATTTTTTTTCCCTCGAATCGCGATTCGATCGAGAGCCGTCTTTCGAGGGCTGTTGCAAAAAAATGGGTCAGACGAAAATTCTTAAAATCGCTCCAAGTATCCGTCATGGTGTCACGAACAAGTACCCTGAACCGTTTTTCTTAACTCCGTCAATAGCAGTTGGAAAATAGCCTCGGGTGGAGACACTCGGATGGGCCTATGGGGCTTTGGAGGGGCGGGTATCCAAAATAAGGCCCAATATCGAGTGCCGCTCTTCGAGGACATATAATTGACTGCCACTCTGAATTACCGTGTGCCAAATGGCCGATAGGAGCCCTGATATTCAAGATTTTTTTTCCCCCGAATCGCGATTCGATCGAGAGCCGTCTTTCGAGGGCTGTTGCAAAAAAATGGGTCCTACGAAAATTCTTAAAATCGCTCCAAGTATCCGTCATTGTGTCACGAACAAGTACCCTGAACCGTTTTTCTTAACTCCGTCAATAGCAGTTGGAAAATAGCCTCGGGTGGAGACACTCGGATGGGCCTATGGGGCTTTGGAGGGGCGGGTATCCAAAATAAGGCCCAATATCGAGTGCCGCTCTTCGAGGACATATAATTCAATGCCACTCTGAATTACCGTGTGCCAAATGGCCGATAGGAGCCCTGATATTCAAGATTTTTTTTCCCCCGAATCGCGATTCGATCGAGAGCCGTCTTTCGAGGGCTGTTGCAAAAAAATGGGTCCTACGAAAATTCTTAAAATCGCTCCAAGTATCCGTCATTGTGTCACGAACAAGTACCCTGAACCGTTTTTTTTAACTCCGTCAATAGCAGTTGGAAAATAGCCTCGGGTGGAGACACTCGGATGGGCCTATGGGGCTTTGGAGGGGCGGGTATCCAAAATAAGGCCCAATATCGAGTGCCGCTCTTCGAGGACATATAATTGACTGCCACTCTGAATTACCGTGTGCCAAATGGCCGATAGGAGCCCTGATATTCAAGATTTTTTTTCCCCCGAATCGCGATTCGATCGAGAGCCGTCTTTCGAGGGCTGTTGCAAAAAAATGGGTCCTACGAAAATTCTTAAAATCGCTCCAAGTATCCGTCATGGTGTCACGAACAAGTACCCTGAACCGTTTTTCTTAACTCCGTCAATAGCAGTTGGAAAATAGCCTCGGGTGGAGACACTCGGATGGGCCTATGGGGCTTTGGAGGGGCGGGTATCCAAAATAAGGCCCAATATCGAGTGCCGCTCTTCGAGGACATATAATTGACTGCCACTCTGAATTACCGTGTGCCAAATGGCCGATAGGAGCCCTGATATTCAAGATTTTTTTTCCCCCGAATCGCGATTCGATCGAGAGCCGTCTTTCGAGGGCTGTTGCAAAAAAATGGGTCCTACGAAAATTCTTAAAATCGCTCCAAGTATCCGTCATTGTGTCACGAACAAGTACCCTGAACCGTTTTTCTTAACTCCGTCAATAGCAGTTGGAAAATAGCCTCGGGTGGAGACACTCGGATGGGCCTATGGGGCTTTGGAGGGGCGGGTATCCAAAATAAGGCCCAATATCGAGTGCCGCTCTTCGAGGACATATAATTCAATGCCACTCTGAATTACCGTGTGCCAAATGGCCGATAGGAGCCCTGATATTCAAGATTTTTTTTCCCTCGAATCGCGATTCGATCGAGAGCCGTCTTTCGAGGGCTGTTGCAAAAAAATGGGTCCTACGAAAATTCTTAAAATCGCTCCAAGTATCCGTCATGGTGTCACGAACAAGTACCCTGAACCGTTTTTCTTAACTCCGTCAATAGCAGTTGGAAAATAGCCTCGGGTGGAGACACTCGGATGGGCCTATGGGGCTTTGGAGGGGCGGGTATCCAAAATAAGGCCCAATATCGAGTGCCGCTCTTCGAGGACATATAATTGACTGCCACTCTGAATTACCGTGTGCCAAATGGCCGATAGGAGCCCTGATATTCAAGATTTTTTTTCCCCCGAATCGCGATTCGATCGAGAGCCGTCTTTCGAGGGCTGTTGCAAAAAAATGGGTCCTACGAAAATTCTTAAAATCGCTCCAAGTATCCGTCATTGTGTCACGAACAAGTACCCTGAACCGTTTTTCTTAACTCCGTCAATAGCAGTTGGAAAATAGCCTCGGGTGGAGACACCCGGATGGGCCTATGGGGCTTTGGAGGGGCGGGTATCCAAAATAAGGCCCAATATCGAGTGCCGCTCTTCGAGGACATATAATTGACTGCCACTCTGAATTACCGTGTGCCAAATGGCCGATAGGAGCCCTGATATTCAAGATTTTTTTTCCCCCGAATCGCGATTCGATCGAGAGCCGTCTTTCGAGGGCTGTTGCAAAAAAATGGGTCCTACGAAAATTCTTAAAATCGCTCCAAGTATCCGTCATTGTGTCACGAACAAGTACCCTGAACCGTTTTTCTTAACTCCGTCAATAGCAGTTGGAAAATAGCCTCGGGTGGAGACACTCGGATGGGCCTATGGGGCTTTGGAGGGGCGGGTATCCAAAATAAGGCCCAATATCGAGTGCCGCTCTTCGAGGACATATAATTGACTGCCACTCTGAATTACCGTGTGCCAAATGGCCGATAGGAGCCCTGATATTCAAGATTTTTTTTCCCTCGAATCGCGATTCGATCGAGAGCCGTCTTTCGAGGGCTGTTGCAAAAAAATGGGTCCTACGAAAATTCTTAAAATCGCTCCAAGTATCCGTCATGGTGTCACGAACAAGTACCCTGAACCGTTTTTCTTAACTCCGTCAATAGCAGTTGGAAAATAGCCTCGGGTGGAGACACTCGGATGGGCCTATGGGGCTTTGGAGGGGCGGGTATCCAAAATAAGGCCCAATATCGAGTGCCGCTCTTCGAGGACATATAATTCAATGCCACTCTGAATTACCGTGTGCCAAATGGCCGATAGGAGCCCTGATATTCAAGATTTTTTTTCCCCCGAATCGCGATTCGATCGAGAGCCGTCTTTCGAGGGCTGTTGCAAAAAAATGGGTCCTACGAAAATTCTTAAAATCGCTCCAAGTATCCGTCATGGTGTCACGAACAAGTACCCTGAACCGTTTTTCTTAACTCCGTCAATAGCAGTTGGAAAATAGCCTCGGGTGGAGACACTCGGATGGGCCTATGGGGCTTTGGAGGGGCGGGTATCCAAAATAAGGCCCAATATCGAGTGCCGCTCTTCGAGGACATACAATTCAATGCCACTCTGAATTACCGTGTGCCAAATGGCCGATAGGAGCCCTGATATTCAAGATTTTTTTTCCCTCGAATCGCGATTCGATCGAGAGCCGTCTTTCGAGGGCTGTTGCAAAAAAATGGGTCAGACGAAAATTCTTAAAATCGCTCCAAGTATCCGTCATGGTGTCACGAACAAGTACCCTGAACCGTTTTTCTTAACTCCGTCAATAGCAGTTGGAAAATAGCCTCGGGTGGAGACACTCGGATGGGCCTATGGGGCTTTGGAGGGGCGGGTATCCAAAATAAGGCCCAATATCGAGTGCCGCTCTTCGAGGACATATAATTGACTGCCACTCTGAATTACCGTGTGCCAAATGGCCGATAGGAGCCCTGATATTCAAGATTTTTTTTCCCCCGAATCGCGATTCGATCGAGAGCCGTCTTTCGAGGGCTGTTGCAAAAAAATGGGTCCTACGAAAATTCTTAAAATCGCTCCAAGTATCCGTCATTGTGTCACGAACAAGTACCCTGAACCGTTTTTCTTAACTCCGTCAATAGCAGTTGGAAAATAGCCTCGGGTGGAGACACTCGGATGGGCCTATGGGGCTTTGGAGGGGCGGGTATCCAAAATAAGGCCCAATATCGAGTGCCGCTCTTCGAGGACATATAATTCAATGCCACTCTGAATTACCGTGTGCCAAATGGCCGATAGGAGCCCTGATATTCAAGATTTTTTTTCCCCCGAATCGCGATTCGATCGAGAGCCGTCTTTCGAGGGCTGTTGCAAAAAAATGGGTCCTACGAAAATTCTTAAAATCGCTCCAAGTATCCGTCATTGTGTCACGAACAAGTACCCTGAACCGTTTTTTTTAACTCCGTCAATAGCAGTTGGAAAATAGCCTCGGGTGGAGACACTCGGATGGGCCTATGGGGCTTTGGAGGGGCGGGTATCCAAAATAAGGCCCAATATCGAGTGCCGCTCTTCGAGGACATATAATTGACTGCCACTCTGAATTACCGTGTGCCAAATGGCCGATAGGAGCCCTGATATTCAAGATTTTTTTTCCCCCGAATCGCGATTCGATCGAGAGCCGTCTTTCGAGGGCTGTTGCAAAAAAATGGGTCTTACGAAAATTCTTAAAATCGCTCCAAGTATCCGTCATGGTGTCACGAACAAGTACCCTGAACCGTTTTTCTTAACTCCGTCAATAGCAGTTGGAAAATAGCCTCGGGTGGAGACACTCGGATGGGCCTATGGGGCTTTGGAGGGGCGGGTATCCAAAATAAGGCCCAATATCGAGTGCCGCTCTTCGAGGACATATAATTGACTGCCACTCTGAATTACCGTGTGCCAAATGGCCGATAGGAGCCCTGATATTCAAGATTTTTTTTCCCCCGAATCGCGATTCGATCGAGAGCCGTCTTTCGAGGGCTGTTGCAAAAAAATGGGTCCTACGAAAATTCTTAAAATCGCTCCAAGTATCCGTCATTGTGTCACGAACAAGTACCCTGAACCGTTTTTCTTAACTCCGTCAATAGCAGTTGGAAAATAGCCTCGGGTGGAGACACTCGGATGGGCCTATGGGGCTTTGGAGGGGCGGGTATCCAAAATAAGGCCCAATATCGAGTGCCGCTCTTCGAGGACATATAATTCAATGCCACTCTGAATTACCGTGTGCCAAATGGCCGATAGGAGCCCTGATATTCAAGATTTTTTTTCCCTCGAATCGCGATTCGATCGAGAGCCGTCTTTCGAGGGCTGTTGCAAAAAAATGGGTCCTACGAAAATTCTTAAAATCGCTCCAAGTATCCGTCATGGTGTCACGAACAAGTACCCTGAACCGTTTTTCTTAACTCCGTCAATAGCAGTTGGAAAATAGCCTCGGGTGGAGACACTCGGATGGGCCTATGGGGCTTTGGAGGGGCGGGTATCCAAAATAAGGCCCAATATCGAGTGCCGCTCTTCGAGGACATATAATTGACTGCCACTCTGAATTACCGTGTGCCAAATGGCCGATAGGAGCCCTGATATTCAAGATTTTTTTTCCCCCGAATCGCGATTCGATCGAGAGCCGTCTTTCGAGGGCTGTTGCAAAAAAATGGGTCCTACGAAAATTCTTAAAATCGCTCCAAGTATCCGTCATTGTGTCACGAACAAGTACCCTGAACCGTTTTTCTTAACTCCGTCAATAGCAGTTGGAAAATAGCCTCGGGTGGAGACACCCGGATGGGCCTATGGGGCTTTGGAGGGGCGGGTATCCAAAATAAGGCCCAATATCGAGTGCCGCTCTTCGAGGACATATAATTGACTGCCACTCTGAATTACCGTGTGCCAAATGGCCGATAGGAGCCCTGATATTCAAGATTTTTTTTCCCCCGAATCGCGATTCGATCGAGAGCCGTCTTTCGAGGGCTGTTGCAAAAAAATGGGTCCTACGAAAATTCTTAAAATCGCTCCAAGTATCCGTCATTGTGTCACGAACAAGTACCCTGAACCGTTTTTCTTAACTCCGTCAATAGCAGTTGGAAAATAGCCTCGGGTGGAGACACTCGGATGGGCCTATGGGGCTTTGGAGGGGCGGGTATCCAAAATAAGGCCCAATATCGAGTGCCGCTCTTCGAGGACATATAATTGACTGCCACTCTGAATTACCGTGTGCCAAATGGCCGATAGGAGCCCTGATATTCAAGATTTTTTTTCCCTCGAATCGCGATTCGATCGAGAGCCGTCTTTCGAGGGCTGTTGCAAAAAAATGGGTCCTACGAAAATTCTTAAAATCGCTCCAAGTATCCGTCATGGTGTCACGAACAAGTACCCTGAACCGTTTTTCTTAACTCCGTCAATAGCAGTTGGAAAATAGCCTCGGGTGGAGACACTCGGATGGGCCTATGGGGCTTTGGAGGGGCGGGTATCCAAAATAAGGCCCAATATCGAGTGCCGCTCTTCGAGGACATATAATTCAATGCCACTCTGAATTACCGTGTGCCAAATGGCCGATAGGAGCCCTGATATTCAAGATTTTTTTTCCCCCGAATCGCGATTCGATCGAGAGCCGTCTTTCGAGGGCTGTTGCAAAAAAATGGGTCCTACGAAAATTCTTAAAATCGCTCCAAGTATCCGTCATGGTGTCACGAACAAGTACCCTGAACCGTTTTTCTTAACTCCGTCAATAGCAGTTGGAAAATAGCCTCGGGTGGAGACACTCGGATGGGCCTATGGGGCTTTGGAGGGGCGGGTATCCAAAATAAGGCCCAATATCGAGTGCCGCTCTTCGAGGACATACAATTCAATGCCACTCTGAATTACCGTGTGCCAAATGGCCGATAGGAGCCCTGATATTCAAGATTTTTTTTCCCTCGAATCGCGATTCGATCGAGAGCCGTCTTTCGAGGGCTGTTGCAAAAAAATGGGTCAGACGAAAATTCTTAAAATCGCTCCAAGTATCCGTCATGGTGTCACGAACAAGTACCCTGAACCGTTTTTCTTAACTCCGTCAATAGCAGTTGGAAAATAGCCTCGGGTGGAGACACTCGGATGGGCCTATGGGGCTTTGGAGGGGCGGGTATCCAAAATAAGGCCCAATATCGAGTGCCGCTCTTCGAGGACATATAATTGACTGCCACTCTGAATTACCGTGTGCCAAATGGCCGATAGGAGCCCTGATATTCAAGATTTTTTTTCCCCCGAATCGCGATTCGATCGAGAGCCGTCTTTCGAGGGCTGTTGCAAAAAAATGGGTCCTACGAAAATTCTTAAAATCGCTCCAAGTATCCGTCATTGTGTCACGAACAAGTACCCTGAACCGTTTTTCTTAACTCCGTCAATAGCAGTTGGAAAATAGCCTCGGGTGGAGACACTCGGATGGGCCTATGGGGCTTTGGAGGGGCGGGTATCCAAAATAAGGCCCAATATCGAGTGCCGCTCTTCGAGGACATATAATTCAATGCCACTCTGAATTACCGTGTGCCAAATGGCCGATAGGAGCCCTGATATTCAAGATTTTTTTTCCCCCGAATCGCGATTCGATCGAGAGCCGTCTTTCGAGGGCTGTTGCAAAAAAATGGGTCCTACGAAAATTCTTAAAATCGCTCCAAGTATCCGTCATTGTGTCACGAACAAGTACCCTGAACCGTTTTTTTTAACTCCGTCAATAGCAGTTGGAAAATAGCCTCGGGTGGAGACACTCGGATGGGCCTATGGGGCTTTGGAGGGGCGGGTATCCAAAATAAGGCCCAATATCGAGTGCCGCTCTTCGAGGACATATAATTGACTGCCACTCTGAATTACCGTGTGCCAAATGGCCGATAGGAGCCCTGATATTCAAGATTTTTTTTCCCCCGAATCGCGATTCGATCGAGAGCCGTCTTTCGAGGGCTGTTGCAAAAAAATGGGTCCTACGAAAATTCTTAAAATCGCTCCAAGTATCCGTCATGGTGTCACGAACAAGTACCCTGAACCGTTTTTCTTAACTCCGTCAATAGCAGTTGGAAAATAGCCTCGGGTGGAGACACTCGGATGGGCCTATGGGGCTTTGGAGGGGCGGGTATCCAAAATAAGGCCCAATATCGAGTGCCGCTCTACGAGGACATATAATTGACTGCCACTCTGAATTACCGTGTGCCAAATGGCCGATAGGAGCCCTGATATTCAAGATTTTTTTTCCCCCGAATCGCGATTCGATCGAGAGCCGTCTTTCGAGGGCTGTTGCAAAAAAATGGGTCCTACGAAAATTCTTAAAATCGCTCCAAGTATCCGTCATTGTGTCACGAACAAGTACCCTGAACCGTTTTTCTTAACTCCGTCAATAGCAGTTGGAAAATAGCCTCGGGTGGAGACAC
This sequence comes from Stenichneumon culpator, assembly GCA_964017025.1. Classification (NCBI taxonomy): domain Eukaryota; kingdom Metazoa; phylum Arthropoda; class Insecta; order Hymenoptera; family Ichneumonidae; genus Stenichneumon; species Stenichneumon culpator. The sequence goes on along the minus strand of OZ024779.1, from coordinate 575,703 downwards.
TCGGATGGGCCTATGGGGCTTTGGAGGGGCGGGTATCCAAAATAAGGCCCAATATCGAGTGCCGCTCTTCGAGGACATATAATTCAATGCCACTCTGAATTACCGTGTGCCAAATGGCCGATAGGAGCCCTGATATTCAAGATTTTTTTTCCCTCGAATCGCGATTCGATCGAGAGCCGTCTTTCGAGGGCTGTTGCAAAAAAATGGGTCCTACGAAAATTCTTAAAATCGCTCCAAGTATCCGTCATGGTGTCACGAACAAGTACCCTGAACCGTTTTTCTTAACTCCGTCAATAGCAGTTGGAAAATAGCCTCGGGTGGAGACACTCGGATGGGCCTATGGGGCTTTGGAGGGGCGGGTATCCAAAATAAGGCCCAATATCGAGTGCCGCTCTTCGAGGACATATAATTCAATGCCACTCTGAATTACCGTGTGCCAAATGGCCGATAGGAGCCCTGATATTCAAGATTTTTTTCCCTCGAATCGCGATTCGATCGAGAGCCGTCTTTCGAGGGCTGTTGCAAAAAAATGGGTCCTACGAAAATTCTTAAAATCGCTCCAAGTATCCGTCATGGTGTCACGAACAAGTACCCTGAACCGTTTTTCTTAACTCCGTCAATAGCAGTTGGAAAATAGCCTCGGGTGGAGACACTCGGATGGGCCTATGGGGCTTTGGAGGGGCGGGTATCCAAAATAAGGCCCAATATCGAGTGCCGCTCTTCGAGGACATATAATTCAATGCCACTCTGAATTACCGTGTGCCAAATGGCCGATAGGAGCCCTGATATTCAAGATTTTTTTTCCCTCGAATCGCGATTCGATCGAGAGCCGTCTTTCGAGGGCTGTTGCAAAAAAATGGGTCCTACGAAAATTCTTAAAATCGCTCCAAGTATCCGTCATGGTGTCACGAACAAGTACCCTGAACCGTTTTCCTTAACTCCGTCAATAGCAGTTGGAAAATAGCCTCGGGTGGAGACACTCGGATGGGCCTATGGGGCTTTGGAGGGGCGGGTATCCAAAATAAGGCCCAATATCGAGTGCCGCTCTTCGAGGACATATAATTCAATGCCACTCTGAATTACCGTGTGCCAAATGGCCGATAGGAGCCCTGATATTCAAGATTTTTTTTCCCTCGAATCGCGATTCGATCGAGAGCCGTCTTTCGAGGGCTGTTGCAAAAAAATGGGTCCTACGAAAATTCTTAAAATCGCTCCAAGTATCCGTCATGGTGTCACGAACAAGTACCCTGAACCGTTTTTCTTAACTCCGTCAATAGCAGTTGGAAAATAGCCTCGGGTGGAGACACTCGGATGGGCCTATGGGGCTTTGGAGGGGCGGGTATCCAAAATAAGGCCCAATATCGAGTGCCGCTCTTCGAGGACATATAATTGACTGCCACTCTGAATTACCGTGTGCCAAATGGCCGATAGGAGCCCTGATATTCAAGATTTTTTTTCCCCCGAATCGCGATTCGATCGAGAGCCGTCTTTCGAGGGCTGTTGCAAAAAAATGGGTCCTACGAAAATTCTTAAAATCGCTCCAAGTATCCGTCATGGTGTCACGAACAAGTACCCTGAACCGTTTTTCTTAACTCCGTCAATAGCAGTTGGAAAATAGCCTCGGGTGGAGACACTCGGATGGGCCTATGGGGCTTTGGAGGGGCGGGTATCCAAAATAAGGCCCAATATCGAGTGCCGCTCTTCGAGCACATATAATTGACTGCCACTCTGAATTACCGTGTGCCAAATGGCCGATAGGAGCCCTGATATTCAAGATTTTTTTTCCCCCGAATCGCGATTCGATCGAGAGCCGTCTTTCGAGGGCTGTTGCAAAAAAATGGGTCCTACGAAAATTCTTAAAATCGCTCCAAGTATCCGTCATGGTGTCACGAACAAGTACCCTGAACCGTTTTTCTTAACTCCGTCAATAGCAGTTGGAAAATAGCCTCGGGTGGAGACACTCGGATGGGCCTATGGGGCTTTGGAGGGGCGGGTATCCAAAATAAGGCCCAATATCGAGTGCCGCTCTTCGAGGACATATAATTGACTGCCACTCTGAATTACCGTGTGCCAAATGGCCGATAGGAGCCCTGATATTCAAGATTTTTTTTCCCTCGAATCGCGATTCGATCGAGAGCCGTCTTTCGAGGGCTGTTGCAAAAAAATGGGTCCTACGAAAATTCTTAAAATCGCTCCAAGTATCCGTCATGGTGTCACGAACAAGTACCCTGAACCGTTTTCCTTATCTCCGTCAATAGCAGTTGGAAAATAGCCTCGGGTGGAGACACTCGGATGGGCCTATGGGGCTTTGGAGGGGCGGGTATCCAAAATAAGGCCCAATATCGAGTGCCGCTCTTCGAGGACATATAATTGACTGCCACTCTGAATTACCGTGTGCCAAATGGCCGATAGGAGCCCTGATATTCAAGATTTTTTTTCCCCCGAATCGCGATTCGATCGAGAGCCGTCTTTCGAGGGCTGTTGCAAAAAAATGGGTCCTACGAAAATTCTTAAAATCGCTCCAAGTATCCGTCATTGTGTCACGAACAAGTACCCTGAACCGTTTTTCTTAACTCCGTCAATAGCAGTTGGAAAATAGCCTCGGGTGGAGACACCCGGATGGGCCTATGGGGCTTTGGAGGGGCGGGTATCCAAAATAAGGCCCAATATCGAGTGCCGCTCTTCGAGGACATATAATTGACTGCCACTCTGAATTACCGTGTGCCAAATGGCCGATAGGAGCCCTGATATTCAAGATTTTTTTTCCCCCGAATCGCGATTCGATCGAGAGCCGTCTTTCGAGGGCTGTTGCAAAAAAATGGGTCCTACGAAAATTCTTAAAATCGCTCCAAGTATCCGTCATTGTGTCACGAACAAGTACCCTGAACCGTTTTTCTTAACTCCGTCAATAGCAGTTGGAAAATAGCCTCGGGTGGAGACACTCGGATGGGCCTATGGGGCTTTGGAGGGGCGGGTATCCAAAATAAGGCCCAATATCGAGTGCCGCTCTTCGAGGACATATAATTGACTGCCACTCTGAATTACCGTGTGCCAAATGGCCGATAGGAGCCCTGATATTCAAGATTTTTTTTCCCTCGAATCGCGATTCGATCGAGAGCCGTCTTTCGAGGGCTGTTGCAAAAAAATGGGTCCTACGAAAATTCTTAAAATCGCTCCAAGTATCCGTCATGGTGTCACGAACAAGTACCCTGAACCGTTTTTCTTAACTCCGTCAATAGCAGTTGGAAAATAGCCTCGGGTGGAGACACTCGGATGGGCCTATGGGGCTTTGGAGGGGCGGGTATCCAAAATAAGGCCCAATATCGAGTGCCGCTCTTCGAGGACATATAATTCAATGCCACTCTGAATTACCGTGTGCCAAATGGCCGATAGGAGCCCTGATATTCAAGATTTTTTTTCCCCCGAATCGCGATTCGATCGAGAGCCGTCTTTCGAGGGCTGTTGCAAAAAAATGGGTCCTACGAAAATTCTTAAAATCGCTCCAAGTATCCGTCATGGTGTCACGAACAAGTACCCTGAACCGTTTTTCTTAACTCCGTCAATAGCAGTTGGAAAATAGCCTCGGGTGGAGACACTCGGATGGGCCTATGGGGCTTTGGAGGGGCGGGTATCCAAAATAAGGCCCAATATCGAGTGCCGCTCTTCGAGGACATACAATTCAATGCCACTCTGAATTACCGTGTGCCAAATGGCCGATAGGAGCCCTGATATTCAAGATTTTTTTTCCCTCGAATCGCGATTCGATCGAGAGCCGTCTTTCGAGGGCTGTTGCAAAAAAATGGGTCAGACGAAAATTCTTAAAATCGCTCCAAGTATCCGTCATGGTGTCACGAACAAGTACCCTGAACCGTTTTTCTTAACTCCGTCAATAGCAGTTGGAAAATAGCCTCGGGTGGAGACACTCGGATGGGCCTATGGGGCTTTGGAGGGGCGGGTATCCAAAATAAGGCCCAATATCGAGTGCCGCTCTTCGAGGACATATAATTGACTGCCACTCTGAATTACCGTGTGCCAAATGGCCGATAGGAGCCCTGATATTCAAGATTTTTTTTCCCCCGAATCGCGATTCGATCGAGAGCCGTCTTTCGAGGGCTGTTGCAAAAAAATGGGTCCTACGAAAATTCTTAAAATCGCTCCAAGTATCCGTCATTGTGTCACGAACAAGTACCCTGAACCGTTTTTCTTAACTCCGTCAATAGCAGTTGGAAAATAGCCTCGGGTGGAGACACTCGGATGGGCCTATGGGGCTTTGGAGGGGCGGGTATCCAAAATAAGGCCCAATATCGAGTGCCGCTCTTCGAGGACATATAATTCAATGCCACTCTGAATTACCGTGTGCCAAATGGCCGATAGGAGCCCTGATATTCAAGATTTTTTTTCCCCCGAATCGCGATTCGATCGAGAGCCGTCTTTCGAGGGCTGTTGCAAAAAAATGGGTCCTACGAAAATTCTTAAAATCGCTCCAAGTATCCGTCATTGTGTCACGAACAAGTACCCTGAACCGTTTTTTTTAACTCCGTCAATAGCAGTTGGAAAATAGCCTCGGGTGGAGACACTCGGATGGGCCTATGGGGCTTTGGAGGGGCGGGTATCCAAAATAAGGCCCAATATCGAGTGCCGCTCTTCGAGGACATATAATTGACTGCCACTCTGAATTACCGTGTGCCAAATGGCCGATAGGAGCCCTGATATTCAAGATTTTTTTTCCCCCGAATCGCGATTCGATCGAGAGCCGTCTTTCGAGGGCTGTTGCAAAAAAATGGGTCCTACGAAAATTCTTAAAATCGCTCCAAGTATCCGTCATGGTGTCACGAACAAGTACCCTGAACCGTTTTTCTTAACTCCGTCAATAGCAGTTGGAAAATAGCCTCGGGTGGAGACACTCGGATGGGCCTATGGGGCTTTGGAGGGGCGGGTATCCAAAATAAGGCCCAATATCGAGTGCCGCTCTTCGAGGACATATAATTGACTGCCACTCTGAATTACCGTGTGCCAAATGGCCGATAGGAGCCCTGATATTCAAGATTTTTTTTCCCCCGAATCGCGATTCGATCGAGAGCCGTCTTTCGAGGGCTGTTGCAAAAAAATGGGTCCTACGAAAATTCTTAAAATCGCTCCAAGTATCCGTCATTGTGTCACGAACAAGTACCCTGAACCGTTTTTCTTAACTCCGTCAATAGCAGTTGGAAAATAGCCTCGGGTGGAGACACTCGGATGGGCCTATGGGGCTTTGGAGGGGCGGGTATCCAAAATAAGGCCCAATATCGAGTGCCGCTCTTCGAGGACATATAATTCAATGCCACTCTGAATTACCGTGTGCCAAATGGCCGATAGGAGCCCTGATATTCAAGATTTTTTTTCCCTCGAATCGCGATTCGATCGAGAGCCGTCTTTCGAGGGCTGTTGCAAAAAAATGGGTCCTACGAAAATTCTTAAAATCGCTCCAAGTATCCGTCATGGTGTCACGAACAAGTACCCTGAACCGTTTTTCTTAACTCCGTCAATAGCAGTTGGAAAATAGCCTCGGGTGGAGACACTCGGATGGGCCTATGGGGCTTTGGAGGGGCGGGTATCCAAAATAAGGCCCAATATCGAGTGCCGCTCTTCGAGGACATATAATTGACTGCCACTCTGAATTACCGTGTGCCAAATGGCCGATAGGAGCCCTGATATTCAAGATTTTTTTTCCCCCGAATCGCGATTCGATCGAGAGCCGTCTTTCGAGGGCTGTTGCAAAAAAATGGGTCCTACGAAAATTCTTAAAATCGCTCCAAGTATCCGTCATTGTGTCACGAACAAGTACCCTGAACCGTTTTTCTTAACTCCGTCAATAGCAGTTGGAAAATAGCCTCGGGTGGAGACACTCGGATGGGCCTATGGGGCTTTGGAGGGGCGGGTATCCAAAATAAGGCCCAATATCGAGTGCCGCTCTTCGAGGACATATAATTGACTGCCACTCTGAATTACCGTGTGCCAAATGGCCGATAGGAGCCCTGATATTCAACATTTTTTTTCCACCGAATCGCGATTCGATCGAGAGCCGTCTTTCGAGGGCTGTTGCAAAAAAATGGGTCCTACGAAAATTCTTAAAATCGCTCCAAGTATCCGTCATTGTGTCCCGAACAAGTACCCTGAACCGTTTTTCTTAACTCCGTCAATAGCAGTTGGAAAATAGCCTCGGGTGGAGACACTCGGATGGGCCTATGGGGCTTTGGAGGGGCGGGTATCCAAAATAAGGCCCAATATCGAGTGCCGCTCTTCGAGGACATATAATTGACTGCCACTCTGAATTACCGTGTGCCAAATGGCCGATAGGAGCCCTGATATTCAAGATTTTTTTTCCCCCGAATCGCGATTCGATCGAGAGCCGTCTTTCGAGGGCTGTTGCAAAAAAATGGGTCCTACGAAAATTCTTAAAATCGCTCCAAGTATCCGTCATGGTGTCACGAACAAGTACCCTGAACCGTTTTTCTTAACTCCGTCAATAGCAGTTGGAAAATAGCCTCGGGTGGAGACACTCGGATGGGCCTATGGGGCTTTGGAGGGGCGGGTATCCAAAATAAGGCCCAATATCGAGTGCCGCTCTTCGAGGACATATAATTGACTGCCACTCTGAATTACCGTGTGCCAAGTGGCCGATAGGAGCCCTGATATTCAAGATTTTTTTTCCCCCGAATCGCGATTCGATCGAGAGCCGTCTTTCGAGGGCTGTTGCAAAAAAATGGGTCCTACGAAAATTCTTAAAATCGCTCCAAGTATCCGTCATGGTGTCACGAACAAGTACCCTGAACCGTTTTTCTTAACTCCGTCAATAGCAGTTGGAAAATAGCCTCGGGTGGAGACACTCGGATGGGCCTATGGGGCTTTGGAGGGGCGGGTATCCAAAATAAGGCCCAATATCGAGTGCCGCTCTTCGAGGACATATAATTCAATGCCACTCTGAATTACCGTGTGCCAAATGGCCGATAGGAGCCCTGATATTCAAGATTTTTTTTCCCTCGAATCGCGATTCGATCGAGAGCCGACTTTCGAGGGCTGTTGCAAAAAAATGGGTCCTACGAAAATTCTTAAAATCGCTCCAAGTATCCGTCATGGTGTCACGAACAAGTACCCTGAACCGTTTTTCTTAACTCCGTCAATAGCAGTTGGAAAATAGCCTCGGGTGGAGACACTCGGATGGGCCTATTGGGCTTTGGAGGGGCGGGTATCCAAAATAAGGCCCAATATCGAGTGCCGCTCTTCGAGGACATATAATTGACTGCCACTCTGAATTACCGTGTGCCAAATGGCCGATAGGAGCCCTGATATTCAAGATTTTTTTTCCCCCGAATCGCGATTCGATCGAGAGCCGTCTTTCGAGGGCTGTTGCAAAAAAATGGGTCCTACGAAAATTCTTAAAATCGCTCCAAGTATCCGTCATTGTGTCACGAACAAGTACCCTGAACCGTTTTTCTTAACTCCGTCAATAGCAGTTGGAAAATAGCCTCGGGTGGAGACACTCGGATGGGCCTATGGGGCTTTGGAGGGGCGGGTATCCAAAATAAGGCCCAATATCGAGTGCCGCTCTTCGAGGACATATAATTGACTGCCACTCTGAATTACCGTGTGCCAAATGGCCGATAGGAGCCCTGATATTCAAGATTTTTTTTCCCTCGAATCGCGATTCGATCGAGAGCCGTCTTTCGAGGGCTGTTGCAAAAAAATGGGTCCTACGAAAATTCTTAAAATCGCTCCAAGTATCCGTCATGGTGTCACGAACAAGTACCCTGAACCGTTTTTCTTAACTCCGTCAATAGCAGTTGGAAAATAGCCTCGGGTGGAGACACTCGGATGGGCCTATGGGGCTTTGGAGGGGCGGGTATCCAAAATAAGGCCCAATATCGAGTGCCGCTCTTCGAGGACATATAATTCAATGCCACTCTGAATTACCGTGTGCCAAATGGCCGATAGGAGCCCTGATATTCAAGAATTTTTTTCCCCCGAATCGCGATTCGATCGAGAGCCGTCTTTCGAGGGCTGTTGGAAAAAATGGGTCCTACGAAAATTCTTAAAATCGCTCCAAGTATCCGTCATTGTGTCACGAACAAGTACCCTGAACCGTTTTTCTTAACTCCGTCAATAGCAGTTGGAAAATAGCCTCGGGTGGAGACACTCGGATGGGCCTATGGGGCTTTGGAGGGGCGGGTATCCAAAATAAGGCCCAATATCGAGTGCCGCTCTTCGAGGACATATAATTGACTGCCACTCTGAATTACCGTGTGCCAAATGGCCGATAGGAGCCCTGATATTCAAGATTTTTTTTCCCTCGAATCGCGATTCGATCGAGAGCCGTCTTTCGAGGGCTGTTGCAAAAAAATGGGTCCTACGAAAATTCTTAAAATCGCTCCAAGTATCCGTCATGGTGTCACGAACAAGTACCCTGAACCGTTTTTCTTAACTCCGTCAATAGCAGTTGGAAAATAGCCTCGGGTGGAGACACTCGGATGGGCCTATGGGGCTTTGGAGGGGCGGGTATCCAAAATAAGGCCCAATATCGAGTGCCGCTCTTCGAGGACATATAATTCAATGCCACTCTGAATTACCGTGTGCCAAATGGCCGATAGGAGCCCTGATATTCAAGATTTTTTTTCCCTCGAATCGCGATTCGATCGAGAGCCGTCTTTCGAGGGCTGTTGCAAAAAAATGGGTCCTACGAAAATTCTTAAAATCGCTCCAAGTATCCGTCATGGTGTCACGAACAAGTACCCTGAACCGTTTTTCTTAACTCCGTCAATAGCAGTTGGAAAATAGCCTCGGGTGGAGACACTCGGATGGGCCTATGGGGCTTTGGAGGGGCGGGTATCCAAAATAAGGCCCAATATCGAGTGCCGCTCTTCGAGGACATATAATTCAATGCCACTCTGAATTACCGTGTGCCAAATGGCCGATAGGAGCCCTGATATTCAAGATTTTTTTTCCCTCGAATCGCGATTCGATCGAGAGCCGTCTTTCGAGGGCTGTTGCAAAAAAATGGGTCCTACGAAAATTCTTAAAATCGCTCCAAGTATCCGTCATGGTGTCACGAACAAGTACCCTGAACCGTTTTTCTTAACTCCGTCAATAGCAGTTGGAAAATAGCCTCGGGTGGAGACACTCGGATGGGCCTATGGGGCTTTGGAGGGGCGGGTATCCAAAATAAGGCCCAATATCGAGTGCCGCTCTTCGAGGACATATAATTCAATGCCACTCTGAATTACCGTGTGCCAAATGGCCGATAGGAGCCCTGATATTCAAGATTTTTTTCCCTCGAATCGCGATTCGATCGAGAGCCGTCTTTCGAGGGCTGTTGCAAAAAAATGGGTCCTACGAAAATTCTTAAAATCGCTCCAAGTATCCGTCATGGTGTCACGAACAAGTACCCTGAACCGTTTTTCTTAACTCCGTCAATAGCAGTTGGAAAATAGCCTCGGGTGGAGACACTCGGATGGGCCTATGGGGCTTTGGAGGGGCGGGTATCCAAAATAAGGCCCAATATCGAGTGCCGCTCTTCGAGGACATATAATTCAATGCCACTCTGAATTACCGTGTGCCAAATGGCCGATAGGAGCCCTGATATTCAAGATTTTTTTTCCCTCGAATCGCGATTCGATCGAGAGCCGTCTTTCGAGGGCTGTTGCAAAAAAATGGGTCCTACGAAAATTCTTAAAATCGCTCCAAGTATCCGTCATGGTGTCACGAACAAGTACCCTGAACCGTTTTTCTTAACTCCGTCAATAGCAGTTGGAAAATAGCCTCGGGTGGAGACACTCGGATGGGCCTATGGGGCTTTGGAGGGGCGGGTATCCAAAATAAGGCCCAATATCGAGTGCCGCTCTTCGAGGACATATAATTCAATGCCACTCTGAATTACCGTGTGCCAAATGGCCGATAGGAGCCCTGATATTCAAGATTTTTTTTCCCTCGAATCGCGATTCGATCGAGAGCCGTCTTTCGAGGGCTGTTGCAAAAAAATGGGTCCTACGAAAATTCTTAAAATCGCTCCAAGTATCCGTCATGGTGTCACGAACAAGTACCCTGAACCGTTTTAATTAACTCCGTCAATAGCAGTTGGAAAATAGCCTCGGGTGGAGACACTCGGATGGGCCTATGGGGCTTTGGAGGGGCGGGTATCCAAAATAAGGCCCAATATCGAGTGCCGCTCTTCGAGGACATATAATTCAATGCCACTCTGAATTACCGTGTGCCAAATGGCCGATAGGAGCCCTGATATTCAAGATTTTTTTTCCCTCGAATCGCGATTCGATCGAGAGCCGTCTTTCGAGGGCTGTTGCAAAAAAATGGGTCCTACGAAAATTCTTAAAATCGCTCCAAGTATCCGTCATGGTGTCACGAACAAGTACCCTGAACCGTTTTTCTTAACTCCGTCAATAGCAGTTGGAAAATAGCCTCGGGTGGAGACACTCGGATGGGCCTATGGGGCTTTGGAGGGGCGGGTATCCAAAATAAGGCCCAATATCGAGTGCCGCTCTTCGAGGACATATAATTGACTGCCACTCTGAATTACCGTGTGCCAAATGGCCGATAGGAGCCCTGATATTCAAGATTTTTTTTCCCCCGAATCGCGATTCGATCGAGAGCCGTCTTTCGAGGGCTGTTGCAAAAAAATGGGTCCTACGAAAATTCTTAAAATCGCTCCAAGTATCCGTCATGGTGTCACGAACAAGTACCCTGAACCGTTTTTCTTAACTCCGTCAATAGCAGTTGGAAAATAGCCTCGGGTGGAGACACTCGGATGGGCCTATGGGGCTTTGGAGGGGCGGGTATCCAAAATAAGGCCCAATATCGAGTGCCGCTCTTCGAGGACATATAATTCAATGCCACTCTGAATTACCGTGTGCCAAATGGCCGATAGGAGCCCTGATATTCAAGAATTTTTTTCCCCCGAATCGCGATTCGATCGAGAGCCGTCTTTCGAGGGCTGTTGGAAAAAATGGGTCCTACGAAAATTCTTAAAATCGCTCCAAGTATCCGTCATTGTGTCACGAACAAGTACCCTGAACCGTTTTTCTTAACTCCGTCAATAGCAGTTGGAAAATAGCCTCGGGTGGAGACACTCGGATGGGCCTATGGGGCTTTGGAGGGGCGGGTATCCAAAATAAGGCCCAATATCGAGTGCCGCTCTTCGAGGACATATAATTGACTGCCACTCTGAATTACCGTGTGCCAAATGGCCGATAGGAGCCCTGATATTCAAGATTTTTTTTCCCTCGAATCGCGATTCGATCGAGAGCCGTCTTTCGAGGGCTGTTGCAAAAAAATGGGTCCTACGAAAATTCTTAAAATCGCTCCAAGTATCCGTCATGGTGTCACGAACAAGTACCCTGAACCGTTTTTCTTAACTCCGTCAATAGCAGTTGGAAAATAGCCTCGGGTGGAGACACTCGGATGGGCCTATGGGGCTTTGGAGGGGCGGGTATCCAAAATAAGGCCCAATATCGAGTGCCGCTCTTCGAGGACATATAATTCAATGCCACTCTGAATTACCGTGTGCCAAATGGCCGATAGGAGCCCTGATATTCAAGATTTTTTTTCCCTCGAATCGCGATTCGATCGAGAGCCGTCTTTCGAGGGCTGTTGCAAAAAAATGGGTCCTACGAAAATTCTTAAAATCGCTCCAAGTATCCGTCATGGTGTCACGAACAAGTACCCTGAACCGTTTTTCTTAACTCCGTCAATAGCAGTTGGAAAATAGCCTCGGGTGGAGACACTCGGATGGGCCTATGGGGCTTTGGAGGGGCGGGTATCCAAAATAAGGCCCAATATCGAGTGCCGCTCTTCGAGGACATATAATTCAATGCCACTCTGAATTACCGTGTGCCAAATGGCCGATAGGAGCCCTGATATTCAAGATTTTTTTTCCCTCGAATCGCGATTCGATCGAGAGCCGTCTTTCGAGGGCTGTTGCAAAAAAATGGGTCCTACGAAAATTCTTAAAATCGCTCCAAGTATCCGTCATGGTGTCACGAACAAGTACCCTGAACCGTTTTTCTTAACTCCGTCAATAGCAGTTGGAAAATAGCCTCGGGTGGAGACACTCGGATGGGCCTATGGGGCTTTGGAGGGGCGGGTATCCAAAATAAGGCCCAATATCGAGTGCCGCTCTTCGAGGACATATAATTCAATGCCACTCTGAATTACCGTGTGCCAAATGGCCGATAGGAGCCCTGATATTCAAGATTTTTTTCCCTCGAATCGCGATTCGATCGAGAGCCGTCTTTCGAGGGCTGTTGCAAAAAAATGGGTCCTACGAAAATTCTTAAAATCGCTCCAAGTATCCGTCATGGTGTCACGAACAAGTACCCTGAACCGTTTTTCTTAACTCCGTCAATAGCAGTTGGAAAATAGCCTCGGGTGGAGACACTCGGATGGGCCTATGGGGCTTTGGAGGGGCGGGTATCCAAAATAAGGCCCAATATCGAGTGCCGCTCTTCGAGGACATATAATTCAATGCCACTCTGAATTACCGTGTGCCAAATGGCCGATAGGAGCCCTGATATTCAAGATTTTTTTTCCCTCGAATCGCGATTCGATCGAGAGCCGTCTTTCGAGGGCTGTTGCAAAAAAATGGGTCCTACGAAAATTCTTAAAATCGCTCCAAGTATCCGTCATGGTGTCACGAACAAGTACCCTGAACCGTTTTTCTTAACTCCGTCAATAGCAGTTGGAAAATAGCCTCGGGTGGAGACACTCGGATGGGCCTATGGGGCTTTGGAGGGGCGGGTATCCAAAATAAGGCCCAATATCGAGTGCCGCTCTTCGAGGACATATAATTCAATGCCACTCTGAATTACCGTGTGCCAAATGGCCGATAGGAGCCCTGATATTCAAGATTTTTTTTCCCTCGAATCGCGATTCGATCGAGAGCCGTCTTTCGAGGGCTGTTGCAAAAAAATGGGTCCTACGAAAATTCTTAAAATCGCTCCAAGTATCCGTCATGGTGTCACGAACAAGTACCCTGAACCGTTTTAATTAACTCCGTCAATAGCAGTTGGAAAATAGCCTCGGGTGGAGACACTCGGATGGGCCTATGGGGCTTTGGAGGGGCGGGTATCCAAAATAAGGCCCAATATCGAGTGCCGCTCTTCGAGGACATATAATTCAATGCCACTCTGAATTACCGTGTGCCAAATGGCCGATAGGAGCCCTGATATTCAAGATTTTTTTTCCCTCGAATCGCGATTCGATCGAGAGCCGTCTTTCGAGGGCTGTTGCAAAAAAATGGGTCCTACGAAAATTCTTAAAATCGCTCCAAGTATCCGTCATGGTGTCACGAACAAGTACCCTGAACCGTTTTTCTTAACTCCGTCAATAGCAGTTGGAAAATAGCCTCGGGTGGAGACACTCGGATGGGCCTATGGGGCTTTGGAGGGGCGGGTATCCAAAATAAGGCCCAATATCGAGTGCCGCTCTTCGAGGACATATAATTGACTGCCACTCTGAATTACCGTGTGCCAAATGGCCGATAGGAGCCCTGATATTCAAGATTTTTTTTCCCCCGAATCGCGATTCGATCGAGAGCCGTCTTTCGAGGGCTGTTGCAAAAAAATGGGTCCTACGAAAATTCTTAAAATCGCTCCAAGTATCCGTCATGGTGTCACGAACAAGTACCCTGAACCGTTTTTCTTAACTCCGTCAATAGCAGTTGGAAAATAGCCTCGGGTGGAGACACTCGGATGGGCCTATGGGGCTTTGGAGGGGCGGGTATCCAAAATAAGGCCCAATATCGAGTGCCGCTCTTCGAGGACATATAATTGACTGCCACTCTGAATTACCGTGTGCCAAATGGCCGATAGGAGCCCTGATATTCAAGATTTTTTTTCCCTCGAATCGCGATTCGATCGAGAGCCGTCTTTCGAGGGCTGTTGCAAAAAAATGGGTCCTACGAAAATTCTTAAAATCGCTCCAAGTATCCGTCATGGTGTCACAAACAAGTACCCTGAACCGTTTTTCTTAACTCCGTCAATAGCAGTTGGAAAATAGCCTCGGGTGGAGACACTCGGATGGGCCTATGGGGCTTTGGAGGGGCGGGTATCCAAAATAAGGCCCAATATCCAGTGCCGCTCTTCGAGGACATATAATTGACTGCCACTCTGAATTACCGTGTGCCAAATGGCCGATAGGAGCCCTGATATTCAAGATTTTTTTTCCCCCGAATCGCGATTCGATCGAGAGCCGTCTTTCGAGGGCTGTTGCAAAAAAATGGGTCCTACGAAAATTCTTAAAATCGCTCCAAGTATCCGTCATGGTGTCACGAACAAGTACCCTGAACCGTTTTTCTTAACTCCGTCAATAGCAGTTGGAAAATAGCCTCGGGTGGAGACACTCGGATGGGCCTATGGGGCTTTGGTGGGGCGGGTATCCAAAATAAGGCCCAATATCGAGTGCCGCTCTTCGACGACATATAATTGACTGCCACTCTGAATTACCGTGTGCCAAATGGCCGATAGGAGCCCTGATATTCAAGATTTTTTTTCCCCCGAATCGCGATTCGATCGAGAGCCGTCTTTCGAGGGCTGTTGCAAAAAAATGGGTCCTACGAAAATTCTTAAAATCGCTCCAAGTATCCGTCATTGTGTCACGAACAAGTACCCTGAACCGTTTTTCTTAACTCCGTCAATAGCAGTTGGAAAATAGCCTCGGGTGGAGACACTCGGATGGGCCTATGGGGCTTTGGAGGGGCGGGTATCCAAAATAAGGCCCAATATCGAGTGCCGCTCTTCGAGGACATATAATTCAATGCCACTCTGAATTACCGTGTGCCAAATGGCCGATAGGAGCCCTGATATTCAAGATTTTTTTTCCCTCGAATCGCGATTCGATCGAGAGCCGTCTTTCGAGGGCTGTTGCAAAAAAATGGGTCCTACGAAAATTCTTAAAATCGCTCCAAGTATCCGTCATGGTGTCACGAACAAGTACCCTGAACCGTTTTTCTTAACTCCGTCAATAGCAGTTGGAAAATAGCCTCGGGTGGAGACACTCGGATGGGCCTATGGGGCTTTGGAGGGGCGGGTATCCAAAATAAGGCCCAATATCGAGTGCCGCTCTTCGAGGACATATAATTGACTGCCACTCTGAATTACCGTGTGCCAAATGGCCGATAGGAGCCCTGATATTCAAGATTTTTTTTCCCCCGAATCGCGATTCGATCGAGAGCCGTCTTTCGAGGGCTGTTGCAAAAAAATGGGTCCTACGAAAATTCTTAAAATCGCTCCAAGTATCCGTCATTGTGTCACGAACAAGTACCCTGAACCGTTTTTCTTAACTCCGTCAATAGCAGTTGGAAAATAGCCTCGGGTGGAGACACTCGGATGGGCCTATGGGGCTTTGGAGGGGCGGGTATCCAAAATAAGGCCCAATATCGAGTGCCGCTCTTCGAGGACATATAATTGACTGCCACTCTGAATTACCGTGTGCCAAATGGCCGATAGGAGCCCTGATATTCAAGATTTTTTTTCCCCCGAATCGCGATTCGATCGAGAGCCGTCTTTCGAGGGCTGTTGCAAAAAAATGGGTCCTACGAAAATTCTTAAAATCGCTCCAAGTATACGTCATTGTGTCACGAACAAGTACCCTGAACCGTTTTTCTTAACTCCGTCAATAGCAGTTGGAAAATAGCCTCGGGTGGAGACACTCGGATGGGCCTATGGGGCTTTGGAGGGGCGGGTATCCAAAATAAGGCCCAATATCGAGTGCCGCTCTTCGAGGACATATAATTGACTGCCACTCTGAATTACCGTGTGCCAAATGGCCGATAGGAGCCCTGATATTCAAGATTTTTTTTCCCTCGAATCGCGATTCGATCGAGAGCCGTCTTTCGAGGGCTGTTGCAAAAAAATGGGTCCTACGAAAATTCTTAAAATCGCTCCAAGTATCCGTCATGGTGTCACGAACAAGTACCCTGAACCGTTTTTCTTAACTCCGTCAATAGCAGTTGGAAAATAGCCTCGGGTGGAGACACTCGGATGGGCCTATGGGGCTTTGGAGGGGCGGGTATCCAAAATAAGGCCCAATATCGAGTGCCGCTCTTCGAGGACATATAATTCAATGCCACTCTGAATTACCGTGTGCCAAATGGCCGATAGGAGCCCTGATATTCAAGATTTTTTTTCCCTCGAATCGCGATTCGATCGAGAGCCGTCTTTCGAGGGCTGTTGCAAAAAAATGGGTCCTACGAAAATTCTTAAAATCGCTCCAAGTATCCGTCATGGTGTCACGAACAAGTACCCTGAACCGTTTTTCTTAACTCCGTCAATAGCAGTTGGAAAATAGCCTCGGGTGGAGACACTCGGATGGGCCTATGGGGCTTTGGAGGGGCGGGTATCCAAAATAAGGCCCAATATCGAGTGCCGCTCTTCGAGGACATACAATTCAATGCCACTCTGAATTACCGTGTGCCAAATGGCCGATAGGAGCCCTGATATTCAAGATTTTTTTTCCCTCGAATCGCGATTCGATCGAGAGCCGTCTTTCGAGGGCTGTTGCAAAAAAATGGGTCAGACGAAAATTCTTAAAATCGCTCCAAGTATCCGTCATGGTGTCACGAACAAGTACCCTGAACCGTTTTTCTTAACTCCGTCAATAGCAGTTGGAAAATAGCCTCGGGTGGAGACACTCGGATGGGCCTATGGGGCTTTGGAGGGGCGGGTATCCAAAATAAGGCCCAATATCGAGTGCCGCTCTTCGAGGACATATAATTGACTGCCACTCTGAATTACCGTGTGCCAAATGGCCGATAGGAGCCCTGATATTCAAGATTTTTTTTCCCCCGAATCGCGATTCGATCGAGAGCCGTCTTTCGAGGGCTGTTGCAAAAAAATGGGTCCTACGAAAATTCTTAAAATCGCTCCAAGTATCCGTCATTGTGTCACGAACAAGTACCCTGAACCGTTTTTCTTAACTCCGTCAATAGCAGTTGGAAAATAGCCTCGGGTGGAGACACTCGGATGGGCCTATGGGGCTTTGGAGGGGCGGGTATCCAAAATAAGGCCCAATATCGAGTGCCGCTCTTCGAGGACATATAATTCAATGCCACTCTGAATTACCGTGTGCCAAATGGCCGATAGGAGCCCTGATATTCAAGATTTTTTTTCCCCCGAATCGCGATTCGATCGAGAGCCGTCTTTCGAGGGCTGTTGCAAAAAAATGGGTCCTACGAAAATTCTTAAAATCGCTCCAAGTATCCGTCATTGTGTCACGAACAAGTACCCTGAACCGTTTTTTTTAACTCCGTCAATAGCAGTTGGAAAATAGCCTCGGGTGGAGACACTCGGATGGGCCTATGGGGCTTTGGAGGGGCGGGTATCCAAAATAAGGCCCAATATCGAGTGCCGCTCTTCGAGGACATATAATTGACTGCCACTCTGAATTACCGTGTGCCAAATGGCCGATAGGAGCCCTGATATTCAAGATTTTTTTTCCCCCGAATCGCGATTCGATCGAGAGCCGTCTTTCGAGGGCTGTTGCAAAAAAATGGGTCCTACGAAAATTCTTAAAATCGCTCCAAGTATCCGTCATGGTGTCACGAACAAGTACCCTGAACCGTTTTTCTTAACTCCGTCAATAGCAGTTGGAAAATAGCCTCGGGTGGAGACACTCGGATGGGCCTATGGGGCTTTGGAGGGGCGGGTATCCAAAATAAGGCCCAATATCGAGTGCCGCTCTTCGAGGACATATAATTGACTGCCACTCTGAATTACCGTGTGCCAAATGGCCGATAGGAGCCCTGATATTCAAGATTTTTTTTCCCCCGAATCGCGATTCGATCGAGAGCCGTCTTTCGAGGGCTGTTGCAAAAAAATGGGTCCTACGAAAATTCTTAAAATCGCTCCAAGTATCCGTCATTGTGTCACGAACAAGTACCCTGAACCGTTTTTCTTAACTCCGTCAATAGCAGTTGGAAAATAGCCTCGGGTGGAGACACTCGGATGGGCCTATGGGGCTTTGGAGGGGCGGGTATCCAAAATAAGGCCCAATATCGAGTGCCGCTCTTCGAGGACATATAATTCAATGCCACTCTGAATTACCGTGTGCCAAATGGCCGATAGGAGCCCTGATATTCAAGATTTTTTTTCCCTCGAATCGCGATTCGATCGAGAGCCGTCTTTCGAGGGCTGTTGCAAAAAAATGGGTCCTACGAAAATTCTTAAAATCGCTCCAAGTATCCGTCATGGTGTCACGAACAAGTACCCTGAACCGTTTTTCTTAACTCCGTCAATAGCAGTTGGAAAATAGCCTCGGGTGGAGACACTCGGATGGGCCTATGGGGCTTTGGAGGGGCGGGTATCCAAAATAAGGCCCAATATCGAGTGCCGCTCTTCGAGGACATATAATTGACTGCCACTCTGAATTACCGTGTGCCAAATGGCCGATAGGAGCCCTGATATTCAAGATTTTTTTTCCCCCGAATCGCGATTCGATCGAGAGCCGTCTTTCGAGGGCTGTTGCAAAAAAATGGGTCCTACGAAAATTCTTAAAATCGCTCCAAGTATCCGTCATTGTGTCACGAACAAGTACCCTGAACCGTTTTTCTTAACTCCGTCAATAGCAGTTGGAAAATAGCCTCGGGTGGAGACACTCGGATGGGCCTATGGGGCTTTGGAGGGGCGGGTATCCAAAATAAGGCCCAATATCGAGTGCCGCTCTTCGAGGACATATAATTGACTGCCACTCTGAATTACCGTGTGCCAAATGGCCGATAGGAGCCCTGATATTCAACATTTTTTTTCCCCCGAATCGCGATTCGATCGAGAGCCGTCTTTCGAGGGCTGTTGCAAAAAAATGGGTCCTACGAAAATTCTTAAAATCGCTCCAAGTATCCGTCATTGTGTCCCGAACAAGTACCCTGAACCGTTTTTCTTAACTCCGTCAATAGCAGTTGGAAAATAGCCTCGGGTGGAGACACTCGGATGGGCCTATGGGGCTTTGGAGGGGCGGGTATCCAAAATAAGGCCCAATATCGAGTGCCGCTCTTCGAGGACATATAATTGACTGCCACTCTGAATTACCGTGTGCCAAATGGCCGATAGGAGCCCTGATATTCAAGATTTTTTTTCCCCCGAATCGCGATTCGATCGAGAGCCGTCTTTCGAGGGCTGTTGCAAAAAAATGGGTCCTACGAAAATTCTTAAAATCGCTCCAAGTATCCGTCATGGTGTCACGAACAAGTACCCTGAACCGTTTTTCTTAACTCCGTCAATAGCAGTTGGAAAATAGCCTCGGGTGGAGACACTCGGATGGGCCTATGGGGCTTTGGAGGGGCGGGTATCCAAAATAAGGCCCAATATCGAGTGCCGCTCTTCGAGGACATATAATTCAATGCCACTCTGAATTACCGTGTGCCAAATGGCCGATAGGAGCCCTGATATTCAAGATTTTTTTTCCCTCGAATCGCGATTCGATCGAGAGCCGTCTTTCGAGGGCTGTTGCAAAAAAATGGGTCCTACGAAAATTCTTAAAATCGCTCCAAGTATCCGTCATGGTGTCACGAACAAGTACCCTGAACCGTTTTTCTTAACTCCGTCAATAGCAGTTGGAAAATAGCCTCGGGTGGAGACACTCGGATGGGCCTATGGGGCTTTGGAGGGGCGGGTATCCAAAATAAGGCCCAATATCGAGTGCCGCTCTTCGAGGACATATAATTCAATGCCACTCTGAATTACCGTGTGCCAAATGGCCGATAGGAGCCCTGATATTCAAGATTTTTTTTCCCTCGAATCGCGATTCGATCGAGAGCCGTCTTTCGAGGGCTGTTGCAAAAAAATGGGTCCTACGAAAATTCTTAAAATCGCTCCAAGTATCCGTCATGGTGTCACGAACAAGTACCCTGAACCGTTTTTCTTAACTCCGTCAATAGCAGTTGGAAAATAGCCTCGGGTCGAGACACTCGGATGGGCCTATGGGGCTTTGGAGGGGCGGGTATCCAAAATAAGGCCCAATATCGAGTGCCGCTCTTCGAGGACATATAATTGACTGCCACTCTGAATTACCGTGTGCCAAATGGCCGATAGGAGCCCTGATATTCAAGATTTTTTTTCCCCCGAATCGCGATTCGATCGAGAGCCGTCTTTCGAGGGCTGTTGCAAAAAAATGGGTCCTACGAAAATTCTTAAAATCGCTCCAAGTATCCGTCATGGTGTCACGAACAAGTACCCTGAACCGTTTTTCTTAACTCCGTCAATAGCAGTTGGAAAATAGCCTCGGGTGGAGACACTCGGATGGGCCTATGGGGCTTTGGAGGGGCGGGTATCCAAAATAAGGCCCAATATCGAGTGCCGCTCTTCGAGGACATATAATTGACTGCCACTCTGAATTACCGTGTGCCAAATGGCCGATAGGAGCCCTGATATTCAAGATTTTTTTTCCCCCGAATCGCGATTCGATCGAGAGCCGTCTTTCGAGGGCTGTTGCAAAAAAATGGGTCCTACGAAAATTCTTAAAATCGCTCCAAGTATCCGTCATGGTGTCACGAACAAGTACCCTGAACCGTTTTTCTTAACTCCGTCAATAGCAGTTGGAAAATAGCCTCGGGTGGAGACACTCGGATGGGCCTATGGGGCTTTGGAGGGGCGGGTATCCAAAATAAGGCCCAATATCGAGTGCCGCTCTTCGAGGACATATAATTGACTGCCACTCTGAATTACCGTGTGCCAAATGGCCGATAGGAGCCCTGATATTCAAGATTTTTTTTCCCTCGAATCGCGATTCGATCGAGAGCCGTCTTTCGAGGGCTGTTGCAAAAAAATGGCTCCTACGAAAATTCTTAAAATCGCTCCAAGTATCCGTCATGGTGTCACGAACAAGTACCCTGAACCGTTTTTCTTAACTCCGTCAATAGCAGTTGGAAAATAGCCTCGGGTGGAGACACTCGGATGGGCCTATGGGGCTTTGGAGGGGCGGGTATCCAAAATAAGGCCCAATATCGAGTGCCGCTCTTCGAGGACATATAATTGACTGCCACTCTGAATTACCGTGTGCCAAATGGCCGATAGGAGCCCTGATATTCAAGATTTTTTTTCCCCCGAATCGCGATTCGATCGAGAGCCGTCTTTCGAGGGCTGTTGCAAAAAAATGGGTCCTACGAAAATTCTTAAAATCGCTCCAAGTATCCGTCATTGTGTCACGAACAAGTACCCTGAACCGTTTTTCTTAACTCCGTCAATAGCAGTTGGAAAATAGCCTCGGGTGGAGACACTCGGATGGGCCTATGGGGCTTTGGAGGGGCGGGTATCCAAAATAAGGCCCAATATCGAGTGCCGCTCTTCGAGGACATATAATTGACTGCCACTCTGAATTACCGTGTGCCAAATGGCCGATAGGAGCCCTGATATTCAAGATTTTTTTTCCCCCGAATCGCGATTCGATCGAGAGCCGTCTTTCGAGGGCTGTTGCAAAAAAATGGGTCCTACGAAAATTCTTAAAATCGCTCCAAGTATCCGTCATTGTGTCACGAACAAGTACCCTGAACCGTTTTTCTTAACTCCGTCAATAGCAGTTGGAAAATAGCCTCGGGTGGAGACACTCGGATGGGCCTATGGGGCTTTGGAGGGGCGGGTATCCAAAATAAGGCCCAATATCGAGTGCCGCTCTTCGAGGACATATAATTGACTGCCACTCTGAATTACCGTGTGCCAAATGGCCGATAGGAGCCATGATATTCAAGATTTTTTTTCCCTCGAATCGCGATTCGATCGAGAGCCGTCTTTCGAGGGCTGTTGCAAAAAAATGGGTCCTACGAAAATTCTTAAAATCGCTCCAAGTATCCGTCATGGTGTCACGAACAAGTACCCTGAACCGTTTTTCTTAACTCCGTCAATAGCAGTTGGAAAATAGCCTCGGGTGGAGACACTCGGATGGGCCTATGGGGCTTTGGAGGGGCGGGTATCCAAAATAAGGCCCAATATCGAGTGCCGCTCTTCGAGGACATATAATTCAATGCCACTCTGAATTACCGTGTGCCAAATGGCCGATAGGAGCCCTGATATTCAAGATTTTTTTTCCCTCGAATCGCGATTCGATCGAGAGCCGTCTTTCGAGGGCTGTTGCAAAAAAATGGGTCCTACGAAAATTCTTAAAATCGCTCCAAGTATCCGTCATGGTGTCACGAACAAGTACCCTGAACCGTTTTTCTTAACTCCGTCAATAGCAGTTGGAAAATAGCCTCGGGTGGTGACACTCGGATGGGCCTATGGGGCTTTGGAGGGGCGGGTATCCAAAATAAGGCCCAATATCGAGTGCCGCTCTTCGAGGACATACAATTCAATGCCACTCTGAATTACCGTGTGCCAAATGGCCGATAGGAGCCCTGATATTCAAGATTTTTTTTCCCTCGAATCGCGATTCGATCGAGAGCCGTCTTTCGAGGGCTGTTGCAAAAAAATGGGTCAGACGAAAATTCTTAAAATCGCTCCAAGTATCCGTCATGGTGTCACGAACAAGTACCCTGAACCGTTTTTCTTAACTCCGTCAATAGCAGTTGGAAAATAGCCTCGGGTGGAGACACTCGGATGGGCCTATGGGGCTTTGGAGGGGCGGGTATCCAAAATAAGGCCCAATATCGAGTGCCGCTCTTCGAGGACATATAATTGACTGCCACTCTGAATTACCGTGTGCCAAATGGCCGATAGGAGCCCTGATATTCAAGATTTTTTTTCCCCCGAATCGCGATTCGATCGAGAGCCGTCTTTCGAGGGCTGTTGCAAAAAAATGGGTCCTACGAAAATTCTTAAAATCGCTCCAAGTATCCGTCATTGTGTCACGAACAAGTACCCTGAACCGTTTTTCTTAACTCCGTCAATAGCAGTTGGAAAATAGCCTCGGGTGGAGACACTCGGATGGGCCTATGGGGCTTTGGAGGGGCGGGTATCCAAAATAAGGCCCAATATCGAGTGCCGCTCTTCGAGGACATATAATTCAATGCCACTCTGAATTACCGTGTGCCAAATGGCCGATAGGAGCCCTGATATTCAAGATTTTTTTTCCCTCGAATCGCGATTCGATCGAGAGCCGTCTTTCGAGGGCTGTTGCAAAAAAATGGGTCCTACGAAAATTCTTAAAATCGCTCCAAGTATCCGTCATGGTGTCACGAACAAGTACCCTGAACCGTTTTTCTTAACTCCGTCAATAGCAGTTGGAAAATAGCCTCGGGTGGAGACACTCGGATGGGCCTATGGGGCTTTGGAGGGGCGGGTATCCAAAATAAGGCCCAATATCGAGTGCCGCTCTTCGAGGACATATAATTGACTGCCACTCTGAATTACCGTGTGCCAAATGGCCGATAGGAGCCCTGATATTCAAGATTTTTTTTCCCCCGAATCGCGATTCGATCGAGAGCCGTCTTTCGAGGGCTGTTGCAAAAAAATGGGTCCTACGAAAATTCTTAAAATCGCTCCAAGTATCCGTCATTGTGTCACGAACAAGTACCCTGAACCGTTTTTCTTAACTCCGTCAATAGCAGTTGGAAAATAGCCTCGGGTGGAGACACTCGGATGGGCCTATTGGGCTTTGGAGGGGCGGGTATCCAAAATAAGGCCCAATATCGAGTGCCGCTCTTCGAGGACATATAATTGACTGCCACTCTGAATTACCGTGTGCCAAATGGCCGATAGGAGCCCTGATATTCAAGATTTTTTTTCCCCCGAATCGCGATTCGATCGAGAGCCGTCTTTCGAGGGCTGTTGCAAAAAAATGGGTCCTACGAAAATTCTTAAAATCGCTCCAAGTATCCGTCATTGTGTCACGAACAAGTACCCTGAACCGTTTTTCTTAACTCCGTCAATAGCAGTTGGAAAATAGCCTCGGGTGGAGACACTCGGATGGGCCTATGGGGCTTTGGAGGGGCGGGTATCCAAAATAAGGCCCAATATCGAGTGCCGCTCTTCGAGGACATATAATTGACTGCCACTCTGAATTACCGTGTGCCAAATGGCCGATAGGAGCCCTGATATTCAAGATTTTTTTTCCCGCGAATCGCGATTCGATCGAGAGCCGTCTTTCGAGGGCTGTTGCAAAAAAATGGGTCCTACGAAAATTCTTAAAATCGCTCCAAGTATCCGTCATGGTGTCACGAACAAGTACCCTGAACCGTTTTTCTTAACTCCGTCAATAGCAGTTGGAAAATAGCCTCGGGTGGAGACACTCGGATGGGCCTATGGGGCTTTGGAGGGGCGGGTATCCAAAATAAGGCCCAATATCGAGTGCCGCTCTTCGAGGACATATAATTCAATGCCACTCTGAATTACCGTGTGCCAAATGGCCGATAGGAGCCCTGATATTCAAGATTTTTTTTCCCCCGAATCGCGATTCGATCGAGAGCCGTCTTTCGAGGGCTGTTGCAAAAAAATGGGTCCTACGAAAATTCTTAAAATCGCTCCAAGTATCCGTCATTGTGTCACGAACAAGTACCCTGAACCGTTTTTCTTAACTCCGTCAATAGCAGTTGGAAAATAGCCTCGGGTGGAGACACTCGGATGGGCCTATGGGGCTTTGGAGGGGCGGGTATCCAAAATAAGGCCCAATATCGAGTGCCGCTCTTCGAGGACATATAATTGACTGCCACTCTGAATTACCGTGTGCCAAATGGCCGATAGGAGCCCTGATATTCAAGATTTTTTTTCCCTCGAATCGCGATTCGATCGAGAGCCGTCTTTCGAGGGCTGTTGCAAAAAAATGGGTCCTACGAAAATTCTTAAAATCGCTCCAAGTATCCGTCATGGTGTCACGAACAAGTACCCTGAACCGTTTTTCTTAACTCCGTCAATAGCAGTTGGAAAATAGCCTCGGGTGGAGACACTCGGATGGGCCTATGGGGCTTTGGAGGGGCGGGTATCCAAAATAAGGCCCAATATCGAGTGCCGCTCTTCGAGGACATATAATTCAATGCCACTCTGAATTACCGTGTGCCAAATGGCCGATAGGAGCCCTGATATTCAAGATTTTTTTTCCCTCGAATCGCGATTCGATCGAGAGCCGTCTTTCGAGGGCTGTTGCAAAAAAATGGGTCCTACGAAAATTCTTAAAATCGCTCCAAGTATCCGTCATGGTGTCACGAACAAGTACCCTGAACCGTTTTTCTTAACTCCGTCAATAGCAGTTGGAAAATAGCCTCGGGTGGAGACACTCGGATGGGCCTATGGGGCTTTGGAGGGGCGGGTATCCAAAATAAGGCCCAATATCGAGTGCCGCTCTTCGAGGACATATAATTCAATGCCACTCTGAATTACCGTGTGCCAAATGGCCGATAGGAGCCCTGATATTCAAGATTTTTTTTCCCTCGAATCGCGATTCGATCGAGAGCCGTCTTTCGAGGGCTGTTGCAAAAAAATGGGTCCTACGAAAATTCTTAAAATCGCTCCAAGTATCCGTCATGGTGTCACGAACAAGTACCCTGAACCGTTTTTCTTAACTCCGTCAATAGCAGTTGGAAAATAGCCTCGGGTGGAGACACTCGGATGGGCCTATGGGGCTTTGGAGGGGCGGGTATCCAAAATAAGGCCCAATATCGAGTGCCGCTCTTCGAGGACATATAATTCAATGCCACTCTGAATTACCGTGTGCCAAATGGCCGATAGGAGCCCTGATATTCAAGATTTTTTTCCCTCGAATCGCGATTCGATCGAGAGCCGTCTTTCGAGGGCTGTTGCAAAAAAATGGGTCCTACGAAAATTCTTAAAATCGCTCCAAGTATCCGTCATGGTGTCACGAACAAGTACCCTGAACCGTTTTTCTTAACTCCGTCAATAGCAGTTGGAAAATAGCCTCGGGTGGAGACACTCGGATGGGCCTATGGGGCTTTGGAGGGGCGGGTATCCAAAATAAGGCCCAATATCGAGTGCCGCTCTTCGAGGACATATAATTCAATGCCACTCTGAATTACCGTGTGCCAAATGGCCGATAGGAGCCCTGATATTCAAGATTTTTTTTCCCTCGAATCGCGATTCGTTCGAGAGCCGTCTTTCGAGGGCTGTTGCAAAAAAATGGGTCCTACGAAAATTCTTAAAATCGCTCCAAGTATCCGTCATGGTGTCACGAACAAGTACCCTGAACCGTTTTTCTTAACTCCGTCAATAGCAGTTGGAAAATAGCCTCGGGTGGAGACACTCGGATGGGCCTATGGGGCTTTGGAGGGGCGGGTATCCAAAATAAGGCCCAATATCGAGTGCCGCTCTTCGAGGACATATAATTCAATGCCACTCTGAATTACCGTGTGCCAAATGGCCGATAGGAGCCATGATATTCAAGATTTTTTTTCCCTCGAATCGCGATTCGATCGAGAGCCGTCTTTCGAGGGCTGTTGCAAAAAAATGGGTCCTACGAAAATTCTTAAAATCGCTCCAAGTATCCGTCATGGTGTCACGAACAAGTACCCTGAACCGTTTTTCTTAACTCCGTCAATAGCAGTTGGAAAATAGCCTCGGGTGGAGACACTCGGATGGGCCTATGGGGCTTTGGAGGGGCGGGTATCCAAAATAAGGCCCAATATCGAGTGCCGCTCTTCGAGGACATATAATTCAATGCCACTCTGAATTACCGTGTGCCAAATGGCCGATAGGAGCCCTGATATTCAAGATTTTTTTTCCCTCGAATCGCGATTCGATCGCGAGCCGTCTTTCGAGGGCTGTTGCAAAAAAATGGGTCCTACGAAAATTCTTAAAATCGCTCCAAGTATCCGTCATGGTGTCACGAACAAGTACCCTGAACCGTTTTTCTTAACTCCGTCAATAGCAGTTGGAAAATAGCCTCGGGTGGAGACACTCGGATGGGCCTATGGGGCTTTGGAGGGGCGGGTATCCAAAATAAGGCCCAATATCGAGTGCCGCTCTTCGAGGACATATAATTGACTGCCAATCTGAATTACCGTGTGCCAAATGGCCGATAGGAGCCCTGATATTCAAGATTTTTTTTCCCCCGAATCGCGATTCGATCGAGAGCCGTCTTTCGAGGGCTGTTGCAAAAAAATGGGTCCTACGAAAATTCTTAAAATCGCTCCAAGTATCCGTCATGGTGTCACGAACAAGTACCCTGAACCGTTTTTCTTAACTCCGTCAATAGCAGTTGGAAAATAGCCTCGGGTGGAGACACTCGGATGGGCCTATGGGGCTTTGGAGGGGCGGGTATCCAAAATAAGGCCCAATATCGAGTGCCGCTCTTCGAGGACATATAATTGACTGCCACTCTGAATTACCGTGTGCCAAATGGCCGATAGGAGCCCTGATATTCAAGATTTTTTTTCCCCCGAATCGCGATTCGATCGAGAGCCGTCTTTCGAGGGCTGTTGCAAAAAAATGGGTCCTACGAAAATTCTTAAAATCGCTCCAAGTATCCGTCATGGTGTCACGAACAAGTACCCTGAACCGTTTTTCTTAACTCCGTCAATAGCAGTTGGAAAATAGCCTCGGGTGGAGACACTCGGATGGGCCTATGGGGCTTTGGAGGGGCGGGTATCCAAAATAAGGCCCAATATCGAGTGCCGCTCTTCGAGGACATATAATTGACTGCCACTCTGAATTACCGTGTGCCAAATGGCCGATAGGAGCCCTGATATTCAAGATTTTTTTTCCCTCGAATCGCGATTCGATCGAGAGCCGTCTTTCGAGGGCTGTTGCAAAAAAATGGGTCCTACGAAAATTCTTAAAATCGCTCCAAGTATCCGTCATGGTGTCACGAACAAGTACCCTGAACCGTTTTTCTTAACTCCGTCAATAGCAGTTGGAAAATAGCCTCGGGTGGAGACACTCGGATGGGCCTATGGGGCTTTGGAGGGGCGGGTATCCAAAATAAGGCCCAATATCGAGTGCCGCTCTTCGAGGACATATAATTGACTGCCACTCTGAATTACCGTGTGCCAAATGGCCGATAGGAGCCCTGATATTCAAGATTTTTTTTCCCCCGAATCGCGATTCGATCGAGAGCCGTCTTTCGAGGGCTGTTGCAAAAAAATGGGTCCTACGAAAATTCTTAAAATCGCTCCAAGTATCCGTCATTGTGTCACGAACAAGTACCCTGAACCGTTTTTCTTAACTCCGTCAATAGCAGTTGGAAAATAGCCTCGGGTGGAGACACTCGGATGGGCCTATGGGGCTTTGGAGGGGCGGGTATCCAAAATAAGGCCCAATATCGAGTGCCGCTCTTCGAGGACATATAATTGACTGCCACTCTGAATTACCGTGTGCCAAATGGCCGATAGGAGCCCTGATATTCAAGATTTTTTTTCCCTCGAATCGCGATTCGATCGAGAGCCGTCTTTCGAGGGCTGTTGCAAAAAAATGGGTCCTACGAAAATTCTTAAAATCGCTCCAAGTATCCGTCATTGTGTCACGAACAAGTACCCTGAACCGTTTTTCTTAACTCCGTCAATAGCAGTTGGAAAATAGCCTCGGGTGGAGACACTCGGATGGGCCTATGGGGCTTTGGAGGGGCGGGTATCCAAAATAAGGCCCAATATCGAGTGCCGCTCTTCGAGGACATATAATTGACTGCCACTCTGAATTACCGTGTGCCAAATGGCCGATAGGAGCCCTGATATTCAAGATTTTTTTTCCCTCGAATCGCGATTCGATCGAGAGCCGTCTTTCGAGGGCTGTTGCAAAAAAATGGGTCCTACGAAAATTCTTAAAATCGCTCCAAGTATCCGTCATGGTGTCACGAACAAGTACCCTGAACCGTTTTTCTTAACTCCGTCAATAGCAGTTGGAAAATAGCCTCGGGTGGAGACACTCGGATGGGCCTATGGGGCTTTGGAGGGGCGGGTATCCAAAATAAGGCCCAATATCGAGTGCCGCTCTTCGAGGACATATAATTCAATGCCACTCTGAATTACCGTGTGCCAAATGGCCGATAGGAGCCCTGATATTCAAGATTTTTTTTCCCTCGAATCGCGATTCGATCGAGAGCCGTCTTTCGAGGGCTGTTGCAAAAAAATGGGTCCTACGAAAATTCTTAAAATCGCTCCAAGTATCCGTCATGGTGTCACGAACAAGTACCCTGAACCGTTTTTCTTAACTCCGTCAATAGCAGTTGGAAAATAGCCTCGGGTGGAGACACTCGGATGGGCCTATGGGGCTTTGGAGGGGCGGGTATCCAAAATAAGGCCCAATATCGAGTGCCGCTCTTCGAGGACATACAATTCAATGCCACTCTGAATTACCGTGTGCCAAATGGCCGATAGGAGCCCTGATATTCAAGATTTTTTTTCCCTCGAATCGCGATTCGATCGAGAGCCGTCTTTCGAGGGCTGTTGCAAAAAAATGGGTCCTACGAAAATTCTTAAAATCGCTCCAAGTATCCGTCATGGTGTCACGAACAAGTACCCTGAACCGTTTTTCTTAACTCCGTCAATAGCAGTTGGAAAATAGCCTCGGGTGGAGACACTCGGATGGGCCTATGGGGCTTTGGAGGGGCGGGTATCCAAAATAAGGCCCAATATCGAGTGCCGCTCTTCGAGGACATATAATTGACTGCCACTCTGAATTACCGTGTGCCAAATGGCCGATAGGAGCCCTGATATTCAAGATTTTTTTTCCCCCGAATCGCGATTCGATCGAGAGCCGTCTTTCGAGGGCTGTTGCAAAAAAATGGGTCCTACGAAAATTCTTAAAATCGCTCCAAGTATCCGTCATTGTGTCACGAACAAGTACCCTGAACCGTTTTTCTTAACTCCGTCAATAGCAGTTGGAAAATAGCCTCGGGTGGAGACACTCGGATGGGCCTATGGGGCTTTGGAGGGGCGGGTATCCAAAATAAGGCCCAATATCGAGTGCCGCTCTTCGAGGACATATAATTGACTGCCACTCTGAATTACCGTGTGCCAAATGGCCGATAGGAGCCCTGATATTCAAGATTTTTTTTCCCCCGAATCGCGATTCGATCGAGAGCCGTCTTTCGAGGGCTGTTGCAAAAAAATGGGTCCTACGAAAATTCTTAAAATCGCTCCAAGTATCCGTCATGGTGTCACGAACAAGTACCCTGAACCGTTTTTCTTAACTCCGTCAATAGCAGTTGGAAAATAGCCTCGGGTGGAGACACTCGGATGGGCCTATGGGGCTTTGGAGGGGCGGGTATCCAAAATAAGGCCCAATATCGAGTGCCGCTCTTCGAGGACATATAATTCAATGCCACTCTGAATTACCGTGTGCCAAATGGCCGATAGGAGCCCTGATATTCAAGATTTTTTTTCCCTCGAATCGCGATTCGTTCGAGAGCCGTCTTTCGAGGGCTGTTGCAAAAAAATGGGTCCTACGAAAATTCTTAAAATCGCTCCAAGTATCCGTCATGGTGTCACGAACAAGTACCCTGAACCGTTTTTCTTAACTCCGTCAATAGCAGTTGGAAAATAGCCTCGGGTGGAGACACTCGGATGGGCCTATGGGGCTTTGGAGGGGCGGGTATCCAAAATAAGGCCCAATATCGAGTGCCGCTCTTCGAGGACATATAATTCAATGCCACTCTGAATTACCGTGTGCCAAATGGCCGATAGGAGCCATGATATTCAAGATTTTTTTTCCCTCGAATCGCGATTCGATCGAGAGCCGTCTTTCGAGGGCTGTTGCAAAAAAATGGGTCCTACGAAAATTCTTAAAATCGCTCCAAGTATCCGTCATGGTGTCACGAACAAGTACCCTGAACCGTTTTTCTTAACTCCGTCAATAGCAGTTGGAAAATAGCCTCGGGTGGAGACACTCGGATGGGCCTATGGGGCTTTGGAGGGGCGGGTATCCAAAATAAGGCCCAATATCGAGTGCCGCTCTTCGAGGACATACAATTCAATGCCACTCTGAATTACCGTGTGCCAAATGGCCGATAGGAGCCCTGATATTCAAGATTTTTTTTCCCTCGAATCGCGATTCGATCGAGAGCCGTCTTTCGAGGGCTGTTGCAAAAAAATGGGTCCTACGAAAATTCTTAAAATCGCTCCAAGTATCCGTCATGGTGTCACGAACAAGTACCCTGAACCGTTTTTCTTAACTCCGTCAATAGCAGTTGGAAAATAGCCTCGGGTGGAGACACTCGGATGGGCCTATGGGGCTTTGGAGGGGCGGGTATCCAAAATAAGGCCCAATATCGAGTGCCGCTCTTCGAGGACATATAATTGACTGCCACTCTGAATTACCGTGTGCCAAATGGCCGATAGGAGCCCTGATATTCAAGATTTTTTTTCCCCCGAATCGCGATTCGATCGAGAGCCGTCTTTCGAGGGCTGTTGCAAAAAAATGGGTCCTACGAAAATTCTTAAAATCGCTCCAAGTATCCGTCATTGTGTCACGAACAAGTACCCTGAACCGTTTTTCTTAACTCCGTCAATAGCAGTTGGAAAATAGCCTCGGGTGGAGACACTCGGATGGGCCTATGGGGCTTTGGAGGGGCGGGTATCCAAAATAAGGCCCAATATCGAGTGCCGCTCTTCGAGGACATATAATTCAATGCCACTCTGAATTACCGTGTGCCAAATGGCCGATAGGAGCCCTGATATTCAAGATTTTTTTTCCCCCGAATCGCGATTCGATCGAGAGCCGTCTTTCGAGGGCTGTTGCAAAAAAATGGGTCCTACGAAAATTCTTAAAATCGCTCCAAGTATCCGTCATTGTGTCACGAACAAGTACCCTGAACCGTTTTTTTTAACTCCGTCAATAGCAGTTGGAAAATAGCCTCGGGTGGAGACACTCGGATGGGCCTATGGGGCTTTGGAGGGGCGGGTATCCAAAATAAGGCCCAATATCGAGTGCCGCTCTTCGAGGACATATAATTGACTGCCACTCTGAATTACCGTGTGCCAAATGGCCGATAGGAGCCCTGATATTCAAGATTTTTTTTCCCCCGAATCGCGATTCGATCGAGAGCCGTCTTTCGAGGGCTGTTGCAAAAAAATGGGTCCTACGAAAATTCTTAAAATCGCTCCAAGTATCCGTCATGGTGTCACGAACAAGTACCCTGAACCGTTTTTCTTAACTCCGTCAATAGCAGTTGGAAAATAGCCTCGGGTGGAGACACTCGGATGGGCCTATGGGGCTTTGGAGGGGCGGGTATCCAAAATAAGGCCCAATATCGAGTGCCGCTCTTCGAGGACATATAATTGACTGCCACTCTGAATTACCGTGTGCCAAATGGCCGATAGGAGCCCTGATATTCAAGATTTTTTTTCCCCCGAATCGCGATTCGATCGAGAGCCGTCTTTCGAGGGCTGTTGCAAAAAAATGGGTCCTACGAAAATTCTTAAAATCGCTCCAAGTATCCGTCATTGTGTCACGAACAAGTACCCTGAACCGTTTTTCTTAACTCCGTCAATAGCAGTTGGAAAATAGCCTCGGGTGGAGACACTCGGATGGGCCTATGGGGCTTTGGAGGGGCGGGTATCCAAAATAAGGCCCAATATCGAGTGCCGCTCTTCGAGGACATATAATTGACTGCCACTCTGAATTACCGTGTGCCAAATGGCCGATAGGAGCCCTGATATTCAAGATTTTTTTTCCCCCGAATCGCGATTCGATCGAGAGCCGTCTTTCGAGGGCTGTTGCAAAAAAATGGGTCCTACGAAAATTCTTAAAATCGCTCCAAGTATCCGTCATTGTGTCACGAACAAGTACCCTGAACCGTTTTTCTTAACTCCGTCAATAGCAGTTGGAAAATAGCCTCGGGTGGAGACACTCGGATGGGCCTATGGGGCTTTGGAGGGGCGGGTATCCAAAATAAGGCCCAATATCGAGTGCCGCTCTTCGAGGACATATAATTGACTGCCACTCTGAATTACCGTGTGCCAAATGGCCGATAGGAGCCCTGATATTCAACATTTTTTTTCCCCCGAATCGCGATTCGATCGAGAGCCGTCTTTCGAGGGCTGTTGCAAAAAAATGGGTCCTACGAAAATTCTTAAAATCGCTCCAAGTATCCGTCATTGTGTCCCGAACAAGTACCCTGAACCGTTTTTCTTAACTCCGTCAATAGCAGTTGGAAAATAGCCTCGGGTGGAGACACTCGGATGGGCCTATGGGGCTTTGGAGGGGCGGGTATCCAAAATAAGGCCCAATATCGAGTGCCGCTCTTCGAGGACATATAATTGACTGCCACTCTGAATTACCGTGTGCGAAATGGCCGATAGGAGCCCTGATATTCAAGATTTTTTTTCCCCCGAATCGCGATTCGATCGAGAGCCGTCTTTCGAGGGCTGTTGCAAAAAAATGGGTCCTACGAAAATTCTTAAAATCGCTCCAAGTATCCGTCATGGTGTCACGAACAAGTACCCTGAACCGTTTTTCTTAACTCCGTCAATAGCAGTTGGAAAATAGCCTCGGGTGGAGACACTCGGATGGGCCTATGGGGCTTTGGAGGGGCGGGTATCCAAAATAAGGCCCAATATCGAGTGCCGCTCTTCGAGGACATATAATTGACTGCCACTCTGAATAACCGTGTGCCAAATGGCCGATAGGAGCCCTGATATTCAAGATTTTTTTTCCCCCGAATCGCGATTCGATCGAGAGCCGTCTTTCGAGGGCTGTTGCAAAAAAATGGGTCCTACGAAAATTCTTAAAATCGCTCCAAGTATCCGTCATTGTGTCACGAACAAGTACCCTGAACCGTTTTTCTTAACTCCGTCAATAGCAGTTGGAAAATAGCCTCGGGTGGAGACACTCGGATGGGCCTATGGGGCTTTGGAGGGGCGGGTATCCAAAATAAGGCCCAATATCGAGTGCCGCTCTTCGAGGACATATAATTCAATGCCACTCTGAATTACCGTGTGCCAAATGGCCGATAGGAGCCCTGATATTCAAGATTTTTTTTCCCTCGAATCGCGATTCGATCGAGAGCCGACTTTCGAGGGCTGTTGCAAAAAAATGGGTCCTACGAAAATTCTTAAAATCGCTCCAAGTATCCGTCATGGTGTCACGAACAAGTACCCTGAACCGTTTTTCTTAACTCCGTCAATAGCAGTTGGAAAATAGCCTCGGGTGGAGACACTCGGATGGGCCTATTGGGCTTTGGAGGGGCGGGTATCCAAAATAAGGCCCAATATCGAGTGCCGCTCTTCGAGGACATATAATTGACTGCCACTCTGAATTACCGTGTGCCAAATGGCCGATAGGAGCCCTGATATTCAAGATTTTTTTTCCCCCGAATCGCGATTCGATCGAGAGCCGTCTTTCGAGGGCTGTTGCAAAAAAATGGGTCCTACGAAAATTCTTAAAATCGCTCCAAGTATCCGTCATTGTGTCACGAACAAGTACCCTGAACCGTTTTTCTTAACTCCGTCAATAGCAGTTGGAAAATAGCCTCGGGTGGAGACACTCGGATGGGCCTATGGGGCTTTGGAGGGGCGGGTATCCAAAATAAGGCCCAATATCGAGTGCCGCTCTTCGAGGACATATAATTGACTGCCACTCTGAATTACCGTGTGCCAAATGGCCGATAGGAGCCCTGATATTCAAGATTTTTTTTCCCTCGAATCGCGATTCGATCGAGAGCCGTCTTTCGAGGGCTGTTGCAAAAAAATGGGTCCTACGAAAATTCTTAAAATCGCTCCAAGTATCCGTCATGGTGTCACGAACAAGTACCCTGAACCGTTTTTCTTAACTCCGTCAATAGCAGTTGGAAAATAGCCTCGGGTGGAGACACTCGGATGGGCCTATGGGGCTTTGGAGGGGCGGGTATCCAAAATAAGGCCCAATATCGAGTGCCGCTCTTCGAGGACATATAATTCAATGCCACTCTGAATTACCGTGTGCCAAATGGCCGATAGGAGCCCTGATATTCAAGATTTTTTTTCCCCCGAATCGCGATTCGATCGAGAGCCGTCTTTCGAGGGCTGTTGCAAAAAAATGGGTCCTACGAAAATTCTTAAAATCGCTCCAAGTATCCGTCATTGTGTCACGAACAAGTACCCTGAACCGTTTTTCTTAACTCCGTCAATAGCAGTTGGAAAATAGCCTCGGGTGGAGACACTCGGATGGGCCTATGGGGCTTTGGAGGGGCGGGTATCCAAAATAAGGCCCAATATCGAGTGCCGCTCTTCGAGGACATATAATTGACTGCCACTCTGAATTACCGTGTGCCAAATGGCCGATAGGAGCCCTGATATTCAAGATTTTTTTTCCCTCGAATCGCGATTCGATCGAGAGCCGTCTTTCGAGGGCTGTTGCAAAAAAATGGGTCCTACGAAAATTCTTAAAATCGCTCCAAGTATCCGTCATGGTGTCACGAACAAGTACCCTGAACCGTTTTTCTTAACTCCGTCAATAGCAGTTGGAAAATAGCCTCGGGTGGAGACACTCGGATGGGCCTATGGGGCTTTGGAGGGGCGGGTATCCAAAATAAGGCCCAATATCGAGTGCCGCTCTTCGAGGACATATAATTCAATGCCACTCTGAATTACCGTGTGCCAAATGGCCGATAGGAGCCCTGATATTCAAGATTTTTTTTCCCTCGAATCGCGATTCGATCGAGAGCCGTCTTTCGAGGGCTGTTGCAAAAAAATGGGTCCTACGAAAATTCTTAAAATCGCTCCAAGTATCCGTCATGGTGTCACGAACAAGTACCCTGAACCGTTTTTCTTAACTCCGTCAATAGCAGTTGGAAAATAGCCTCGGGTGGAGACACTCGGATGGGCCTATGGGGCTTTGGAGGGGCGGGTATCCAAAATAAGGCCCAATATCGAGTGCCGCTCTTCGAGGACATATAATTCAATGCCACTCTGAATTACCGTGTGCCAAATGGCCGATAGGAGCCCTGATATTCAAGATTTTTTTTCCCTCGAATCGCGATTCGATCGAGAGCCGTCTTTCGAGGGCTGTTGCAAAAAAATGGGTCCTACGAAAATTCTTAAAATCGCTCCAAGTATCCGTCATGGTGTCACGAACAAGTACCCTGAACCGTTTTTCTTAACTCCGTCAATAGCAGTTGGAAAATAGCCTCGGGTGGAGACACTCGGATGGGCCTATGGGGCTTTGGAGGGGCGGGTATCCAAAATAAGGCCCAATATCGAGTGCCGCTCTTCGAGGACATATAATTGACTGCCACTCTGAATTACCGTGTGCCAAATGGCCGATAGGAGCCCTGATATTCAAGATTTTTTTTCCCCCGAATCGCGATTCGATCGAGAGCCGTCTTTCGAGGGCTGTTGCAAAAAAATGGGTCCTACGAAAATTCTTAAAATCGCTCCAAGTATCCGTCATTGTGTCACGAACAAGTACCCTGAACCGTTTTTCTTAACTCCGTCAATAGCAGTTGGAAAATAGCCTCGGGTGGAGACACTCGGATGGGCCTATGGGGCTTTGGAGGGGCGGGTATCCAAAATAAGGCCCAATATCGAGTGCCGCTCTTCGAGGACATATAATTCAATGCCACTCTGAATTACCGTGTGCCAAATGGCCGATAGGAGCCCTGATATTCAAGATTTTTTTTCCCTCGAATCGCGATTCGATCGAGAGCCGACTTTCGAGGGCTGTTGCAAAAAAATGGGTCCTACGAAAATTCTTAAAATCGCTCCAAGTATCCGTCATGGTGTCACGAACAAGTACCCTGAACCGTTTTTCTTAACTCCGTCAATAGCAGTTGGAAAATAGCCTCGGGTGGAGACACTCGGATGGGCCTATTGGGCTTTGGAGGGGCGGGTATCCAAAATAAGGCCCAATATCGAGTGCCGCTCTTCGAGGACATATAATTGACTGCCACTCTGAATTACCGTGTGCCAAATGGCCGATAGGAGCCCTGATATTCAAGATTTTTTTT
This sequence comes from Stenichneumon culpator, assembly GCA_964017025.1. Lineage (NCBI taxonomy): Eukaryota > Metazoa > Arthropoda > Insecta > Hymenoptera > Ichneumonidae > Stenichneumon > Stenichneumon culpator. Next base: position 538,935 of record OZ024779.1, on the reverse strand, counting down.
CCCCCGAATCGCGATTCGATCGAGAGCCGTCTTTCGAGGGCTGTTGCAAAAAAATGGGTCCTACGAAAATTCTTAAAATCGCTCCAAGTATCCGTCATTGTGTCACGAACAAGTACCCTGAACCGTTTTTCTTAACTCCGTCAATAGCAGTTGGAAAATAGCCTCGGGTGGAGACACTCGGATGGGCCTATGGGGCTTTGGAGGGGCGGGTATCCAAAATAAGGCCCAATATCGAGTGCCGCTCTTCGAGGACATATAATTGACTGCCACTCTGAATTACCGTGTGCCAAATGGCCGATAGGAGCCCTGATATTCAAGATTTTTTTTCCCTCGAATCGCGATTCGATCGAGAGCCGTCTTTCGAGGGCTGTTGCAAAAAAATGGGTCCTACGAAAATTCTTAAAATCGCTCCAAGTATCCGTCATGGTGTCACGAACAAGTACCCTGAACCGTTTTTCTTAACTCCGTCAATAGCAGTTGGAAAATAGCCTCGGGTGGAGACACTCGGATGGGCCTATGGGGCTTTGGAGGGGCGGGTATCCAAAATAAGGCCCAATATCGAGTGCCGCTCTTCGAGGACATATAATTCAATGCCACTCTGAATTACCGTGTGCCAAATGGCCGATAGGAGCCCTGATATTCAAGATTTTTTTTCCCCCGAATCGCGATTCGATCGAGAGCCGTCTTTCGAGGGCTGTTGCAAAAAAATGGGTCCTACGAAAATTCTTAAAATCGCTCCAAGTATCCGTCATTGTGTCACGAACAAGTACCCTGAACCGTTTTTCTTAACTCCGTCAATAGCAGTTGGAAAATAGCCTCGGGTGGAGACACTCGGATGGGCCTATGGGGCTTTGGAGGGGCGGGTATCCAAAATAAGGCCCAATATCGAGTGCCGCTCTTCGAGGACATATAATTGACTGCCACTCTGAATTACCGTGTGCCAAATGGCCGATAGGAGCCCTGATATTCAAGATTTTTTTTCCCTCGAATCGCGATTCGATCGAGAGCCGTCTTTCGAGGGCTGTTGCAAAAAAATGGGTCCTACGAAAATTCTTAAAATCGCTCCAAGTATCCGTCATGGTGTCACGAACAAGTACCCTGAACCGTTTTTCTTAACTCCGTCAATAGCAGTTGGAAAATAGCCTCGGGTGGAGACACTCGGATGGGCCTATGGGGCTTTGGAGGGGCGGGTATCCAAAATAAGGCCCAATATCGAGTGCCGCTCTTCGAGGACATATAATTCAATGCCACTCTGAATTACCGTGTGCCAAATGGCCGATAGGAGCCCTGATATTCAAGATTTTTTTTCCCTCGAATCGCGATTCGATCGAGAGCCGTCTTTCGAGGGCTGTTGCAAAAAAATGGGTCCTACGAAAATTCTTAAAATCGCTCCAAGTATCCGTCATGGTGTCACGAACAAGTACCCTGAACCGTTTTTCTTAACTCCGTCAATAGCAGTTGGAAAATAGCCTCGGGTGGAGACACTCGGATGGGCCTATGGGGCTTTGGAGGGGCGGGTATCCAAAATAAGGCCCAATATCGAGTGCCGCTCTTCGAGGACATATAATTCAATGCCACTCTGAATTACCGTGTGCCAAATGGCCGATAGGAGCCCTGATATTCAAGATTTTTTTTCCCTCGAATCGCGATTCGATCGAGAGCCGTCTTTCGAGGGCTGTTGCAAAAAAATGGGTCCTACGAAAATTCTTAAAATCGCTCCAAGTATCCGTCATGGTGTCACGAACAAGTACCCTGAACCGTTTTTCTTAACTCCGTCAATAGCAGTTGGAAAATAGCCTCGGGTGGAGACACTCGGATGGGCCTATGGGGCTTTGGAGGGGCGGGTATCCAAAATAAGGCCCAATATCGAGTGCCGCTCTTCGAGGACATATAATTGACTGCCACTCTGAATTACCGTGTGCCAAATGGCCGATAGGAGCCCTGATATTCAAGATTTTTTTTCCCCCGAATCGCGATTCGATCGAGAGCCGTCTTTCGAGGGCTGTTGCAAAAAAATGGGTCCTACGAAAATTCTTAAAATCGCTCCAAGTATCCGTCATGGTGTCACGAACAAGTACCCTGAACCGTTTTTCTTAACTCCGTCAATAGCAGTTGGAAAATAGCCTCGGGTGGAGACACTCGGATGGGCCTATGGGGCTTTGGAGGGGCGGGTATCCAAAATAAGGCCCAATATCGAGTGCCGCTCTTCGAGGACATATAATTGACTGCCACTCTGAATTACCGTGTGCCAAATGGCCGATAGGAGCCCTGATATTCAAGATTTTTTTTCCCCCGAATCGCGATTCGATCGAGAGCCGTCTTTCGAGGGCTGTTGCAAAAAAATGGGTCCTACGAAAATTCTTAAAATCGCTCCAAGTATCCGTCATGGTGTCACGAACAAGTACCCTGAACCGTTTTTCTTAACTCCGTCAATAGCAGTTGGAAAATAGCCTCGGGTGGAGACACTCGGATGGGCCTATGGGGCTTTGGAGGGGCGGGTATCCAAAATAAGGCCCAATATCGAGTGCCGCTCTTCGAGGACATATAATTGACTGCCACTCTGAATTACCGTGTGCCAAATGGCCGATAAGAGCCCTGATATTCAAGATTTTTTTTCCCTCGAATCGCGATTCGATCGAGAGCCGTCTTTCGAGGGCTGTTGCAAAAAAATGGGTCCTACGAAAATTCTTAAAATCGCTCCAAGTATCCGTCATGGTGTCACGAACAAGTACCCTGAACCGTTTTTCTTAACTCCGTCAATAGCAGTTGGAAAATAGCCTCGGGTGGAGACACTCGGATGGGCCTATGGGGCTTTGGAGGGGCGGGTATCCAAAATAAGGCCCAATATCGAGTGCCGCTCTTCGAGGACATATAATTCAATGCCACTCTGAATTACCGTGTGCCAAATGGCCGATAGGAGCCCTGATATTCAAGATTTTTTTTCCCTCGAATCGCGATTCGATCGAGAGCCGTCTTTCGAGGGCTGTTGCAAAAAAATGGGTCCTACGAAAATTCTTAAAATCGCTCCAAGTATCCGTCATGGTGTCACGAACAAGTACCCTGAACCGTTTTTCTTAACTCCGTCAATAGCAGTTGGAAAATAGCCTCGGGTGGAGACACTCGGATGGGCTTATGGGGCTTTGGAGGGGCGGGTATCCAAAATAAGGCCCAATATCGAGTGCCGCTCTTCGAGGACATATAATTCAATGCCACTCTGAATTACCGTGTGCCAAATGGCCGATAGGAGCCCTGATATTCAAGATTTTTTTTCCCTCGAATCGCGATTCGATCGAGAGCCGTCTTTCGAGGGCTGTTGCAAAAAAATGGGTCCTACGAAAATTCTTAAAATCGCTCCAAGTATCCGTCATGGTGTCACGAACAAGTACCCTGAACCGTTTTTCTTAACTCCGTCAATAGCAGTTGGAAAATAGCCTCGGGTGGAGACACTCGGATGGGCCTATGGGGCTTTGGAGGGGCGGGTATCCAAAATAAGGCCCAATATCGAGTGCCGCTCTTCGAGGACATATAATTGACTGCCACTCTGAATTACCGTGTGCCAAATGGCCGATAGGAGCCCTGATATTCAAGATTTTTTTTCCCCCGAATCGCGATTCGATCGAGAGCCGTCTTTCGAGGGCTGTTGCAAAAAAATGGGTCCTACGAAAATTCTTAAAATCGCTCCAAGTATCCGTCATGGTGTCACGAACAAGTACCCTGAACCGTTTTTCTTAACTCCGTCAATAGCAGTTGGAAAATAGCCTCGGGTGGAGACACTCGGATGGGCCTATGGGGCTTTGGAGGGGCGGGTATCCAAAATAAGGCCCAATATCGAGTGCCGCTCTTCGAGGACATATAATTGACTGCCACTCTGAATTACCGTGTGCCAAATGGCCGATAGGAGCCCTGATATTCAAGATTTTTTTTCCCCCGAATCGCGATTCGATCGAGAGCCGTCTTTCGAGGGCTGTTGCAAAAAAATGGGTCCTACGAAAATTCTTAAAATCGCTCCAAGTATCCGTCATGGTGTCACGAACAAGTACCCTGAACCGTTTTTCTTAACTCCGTCAATAGCAGTTGGAAAATAGCCTCGGGTGGAGACACTCGGATGGGCCTATGGGGCTTTGGAGGGGCGGGTATCCAAAATAAGGCCCAATATCGAGTGCCGCTCTTCGAGGACATATAATTGACTGCCACTCTGAATTACCGTGTGCCAAATGGCCGATAGGAGCCCTGATATTCAAGATTTTTTTTCCCTCGAATCGCGATTCGATCGAGAGCCGTCTTTCGAGGGCTGTTGCAAAAAAATGGGTCCTACGAAAATTCTTAAAATCGCTCCAAGTATCCGTCATGGTGTCACGAACAAGTACCCTGAACCGTTTTTCTTAACTCCGTCAATAGCAGTTGGAAAATAGCCTCGGGTGGAGACACTCGGATTGGCCTATGGGGCTTTGGAGGGGCGGGTATCCAAAATAAGGCCCAATATCGAGTGCCGCTCTTCGAGGACATATAATTGACTGCCACTCTGAATTACCGTGTGCCAAATGGCCGATAGGAGCCCTGATATTCAAGATTTTTTTTCCCCCGAATCGCGATTCGATCGAGAGCCGTCTTTCGAGGGCTGTTGCAAAAAAATGGGTCCTACGAAAATTCTTAAAATCGCTCCAAGTATCCGTCATTGTGTCACGAACAAGTACCCTGAACCGTTTTTCTTAACTCCGTCAATAGCAGTTGGAAAATAGCCTCGGGTGGAGACACTCGGATGGGCCTATGGGGCTTTGGAGGGGCGGGTATCCAAAATAAGGCCCAATATCGAGTGACGCTCTTCGAGGACATATAATTGACTGCCACTCTGAATTACCGTGTGCCAAATGGCCGATAGGAGCCCTGATATTCAAGATTTTTTTTCCCTCGAATCGCGATTCGATCGAGAGCCGTCTTTCGAGGGCTGTTGCAAAAAAATGGGTCCTACGAAAATTCTTAAAATCGCTCCAAGTATCCGTCATGGTGTCACGAACAAGTACCCTGAACCGTTTTTCTTAACTCCGTCAATAGCAGTTGGAAAATAGCCTCGGGTGGAGACACTCGGATGGGCCTATGGGGCTTTGGAGGGGCGGGTATCCAAAATAAGGCCCAATATCGAGTGCCGCTCTTCGAGGACATATAATTCAATGCCACTCTGAATTACCGTGTGCCAAATGGCCGATAGGAGCCCTGATATTCAAGATTTTTTTTCCCTCGAATCGCGATTCGATCGAGAGCCGTCTTTCGAGGGCTGTTGCAAAAAAATGGGTCCTACGAAAATTCTTAAAATCGCTCCAAGTATCCGTCATGGTGTCACGAACAAGTACCCTGAACCGTTTTTCTTAACTCCGTCAATAGCAGTTGGAAAATAGCCTCGGGTGGAGACACTCGGATGGGCCTATGGGGCTTTGGAGGGGCGGGTATCCAAAATAAGGCCCAATATCGAGTGCCGCTCTTCGAGGACATATAATTCAATGCCACTCTGAATTACCGTGTGCCAAATGGCCGATAGGAGCCCTGATATTCAAGATTTTTTTTCCCTCGAATCGCGATTCGATCGAGAGCCGTCTTTCGAGGGCTGTTGCAAAAAAATGGGTCCTACGAAAATTCTTAAAATCGCTCCAAGTATCCGTCATGGTGTCACGAACAAGTACCCTGAACCGTTTTTCTTAACTCCGTCAATAGCAGTTGGAAAATAGCCTCGGGTGGAGACACTCGGATGGGCCTATGGGGCTTTGGAGGGGCGGGTATCCAAAATAAGGCCCAATATCGAGTGCCGCTCTTCGAGGACATATAATTCAATGCCACTCTGAATTACCGTGTGCCAAATGGCCGATAGGAGCCCTGATATTCAAGATTTTTTTTCCCTCGAATCGCGATTCGATCGAGAGCCGTCTTTCGAGGGCTGTTGCAAAAAAATGGGTCCTACGAAAATTCTTAAAATCGCTCCAAGTATCCGTCATGGTGTCACGAACAAGTACCCTGAACCGTTTTTCTTAACTCCGTCAATAGCAGTTGGAAAATAGCCTCGGGTGGAGACACTCGGATGGGCCTATGGGGCTTTGGAGGGGCGGGTATCCAAAATAAGGCCCAATATCGAGTGCCGCTCTTCGAGGACATATAATTGACTGCCACTCTGAATTACCGTGTGCCAAATGGCCGATAGGAGCCCTGATATTCAAGATTTTTTTTCCCCCGAATCGCGATTCGATCGAGAGCCGTCTTTCGAGGGCTGTTGCAAAAAAATGGGTCCTACGAAAATTCTTAAAATCGCTCCAAGTATCCGTCATGGTGTCACGAACAAGTACCCTGAACCGTTTTTCTTAACTCCGTCAATAGCAGTTGGAAAATAGCCTCGGGTGGAGACACTCGGATGGGCCTATGGGGCTTTGGAGGGGCGGGTATCCAAAATAAGGCCCAATATCGAGTGCCGCTCTTCGAGGACATATAATTGACTGCCACTCTGAATTACCGTGTGCCAAATGGCCGATAGGAGCCCTGATATTCAAGATTTTTTTCCCCCCGAATCGCGATTCGATCGAGAGCCGTCTTTCGAGGGCTGTTGCAAAAAAATGGGTCCTACGAAAATTCTTAAAATCGCTCCAAGTATCCGTCATTGTGTCACGAACAAGTACCCTGAACCGTTTTTCTTAACTCCGTCAATAGCAGTTGGAAAATAGCCTCGGGTGGAGACACTCGGATGGGCCTATGGGGCTTTGGAGGGGCGGGTATCCAAAATAAGGCCCAATATCGAGTGCCGCTCTTCGAGGACATATAATTGACTGCCACTCTGAATTACCGTGTGCCAAATGGCCGATAGGAGCCCTGATATTCAAGATTTTTTTTCCCTCGAATCGCGATTCGATCGAGAGCCGTCTTTCGAGGGCTGTTGCAAAAAAATGGGTCCTACGAAAATTCTTAAAATCGCTCCAAGTATCCGTCATGGTGTCACGAACAAGAACCCTGAACCGTTTTTGTTAACTCCGTCAATAGCAGTTGGAAAATAGCCTCGGGTGGAGACACTCGGATGGGCCTATGGGGCTTTGGAGGGGCGGGTATCCAAAATAAGGCCCAATATCGAGTGCCGCTCTTCGAGGACATATAATTCAATGCCACTCTGAATTACCGTGTGCCAAATGGCCGATAGGAGCCCTGATATTCAAGATTTTTTTTCCCTCGAATCGCGATTCGATCGAGAGCCGTCTTTCGAGGGCTGTTGCAAAAAAATGGGTCCTACGAAAATTCTTAAAATCGCTCCAAGTATCCGTCATGGTGTCACGAACAAGTACCCTGAACCGTTTTTCTTAACTCCGTCAATAGCAGTTGGAAAATAGCCTCGGGTGGAGACACTCGGATGGGCCTATGGGGCTTTGGAGGGGCGGGTATCCAAAATAAGGCCCAATATCGAGTGCCGCTCTTCGAGGACATATAATTCAATGCCACTCTGAATTACCGTGTGCCAAATGGCCGATAGGAGCCCTGATATTCAAGATTTTTTTTCCCTCGAATCGCGATTCGGTCGAGAGCCGTCTTTCGAGGGCTGTTGCAAAAAAATGGGTTCTAAGAAAATTCTTAAAATCGCTCCAAGTATCCGTCATGGTGTCACGAACAAGTACCCTGAACCGTTTTTCTTAACTCCGTCAATAGCAGTTGGAAAATAGCCTCGGGTGGAGACACTCGGATGGGCCTATGAGGCTTTGGAGGGGTGGGTATCCAAAATAAGGCCCAATATCGAGTGCCGCTCTTCGAGGACATATAATTGACTGCCACTCTGAATTACCGTGTGCCAAATGGCCGATAGGAGCCCTGATATTCAAGATTTTTTTTCCCCCGAATCGCGATTCGATCGAGAGCCGTCTTTCGAGGGCTGTTGCAAAAAAATGGGTCCTACGAAAATTCTTAAAATCGCTCCAAGTATCCGTCATGGTGTCACGAACAAGTACCCTGAACCGTTTTTCTTAACTCCGTCAATAGCAGTTGGAAGATAGCATCAGGAGGAGACACTCGGATGGGCCTATGGGGCTTTGGAGGGGCGGGTATCCAAAATAAGGCCCAATATCGAGTGCCGCTCTTCGAGGACATGTAATTGACTGCCACTCTGAATTACCGTGTGCCAAATGGACGATAGGAGCCCTAATATTCAAGATTTTTTTTCCCTCGAATCGCGATTCGATCGAGAGCCGTCTTTCGAGGGCTGTTGCAAAAAAATGGGTCCTACGAAAATTCTTAAAATCGCTCCAAGTATCCGTCATGGTGTCACGAACAAGTACCCTGAACCGTTTTCCTTAACTCCGTCAATAGCAATTGGAAGATAGCATCAGGAGGAGACACTCGGATGGGCCTATGGGGCTTTGGAGGGGCGGGTATCCAAAATAAGGCCCAATATCGAGTGCCGCTCTTCGAGGACATATAATTGACTGCCACTCTGAATTACCGTGTGCCAAATGGACGATAGGAGCCCTAATATTCAAGATTTTTTTTCCCTCGAATCGCGATTCGATCGAGAGCCGTCTTTCGAGGGCTGTTGCAAAAAAATGGGTCCTACGAAAATTCTTAAAATCGCTCCAAGTATCCGTCATGGTGTCACGAACAAGTACCCTGAACCGTTTTCCTTAACTCCGTCAATAGCAGTTGGAAGATAGCATCAGGAGGAGACACTCGGATGGGCCTATGGGGCTTTGGAGGGGCGGGTATCCAAAATAAGGCCCAATATCGAGTGCCGCTCTTCGAGGACATATAATTGACTGCCACTCTGAATTACCGTGTGCCAAATGGACGATAGGAGCCCTAATATTCAAGATTTTTTTTCCCTCGAATCGCGATTCGATCGAGAGCCGTCTTTCGAGGGCTGTTGCAAAAAAATGGGTCCTACGAAAATTCTTAAAATCGCTCCAAGTATCCGTCATTGTGTCACGAACAAGTACCCTGAACCGTTTTCCTTAACTCCGTCAATAGCAGTTGGAAAATAGCATCGGGTGGAGACACTCGGATGGGCCTATGGGGCTTTGGAGGGGCGGGTATCCAAAATAAGGCCTAATATCGAGTGCCGCTCTTCGAGGACATATAATTGACTGCCACTCTGAATTACCGTGTGCCAAATGGCCGATAGGAGCCATAATATTCAAGATTTTTTTTCCCCCGAATCGCGATTCGATCGAGAGCCGTCTTTCGAGGGCTGTTGCAAAAAAATGGGTCCTACGAAAATTCTTAAAATCGCTCCAAGTATCCGTCATTGTGTCACGAACAAGTACCCTGAACCGTTTTTCTTAACTCCGTCAATAGCAGTTGGAAAATAGCATCAGGTGGAGACACTCGGATGGGCCTATGGTGCTTTGGAGGGGCGGGTATCCAAAATAAGGCCCAATATCGAGTGCCGCTCTTCGAGGACATATAATTGACTGTCACTCTGAATTACCGTGTGCCAAATGGCCGATAGGAGCCCTAATATTCAAGATTTTTTTACCCCCGAATCGCGATTCGATCGAGAGCTGTCTTTCGAGGGCTGTTGCAAAAAAATGGGTCCTACGAAAATTCTTAAAATCGCTCCAAGTATCGGTCATGGTGTCACGAACAAGTACCCTGAACCGTTTTTCTTAACTCCGTCAATAGCAGTTGGAAAATAGCATCGGGTGGAGACACTCGGATGGGCCTATGGGGCTTTGGAGGGGCGGGTATCCAAAATAAGGCCCAATATCGAGTGCCGCTCTTCGAGGACATATAATTCAATGCCACTCTGAATTACCGTGTGCCAAATGGCCGATAGGAGCCCTAATATTCAAGATTTTTTTTCCCTCGAATCGCGATTCGATCGAGAGCCGTCTTTCGAGGGCTGTTGCAAAAAAATGGGTCCTACGAAAATTCTTAAAATCGCTCCAAGTATCCGTCATGGTGTCACGAACAAGTACCCTGAACCGTTTTTCTTAACTCCGTCAATAGCAGTTGGAAAATAGCCTCGGGTGGAGACACTCGGATGGGCCTATGGGGCTTTGGAGGGGCGGGTATCCAAAATAAGGCCCAATATCGAGTGCCACTCTTCGAGGACATATAATTGACTGCCACACTGAATTACCGTGTGCCAAATGGCCGATAGGAGCCCTGATATTCAAGATTTTTTTTCCCCCGAATCGCGATTCGATCGAGAGCCGTCTTTCGAGGGCTGTTGCAAAAAAATGGGTCCTACGAAAATTCTTAAAATCGCTCCAAGTATCCGTCATTGTGTCACGAACAAGTACCCTGAACCGTTTTTCTTAACTCCGTCAATAGCAGTTGGAAAATAGCCTCGGGTGGAGACACTCGGATGGGCCTATGGGGCTTTGGAGGGGCGGGTATCCAAAATAAGGCCCAATATCGAGTGCCGCTCTTCGAGGACATATAATTGACTGCCACTCTGAATTACCGTGTGCCAAATGGCCGATAGGAGCCCTGATATTCAAGATTTTTTTCCCCCCGAATCGCGATTCGATCGAGAGCCGTCTTTCGAGGGCTGTTGCAAAAAAATGGGTCCTACGAAAATTCTTAAAATCGCTCCAAGTATCCGTCATTGTGTCACGAACAAGTACCCTGAACCGTTTTTCTTAACTCCGTCAATAGCAGTTGGAAAATAGCCTCGGGTGGAGACACTCGGATGGGCCTATGGGGCTTTGGAGGGGCGGGTATCCAAAATAAGGCCCAATATCGAGTGCCGCTCTTCGAGGACATATAATTGACTGCCACTCTGAATTACCGTGTGCCAAATGGCCGATAGGAGCCCTGATATTCAAGATTTTTTTTCCCTCGAATCGCGATTCGATCGAGAGCCGTCTTTCGAGGGCTGTTGCAAAAAAATGGGTCCTACGAAAATTCTTAAAATCGCTCCAAGTATCCGTCATGGTGTCACGAACAAGAACCCTGAACCGTTTTTGTTAACTCCGTCAATAGCAGTTGGAAAATAGCCTCGGGTGGAGACACTCGGATGGGCCTATGGGGCTTTGGAGGGGCGGGTATCCAAAATAAGGCCCAATATCGAGTGCCGCTCTTCGAGGACATATAATTCAATGCCACTCTGAATTACCGTGTGCCAAATGGCCGATAGGAGCCCTGATATTCAAGATTTTTTTTCCCTCGAATCGCGATTCGATCGAGAGCCGTCTTTCGAGGGCTGTTGCAAAAAAATGGGTCCTACGAAAATTCTTAAAATCGCTCCAAGTATCCGTCATGGTGTCACGAACAAGTACCCTGAACCGTTTTTCTTAACTCCGTCAATAGCAGTTGGAAAATAGCCTCGGGTGGAGACACTCGGATGGGCCTATGAGGCTTTGGAGGGGCGGGTATCCAAAATAAGGCCCAATATCGAGTGCCGCTCTTCGAGGACATATAATTGACTGCCACTCTGAATTACCGTGTGCCAAATGGCCGATAGGAGCCCTGATATTCAAGATTTTTTTTCCCCCGAATCGCGATTCGATCGAGAGCCGTCTTTCGAGGGCTGTTGCAAAAAAATGGGTCCTACGAAAATTCTTAAAATCGCTCCAAGTATCCGTCATGGTGTCACGAACAAGTACCCTGAACCGTTTTCCTTAACTCCGTCAATAGCAGTTGGAAGATAGCATCAGGAGGAGACACTCGGATGGGCCTATGGGGCTTTGGAGGGGCGGGTATCCAAAATAAGGCCCAATATCGAGTGCCGCTCTTCGAGGACATATAATTGACTGCCACTCTGAATTACCGTGTGCCAAATGGACGATAGGAGCCCTAATATTCAAGATTTTTTTTCCCTCGAATCGCGATTCGATCGAGAGCCGTCTTTCGAGGGCTGTTGCAAAAAAATGGGTCCTACGAAAATTCTTAAAATCGCTCCAAGTATCCGTCATGGTGTCACGAACAAGTACCCTGAACCGTTTTCCTTAACTCCGTCAATAGCAGTTGGAAGATAGCATCAGGAGGAGACACTCGGATGGGCCTATGGGGCTTTGGAGGGGCGGGTATCCAAAATAAGGCCCAATATCGAGTGCCGCTCTTCGAGGACATATAATTGACTGCCACTCTGAATTACCGTGTGCCAAATGGACGATAGGAGCCCTAATATTCAAGATTTTTTTTCCCTCGAATCGCGATTCGATCGAGAGCCGTCTTTCGAGGGCTGTTGCAAAAAAATGGGTCCTACGAAAATTCTTAAAATCGCTCCAAGTATCCGTCATTGTGTCACGAACAAGTACCCTGAACCGTTTTCCTTAACTCCGTCAATAGCAGTTGGAAAATAGCATCGGGTGGAGACACTCGGATGGGCCTATGGGGCTTTGGAGGGGCGGGTATCCAAAATAAGGCCTAATATCGAGTGCCGCTCTTCGAGGACATATAATTGACTGCCACTCTGAATTACCGTGTGCCAAATGGCCGATAGGAGCCATAATATTCAAGATTTTTTTTCCCCCGAATCGCGATTCGATCGAGAGCCGTCTTTCGAGGGCTGTTGCAAAAAAATGGGTCCTACGAAAATTCTTAAAATCGCTCCAAGTATCCGTCATTGTGTCACGAACAAGTACCCTGAACCGTTTTTCTTAACTCCGTCAATAGCAGTTGGAAAATAGCCTCGGGTGGAGACACTCGGATGGGCCTATGGGGCTTTGGAGGGGCGGGTATCCAAAATAAGGCCCAATATCGAGTGCCGCTCTTCGAGGACATATAATTGACTGCCACTCTGAATTACCGTGTGCCAAATGGCCGATAGGAGCCCTGATATTCAAGATTTTTTTCCCCCCGAATCGCGATTCGATCGAGAGCCGTCTTTCGAGGGCTGTTGCAAAAAAATGGGTCCTACGAAAATTCTTAAAATCGCTCCAAGTATCCGTCATTGTGTCACGAACAAGTACCCTGAACCGTTTTTCTTAACTCCGTCAATAGCAGTTGGAAAATAGCCTCGGGTGGAGACACTCGGATGGGCCTATGGGGCTTTGGAGGGGCGGGTATCCAAAATAAGGCCCAATATCGAGTGCCGCTCTTCGAGGACATATAATTGACTGCCACTCTGAATTACCGTGTGCCAAATGGCCGATAGGAGCCCTGATATTCAAGATTTTTTTTCCCTCGAATCGCGATTCGATCGAGAGCCGTCTTTCGAGGGCTGTTGCAAAAAAATGGGTCCTACGAAAATTCTTAAAATCGCTCCAAGTATCCGTCATGGTGTCACGAACAAGAACCCTGAACCGTTTTTGTTAACTCCGTCAATAGCAGTTGGAAAATAGCCTCGGGTGGAGACACTCGGATGGGCCTATGGGGCTTTGGAGGGGCGGGTATCCAAAATAAGGCCCAATATCGAGTGCCGCTCTTCGAGGACATATAATTCAATGCCACTCTGAATTACCGTGTGCCAAATGGCCGATAGGAGCCCTGATATTCAAGATTTTTTTTCCCTCGAATCGCGATTCGATCGAGAGCCGTCTTTCGAGGGCTGTTGCAAAAAAATGGGTCCTACGAAAATTCTTAAAATCGCTCCAAGTATCCGTCATGGTGTCACGAACAAGTACCCTGAACCGTTTTTCTTAACTCCGTCAATAGCAGTTGGAAAATAGCCTCGGGTGGAGACACTCGGATGGGCCTATGGGGCTTTGGAGGGGCGGGTATCCAAAATAAGGCCCAATATCGAGTGCCGCTCTTCGAGGACATATAATTCAATGCCACTCTGAATTACCGTGTGCCAAATGGCCGATAGGAGCCCTGATATTCAAGATTTTTTTTCCCTCGAATCGCGATTCGATCGAGAGCCGTCTTTCGAGGGCTGTTGCAAAAAAATGGGTTCTACGAAAATTCTTAAAATCGCTCCAAGTATCCGTCATGGTGTCACGAACAAGTACCCTGAACCGTTTTTCTTAACTCCGTCAATAGCAGTTGGAAAATAGCCTCGGGTGGAGACACTCGGATGGGCCTATGAGGCTTTGGAGGGGCGGGTATCCAAAATAAGGCCCAATATCGAGTGCCGCTCTTCGAGGACATATAATTGACTGCCACTCTGAATTACCGTGTGCCAAATGGCCGATAGGAGCCCTGATATTCAAGATTTTTTTTCCCCCGAATCGCGATTCGATCGAGAGCCGTCTTTCGAGGACTGTTGCAAAAAAATGGGTCCTACGAAAATTCTTAAAATCGCTCCAAGTATCCGTCATGGTGTCACGAACAAGTACCCTGAACCGTTTTTCTTAACTCCGTCAATAGCAGTTGGAAGATAGCATCAGGAGGAGACACTCGGATGGGCCTATGGGGCTTTGGAGGGGCGGGTATCCAAAATAAGGCCCAATATCGAGTGCCGCTCTTCGAGGACATGTAATTGACTGCCACTCTGAATTACCGTGTGCCAAATGGACGATAGGAGCCCTAATATTCAAGATTTTTTTTCCCTCGAATCGCGATTCGATCGAGAGCCGTCTTTCGAGGGCTGTTGCAAAAAAATGGGTCCTACGAAAATTCTTAAAATCGCTCCAAGTATCCGTCATGGTGTCACGAACAAGTACCCTGAACCGTTTTCCTTAACTCCGTCAATAGCAGTTGGAAGATAGCATCAGGAGGAGACACTCGGATGGGCCTATGGGGCTTTGGAGGGGCGGGTATCCAAAATAAGGCCCAATATCGAGTGCCGCTCTTCGAGGACATATAATTGACTGCCACTCTGAATTACCGTGTGCCAAATGGACGATAGGAGCCCTAATATTCAAGATTTTTTTTCCCTCGAATCGCGATTCGATCGAGAGCCGTCTTTCGAGGGCTGTTGCAAAAAAATGGGTCCTACGAAAATTCTTAAAATCGCTCCAAGTATCCGTCATGGTGTCACGAACAAGTACCCTGAACCGTTTTCCTTAACTCCGTCAATAGCAGTTGGAAGATAGCATCAGGAGGAGACACTCGGATGGGCCTATGGGGCTTTGGAGGGGCGGGTATCCAAAATAAGGCCCAATATCGAGTGCCGCTCTTCGAGGACATATAATTGACTGCCACTCTGAATTACCGTGTGCCAAATGGACGATAGGAGCCCTAATATTCAAGATTTTTTTTCCCTCGAATCGCGATTCGATCGAGAGCCGTCTTTCGAGGGCTGTTGCAAAAAAATGGGTCCTACGAAAATTCTTAAAATCGCTCCAAGTATCCGTCATTGTGTCACGAACAAGTACCCTGAACCGTTTTCCTTAACTCCGTCAATAGCAGTTGGAAAATAGCATCGGGTGGAGACACTCGGATGGGCCTATGGGGCTTTGGAGGGGCGGGTATCCAAAATAAGGCCTAATATCGAGTGCCGCTCTTCGAGGACATATAATTGACTGCCACTCTGAATTACCGTGTGCCAAATGGCCGATAGGAGCCATAATATTCAAGATTTTTTTTCCCCCGAATCGCGATTCGATCGAGAGCCGTCTTTCGAGGGCTGTTGCAAAAAAATGGGTCCTACGAAAATTCTTAAAATCGCTCCAAGTATCCGTCATTGTGTCACGAACAAGTACCCTGAACCGTTTTTCTTAACTCCGTCAATAGCAGTTGGAAAATAGCATCAGGTGGAGACACTCGGATGGGCCTATGGTGCTTTGGAGGGGCGGGTATCCAAAATAAGGCCCAATATCGAGTGCCGCTCTTCGAGGACATATAATTGACTGTCACTCTGAATTACCGTGTGCCAAATGGCCGATAGGAGCCCTAATATTCAAGATTTTTTTACCCCCGAATCGCGATTCGATCGAGAGCTGTCTTTCGAGGGCTGTTGCAAAAAAATGGGTCCTACGAAAATTCTTAAAATCGCTCCAAGTATCGGTCATGGTGTCACGAACAAGTACCCTGAACCGTTTTTCTTAACTCCGTCAATAGCAGTTGGAAAATAGCATCGGGTGGAGACACTCGGATGGGCCTATGGGGCTTTGGAGGGGCGGGTATCCAAAATAAGGCCCAATATCGAGTGCCGCTCTTCGAGGACATGTAATTGACTGCCACTCTGAATTACCGTGTGCCAAATGGACGATAGGAGCCCTAATATTCAAGATTTTTTTTCCCTCGAATCGCGATTCGATCGAGAGCCGTCTTTCGAGGGCTGTTGCAAAAAAATGGGTCCTACGAAAATTCTTAAAATCGCTCCAAGTATCCGTCATGGTGTCACGAACAAGTACCCTGAACCGTTTTCCTTAACTCCGTCAATAGCAGTTGGAAGATAGCATCAGGAGGAGACACTCGGATGGGCCTATGGGGCTTTGGAGGGGCGGGTATCCAAAATAAGGCCCAATATCGAGTGCCGCTCTTCGAGGACATGTAATTGACTGCCACTCTGAATTACCGTGTGCCAAATGGACGATAGGAGCCCTAATATTCAAGATTTTTTTTCCCTCGAATCGCGATTCGATCGAGAGCCGTCTTTCGAGGGCTGTTGCAAAAAAATGGGTCCTACGAAAATTCTTAAAATCGCTCCAAGTATCCGTCATGGTGTCACGAACAAGTACCCTGAACCGTTTTCCTTAACTCCGTCAATAGCAGTTGGAAGATAGCATCAGGAGGAGACACTCGGATGGGCCTATGGGGCTTTGGAGGGGCGGGTATCCAAAATAAGGCCCAATATCGAGTGCCGCTCTTCGAGGACATATAATTGACTGCCGCTCTGAATTACCGTGTGCCAAATGGACGATAGGAGCCCTAATATTCAAGATTTTTTTCCCTCGAATCGCGATTCGATCGAGAGCCGTCTTTCGAGGGCTGTTGCAAAAAAATGGGTCCTACGAAAATTCTTAAAATCGCTCCAAGTATCCGTCATGGTGTCACGAACAAGTACCCTGAACCGTTTTCCTTAACTCCGTCAATAGCAGTTGGAAGATAGCATCAGGAGGAGACACTCGGATGGGCCTATGGGGCTTTGGAGGGGCGGGTATCCAAAATAAGGCCCAATATCGAGTGCCGCTCTTCGAGGACATATAATTGACTGCCACTCTGAATTACCGTGTGCCAAATGGACGATAGGAGCCCTAATATTCAAGATTTTTTTTCCCTCGAATCGCGATTCGATCGAGAGCCGTCTTTCGAGGGCTGTTGCAAAAAAATGGGTCCTACGAAAATTCTTAAAATCGCTCCAAGTATCCGTCATTGTGTCACGAACAAGTACCCTGAACCGTTTTCCTTAACTCCGTCAATAGCAGTTGGAAAATAGCATCGGGTGGAGACACTCGGATGGGCCTATGGGGCTTTGGAGGGGCGGGTATCCAAAATAAGGCCTAATATCGAGTGCCGCTCTTCGAGGACATATAATTGACTGCCACTCTGAATTACCGTGTGCCAAATGGCCGATAGGAGCCATAATATTCAAGATTTTTTTTCCCCCGAATCGCGATTCGATCGAGAGCCGTCTTTCGAGGGCTGTTGCAAAAAAATGGGTCCTACGAAAATTCTTAAAATCGCTCCAAGTATCCGTCATTGTGTCACGAACAAGTACCCTGAACCGTTTTTCTTAACTCCGTCAATAGCAGTTGGAAAATAGCATCAGGTGGAGACACTCGGATGGGCCTATGGTGCTTTGGAGGGGCGGGTATCCAAAATAAGGCCCAATATCGAGTGCCGCTCTTCGAGGACATATAATTGACTGTCACTCTGAATTACCGTGTGCCAAATGGCCGATAGGAGCCCTAATATTCAAGATTTTTTTACCCCCGAATCGCGATTCGATCGAGAGCTGTCTTTCGAGGGCTGTTGCAAAAAAATGGGTCCTACGAAAATTCTTAAAATCGCTCCAAGTATCGGTCATGGTGTCACGAACAAGTACCCTGAACCGTTTTTCTTAACTCCGTCAATAGCAGTTGGAAAATAGCATCGGGTGGAGACACTCGGATGGGCCTATGGGGCTTTGGAGGGGCGGGTATCCAAAATAAGGCCCAATATCGAGTGCCGCTCTTCGAGGACATATAATTCAATGCCACTCTGAATTACCGTGTGCCAAATGGCCGATAGGAGCCCTAATATTCAAGATTTTTTTTCCCTCGAATCGCGATTCGATCGAGAGCCGTCTTTCGAGGGCTGTTGCAAAAAAATGGGTCCTACGAAAATTCTTAAAATCGCTCCAAGTATCCGTCATGGTGTCACGAACAAGTACCCTGAACCGTTTTCCTTAACTCCGTCAATAGCAGTTGGAAGATAGCATCAGGAGGAGACACTCGGATGGGCCTATGGGGCTTTGGAGGGGCGGGTATCCAAAATAAGGCCCAATATCGAGTGCCGCTCTTCGAGGACATATAATTGACTGCCACTCTGAATTACCGTGTGCCAAATGGACGATAGGAGCCCTAATATTCAAGATTTTTTTCCCTCGAATCGCGATTCGATCGAGAGCCGTCTTTCGAGGGCTGTTGCAAAAAAATGGGTCCTACGAAAATTCTTAAAATCGCTCCAAGTATCCGTCATGGTGTCACGAACAAGTACCCTGAACCGTTTTCCTTAACTCCGTCAATAGCAGTTGGAAGATAGCATCAGGAGGAGACACTCGGATGGGCCTATGGGGCTTTGGAGGGGCGGGTATCCAAAATAAGGCCCAATATCGAGTGCCGCTCTTCGAGGACATATAATTGACTGCCACTCTGAATTACCGTGTGCCAAATGGACGATAGGAGCCCTAATATTCAAGATTTTTTTTCCCTCGAATCGCGATTCGATCGAGAGCCGTCTTTCGAGTGCTGTTGCAAAAAAAAAATGGGTCCTACGAAAATTCTTAAAATCGCTCCAAGTATCCGTCATGGTGTCACGAACAAGTACCATGAACCGTTTTCCTTAACTCCGTCAATAGCAGTTGGAAGATAGCATCAGGAGGAGACACTCGGATGGGCCTATGGGGCTTTGGAGGGGCGGGTATCCAAAATAAGGCCCAATATCGAGTGCCGCTCTTCGAGGACATATAATTCAATGCCACTCTGAATTACCGTGTGCCAAATGGCCGATAGGAGCCCTAATATTCAAGATTTTTTTTCCCTCGAATCGCGATTCGATCGAGAGCCGTCTTTCGAGGGCTGTTGCAAAAAAATGGGTCCTACGAAAATTCTTAAAATCGCTCCAAGTATCCGTCATGGTGTCACGAACAAGTATCCTGAACCGTTTTCCTTAACTCCGTCAATAGCAGTTGGAAGATAGCATCAGGAGGAGACACTCGGATGGGCCTATGGGGCTTTGGAGGGGCGGGTATCCAAAATAAGGCCCAATATCGAGTGCCGCTCTTCGAGGACATATAATTGACTGCCACTCTGAATTACCGTGTGCCAAATGGCCGATAGGAGCCCTGATATTCAACATTTTTTTTCCCCCGAATCGCGATTCGATCGAGAGCCGTCTTTCGAGGGCTGTTGCAAAAAAATGGGTCCTACGAAAATTCTTAAAATCGCTCCAAGTATCCGTCATTGTGTCACGAACAAGTACCCTGAACCGTTTTTCTTAACTCCGTCAATAGCAGTTGGAAAATAGCCTCGGGTGGAGACACTCGGATGGGCCTATGGGGCTTTGGAGGGGCGGGTATCCAAAATAAGGCCCAATATCGAGTGCCGCTCTTCGAGGACATATAATTGACTGCCACTCTGAATTACCGTGTGCCAAATGGCCGATAGGAGCCCTGATATTCAAGATTTTTTTTCCCCCGAATCGCGATTCGATCGAGAGCCGTCTTTCGAGGGCTGTTGCAAAAAAATGGGTCCTACGAAAATTCTTAAAATCGCTCCAAGTATCCGTCATGGTGTCACGAACAAGTACCCTGAACCGTTTTTCTTAACTCCGTCAATAGCAGTTGGAAAATAGCCTCGGGTGGAGACACTCGGATGGGCCTATGGGGCTTTGGAGGGGCGGGTATCCAAAATAAGGCCCAATATCGAGTGCCGCTCTTCGAGGACATATAATTGACTGCCACTCTGAATTAACGTGTGCCAAATGGCCGATAGGAGCCCTGATATTCAAGATTTTTTTTCCCCCGAATCGCGATTCGATCGAGAGCCGTCTTTCGAGGGCTGTTGCAAAAAAATGGGTCCTACGAAAATTCTTAAAATCGCTCCAAGTATCCGTCATTGTGTCACGAACAAGTACCCTGAACCGTTTTTCTTAACTCCGTCAATAGCAGTTGGAAAATAGCCTCGGGTGGAGACACTCGGATGGGCCTATGGGGCTTTGGAGGGGCGGGTATCCAAAATAAGGCCCAATATCGAGTGCCGCTCTTCGAGGACATATAATTGACTGCCACTCTGAATTACCGTGTGCCAAATGGCCGATAGGAGCCCTGATATTCAAGATTTTTTTTCCCCCGAATCGCGATTCGATCGAGAGCCGTCTTTCGAGGGCTGTTGCAAAAAAATGGGTCCTACGAAAATTCTTAAAATCGCTCCAAGTATCCGTCATTGTGTCACGAACAAGTACCCTGAACCGTTTTTCTTAACTCCGTAAATAGCAGGTGGAAAATAGCCTCGGGTGGAGAAACTCGGATGGGCCTATGGGGCTTTGGAGGGGCGGGTATCCAAAATAAGGCCCAATATCGAGTGCCGCTCTTCGAGGACATATAATTGACTGGCACTCTAAATTACCGTGTGCCAAATGGCCGATAGGAGCCCTGATATTCAAGATTTTTTTTCCCTCGAATCGCGATTCGATCGAGAGCCGTCTTTCGAGGGCTGTTGCAAAAAAATGGGTCCTACGAAAATTCTTAAAATCGCTCCAAGTATCCGTCATGGTGTCACGAACAAGTACCCTGAACCGTTTCTCTTAACTCCGTCAATAGCAGTTGGAAAATAGCCTCGGGTGGAGACACTCGGATGGGCCTATGGGGCTTTGGAGGGGCGGGTATCCAAAATAAGGCCCAATATCGAGTGCCGCTCTTCGAGGACATATAATTCAATGCCACTCTGAATTACCGTGTGCCAAATGGCCGATAGGAGCCCTGATATTCAAGATTTTTTTTCCCTCGAATCGCGATTCGATCGAGAGCCGTCTTTCGAGGGCTGTTGCAAAAAAATGGGTCCTACGAAAATTCTTAAAATCGCTCCAAGTATCCGTCATGGTGTCACGAACAAGTACCCTGAACCGTTTTTCTTAACTCCGTCAATAGCAGTTGGAAAATAGCCTCGGGTGGAGACACTCGGATGGGCCTATGGGGCTTTGGAGGGGCGGGTATCCAAAATAAGGCCCAATATCGAGTGCCGCTCTTCGAGGACATATAATTGACTGCCACTCTGAATTACCGTGTGCCAAATGGCCGATAGGAGCCCTGATATTCAAGATTTTTTTTCCCCCGAATCGCGATTCGATCGAGAGCCGTCTTTCGAGGGCTGTTGCAAAAAAATGGGTCCTACGAAAATTCTTAAAATCGCTCCAAGTATCCGTCATGGTGTCACGAACAAGTACCCTGAACCGTTTTTCTTAACTCCGTCAATAGCAGTTGGAAAATAGCCTCGGGTGGAGACACTCGGATGGGCCTATGGGGCTTTGGAGGGGCGGGTATCCAAAATAAGGCCCAATATCGAGTGCCGCTCTTCGAGGACATATAATTGACTGCCACTCTGAATTACCGTGTGCCAAATGGCCGATAGGAGCCCTGATATTCAAGATTTTTTTTCCCCCGAATCGCGATTCGATCGAGAGCCGTCTTTCGAGGGCTGTTGCAAAAAAATGGGTCCTACGAAAATTCTTAAAATCGCTCCAAGTATCCGTCATTGTGTCACGAACAAGTACCCTGAACCGTTTTTCTTAACTCCGTCAATAGCAGTTGGAAAATAGCCTCGGGTGGAGACACTCGGATGGGCCTATGGGGCTTTGGAGGGGCGGGTATCCAAAATAAGGCCCAATATCGAGTGCCGCTCTTCGAGGACATATAATTGACTGCCACTCTGAATTACCGTGTGCCAAATGGCCGATAGGAGCCCTGATATTCAAGATTTTTTTTCCCCCGAATCGCGATTCGATCGAGAGCCGTCTTTCGAGGGCTGTTGCAAAAAAATGGGTCCTACGAAAATTCTTAAAATCGCTCCAAGTATCCGTCATTGTGTCACGAACAAGTACCCTGAACCGTTTTTCTTAACTCCGTAAATAGCAGGTGGAAAATAGCCTCGGGTGGAGACACTCGGATGGGCCTATGGGGCTTTGGAGGGGCGGGTATCCAAAATAAGGCCCAATATCGAGTGCCGCTCTTCGAGGACATATAATTGACTGCCACTCTAAATTACCGTGTGCCAAATGGCCGATAGGAGCCCTGATATTCAAGATTTTTTTTCCCTCGAATCGCGATTCGATCGAGAGCCGTCTTTCGAGGGCTGTTGCAAAAAAATGGGTCCTACGAAAATTCTTAAAATCGCTCCAAGTATCCGTCATGGTGTCACGAACAAGTACCCTGAACCGTTTCTCTTAACTCCGTCAATAGCAGTTGGAAAATAGCCTCGGGTGGAGACACTCGGATGGGCCTATGGGGCTTTGGAGGGGCGGGTATCCAAAATAAGGCCCAATATCGAGTGCCGCTCTTCGAGGACATATAATTCAATGCCACTCTGAATTACCGTGTGCCAAATGGCCGATAGGAGCCCTGATATTCAAGATTTTTTTTCCCTCGAATCGCGATTCGATCGAGAGCCGTCTTTCGAGGGCTGTTGCAAAAAAATGGGTCCTACGAAAATTCTTAAAATCGCTCCAAGTATCCGTCATGGTGTCACGAACAAGTACCCTGAACCGTTTTTCTTAACTCCGTCAATAGCAGTTGGAAAATAGCCTCGGGTGGAGACACTCGGATAGGCCTATGGGGCTTTGGAGGGGCGGGTATCCAAAATAAGGCCCAATATCGAGTGCCGCTCTTCGAGGACATATAATTCAATGCCACTCTGAATTACCGTGTGCCAAATGGCCGATAGGAGCCCTGATATTCAAGATTTTTTTTCCCTCGAATCGCGATTCGATCGAGAGCCGTCTTTCGAGGGCTGTTGCAAAAAAATGGGTCCTACGAAAATTCTTAAAATCGCTCCAAGTATCCGTCATGGTGTCACGAACAAGTACCCTGAACCGTTTTTCTTAACTCCGTCAATAGCAGTTGGAAAATAGCCTCGGGTGGAGACCCTCGGATGGGCCTATGGGGCTTTGGAGGGGCGGGTATCCAAAATAAGGCCCAATATCGAGTGCCGCTCTTCGAGGACATATAATTGACTGCCACTCTGAATTACCGTGTGCCAAATGGACGATAGGAGCCCTAATATTCAAGATTTTTTTTCCCCCGAATCGCGATTCGATCGAGAGCTGTGTTTCGAGGGCTGTTGCAAAAAAATGGGTCCTACGAAAATTCTTAAAATCGCTCCAAGTATCGGTCATGGTGTCACGAACAAGTACCCTGAACCGTTTTTCTTAACTCCGTCAATAGCAGTTGGAAGATAGCATCAGGAGGAGACACTCGGATGGGCCTATGGGGCTTTGGAGGGGCGGGTATCCAAAATAAGGCCCAATATCGAGTGCCGCTCTTCGAGGACATATAATTCAATGCCACTCTGAATTACCGTGTGCCAAATGGCCGATAGGAGCCCTGATATTCAAGATTTTTTTTCCCTCGAATCGCGATTCGATCGAGAGCCGTCTTTCGAGGGCTGTTGCAAAAAAATGGGTCCTACGAAAATTCTTAAAATCGCTCCAAGTATCCGTCATGGTGTCACGAACAAGTACCCTGAACCGTTTTTCTTAACTCCGTCAATAGCAGTTGGAAAATAGCCTCGGGTGGAGACACTCGGATGGGCCTATGGGGCTTTGGAGGGGCGGGTATCCAAAATAAGGCCCAATATCGAGTGCCGCTCTTCGAGGACATATAATTGACTGCCACTCTGAATTACCGTGTGCCAAATGGCCGATAGGAGCCCTGATATTCAAGATTTTTTTTCCCCCGAATCGCGATTCGATCGAGAGCCGTCTTTCGAGGGCTGTTGCAAAAAAATGGGTCCTACGAAAATTCTTAAAATCGCTCCAAGTATCCGTCATGGTGTCACGAACAAGTACCCTGAACCGTTTTTCTTAACTCCGTCAATAGCAGTTGGAAGATAGCATCAGGAGGAGACACTCGGATGGGCCTATGGGGCTTTGGAGGGGCGGGTATCCAAAATAAGGCCCAATATCGAGTGCCGCTCTTCGAGGACATGTAATTGACTGCCACTCTGAATTACCGTATGCCAAATGGACGATAGGAGCCCTAATATTCAAGATTTTTTTTCCCTCGAATCGCGATTCGATCGAGAGCCGTCTTTCGAGGGCTGTTGCAAAAAAATGGGTCCTACGAAAATTCTTAAAATCGCTCCAAGTATCCGTCATGGTGTCACGAACAAGTACCCTGAACCGTTTTCCTTAACTCCGTCAATAGCAGTTGGAAGATAGCATCAGGAGGAGACACTCGGATGGGCCTATGGGGCTTTGGAGGGGCGGGTATCCAAAATAAGGCCCAATATCGAGTGCCGCTCTTCGAGGACATATAATTGACTGCCACTCTGAATTACCGTGTGCCAAATGGCCGATAGGAGCCCTGATATTCAAGATTTTTTTTCCCCCGAATCGCGATTCGATCGAGAGCCGTCTTTCGAGGGCTGTTGCAAAAAAATGGGTCCTACGAAAATTCTTAAAATCGCTCCAAGTATCCGTCATGGTGTCACGAACAAGTACCCTGAACCGTTTTTCTTAACTCCGTCAATAGCAGTTGGAAAATAGCCTCGGGTGGAGACACTCGGATGGGCCTATGGGGCTTTGGAGGGGCGGGTATCCAAAATAAGGCCCAATATCGAGTGCCGCTCTTCGAGGACATATAATTGACTGCCACTCTGAATTAACGTGTGCCAAATGGCCGATAGGAGCCCTGATATTCAAGATTTTTTTTCCCCCGAATCGCGATTCGATCGAGAGCCGTCTTTCGAGGGCTGTTGCAAAAAAATGGGTCCTACGAAAATTCTTAAAATCGCTCCAAGTATCCGTCATTGTGTCACGAACAAGTACCCTGAACCGTTTTTCTTAACTCCGTCAATAGCAGTTGGAAAATAGCCTCGGGTGGAGACACTCGGATGGGCCTATGGGGCTTTGGAGGGGCGGGTATCCAAAATAAGGCCCAATATCGAGTGCCGCTCTTCGAGGACATATAATTGACTGCCACTCTGAATTACCGTGTGCCAAATGGCCGATAGGAGCCCTGATATTCAAGATTTTTTTTCCCCCGAATCGCGATTCGATCGAGAGCCGTCTTTCGAGGGCTGTTGCAAAAAAATGGGTCCTACGAAAATTCTTAAAATCGCTCCAAGTATCCGTCATTGTGTCACGAACAAGTACCCTGAACCGTTTTTCTTAACTCCGTAAATAGCAGGTGGAAAATAGCCTCGGGTGGAGAAACTCGGATGGGCCTATGGGGCTTTGGAGGGGCGGGTATCCAAAATAAGGCCCAATATCGAGTGCCGCTCTTCGAGGACATATAATTGACTGGCACTCTAAATTACCGTGTGCCAAATGGCCGATAGGAGCCCTGATATTCAAGATTTTTTTTCCCTCGAATCGCGATTCGATCGAGAGCCGTCTTTCGAGGGCTGTTGCAAAAAAATGGGTCCTACGAAAATTCTTAAAATCGCTCCAAGTATCCGTCATGGTGTCACGAACAAGTACCCTGAACCGTTTCTCTTAACTCCGTCAATAGCAGTTGGAAAATAGCCTCGGGTGGAGACACTCGGATGGGCCTATGGGGCTTTGGAGGGGCGGGTATCCAAAATAAGGCCCAATATCGAGTGCCGCTCTTCGAGGACATATAATTCAATGCCACTCTGAATTACCGTGTGCCAAATGGCCGATAGGAGCCCTGATATTCAAGATTTTTTTTCCCTCGAATCGCGATTCGATCGAGAGCCGTCTTTCGAGGGCTGTTGCAAAAAAATGGGTCCTACGAAAATTCTTAAAATCGCTCCAAGTATCCGTCATGGTGTCACGAACAAGTACCCTGAACCGTTTTTCTTAACTCCGTCAATAGCAGTTGGAAAATAGCCTCGGGTGGAGACACTCGGATGGGCCTATGGGGCTTTGGAGGGGCGGGTATCCAAAATAAGGCCCAATATCGAGTGCCGCTCTTCGAGGACATATAATTGACTGCCACTCTGAATTACCGTGTGCCAAATGGCCGATAGGAGCCCTGATATTCAAGATTTTTTTTCCCCCGAATCGCGATTCGATCGAGAGCCGTCTTTCGAGGGCTGTTGCAAAAAAATGGGTCCTACGAAAATTCTTAAAATCGCTCCAAGTATCCGTCATGGTGTCACGAACAAGTACCCTGAACCGTTTTTCTTAACTCCGTCAATAGCAGTTGGAAAATAGCCTCGGGTGGAGACACTCGGATGGGCCTATGGGGCTTTGGAGGGGCGGGTATCCAAAATAAGGCCCAATATCGAGTGCCGCTCTTCGAGGACATATAATTGACTGCCACTCTGAATTACCGTGTGCCAAATGGCCGATAGGAGCCCTGATATTCAAGATTTTTTTTCCCCCGAATCGCGATTCGATCGAGAGCCGTCTTTCGAGGGCTGTTGCAAAAAAATGGGTCCTACGAAAATTCTTAAAATCGCTCCAAGTATCCGTCATTGTGTCACGAACAAGTACCCTGAACCGTTTTTCTTAACTCCGTCAATAGCAGTTGGAAAATAGCCTCGGGTGGAGACACTCGGATGGGCCTATGGGGCTTTGGAGGGGCGGGTATCCAAAATAAGGCCCAATATCGAGTGCCGCTCTTCGAGGACATATAATTGACTGCCACTCTGAATTACCGTGTGCCAAATGGCCGATAGGAGCCCTGATATTCAAGATTTTTTTTCCCCCGAATCGCGATTCGATCGAGAGCCGTCTTTCGAGGGCTGTTGCAAAAAAATGGGTCCTACGAAAATTCTTAAAATCGCTCCAAGTATCCGTCATTGTGTCACGAACAAGTACCCTGAACCGTTTTTCTTAACTCCGTAAATAGCAGGTGGAAAATAGCCTCGGGTGGAGACACTCGGATGGGCCTATGGGGCTTTGGAGGGGCGGGTATCCAAAATAAGGCCCAATATCGAGTGCCGCTCTTCGAGGACATATAATTGACTGCCACTCTAAATTACCGTGTGCCAAATGGCCGATAGGAGCCCTGATATTCAAGATTTTTTTTCCCTCGAATCGCGATTCGATCGAGAGCCGTCTTTCGAGGGCTGTTGCAAAAAAATGGGTCCTACGAAAATTCTTAAAATCGCTCCAAGTATCCGTCATGGTGTCACGAACAAGTACCCTGAACCGTTTCTCTTAACTCCGTCAATAGCAGTTGGAAAATAGCCTCGGGTGGAGACACTCGGATGGGCCTATGGGGCTTTGGAGGGGCGGGTATCCAAAATAAGGCCCAATATCGAGTGCCGCTCTTCGAGGACATATAATTCAATGCCACTCTGAATTACCGTGTGCCAAATGGCCGATAGGAGCCCTGATATTCAAGATTTTTTTTCCCTCGAATCGCGATTCGATCGAGAGCCGTCTTTCGAGGGCTGTTGCAAAAAAATGGGTCCTACGAAAATTCTTAAAATCGCTCCAAGTATCCGTCATGGTGTCACGAACAAGTACCCTGAACCGTTTTTCTTAACTCCGTCAATAGCAGTTGGAAAATAGCCTCGGGTGGAGACACTCGGATAGGCCTATGGGGCTTTGGAGGGGCGGGTATCCAAAATAAGGCCCAATATCGAGTGCCGCTCTTCGAGGACATATAATTCAATGCCACTCTGAATTACCGTGTGCCAAATGGCCGATAGGAGCCCTGATATTCAAGATTTTTTTTCCCTCGAATCGCGATTCGATCGAGAGCCGTCTTTCGAGGGCTGTTGCAAAAAAATGGGTCCTACGAAAATTCTTAAAATCGCTCCAAGTATCCGTCATGGTGTCACGAACAAGTACCCTGAACCGTTTTTCTTAACTCCGTCAATAGCAGTTGGAAAATAGCCTCGGGTGGAGACCCTCGGATGGGCCTATGGGGCTTTGGAGGGGCGGGTATCCAAAATAAGGCCCAATATCGAGTGCCGCTCTTCGAGGACATATAATTGACTGCCACTCTGAATTACCGTGTGCCAAATGGACGATAGGAGCCCTAATATTCAAGATTTTTTTTCCCCCGAATCGCGATTCGATCGAGAGCTGTGTTTCGAGGGCTGTTGCAAAAAAATGGGTCCTACGAAAATTCTTAAAATCGCTCCAAGTATCGGTCATGGTGTCACGAACAAGTACCCTGAACCGTTTTTCTTAACTCCGTCAATAGCAGTTGGAAGATAGCATCAGGAGGAGACACTCGGATGGGCCTATGGGGCTTTGGAGGGGCGGGTATCCAAAATAAGGCCCAATATCGAGTGCCGCTCTTCGAGGACATATAATTCAATGCCACTCTGAATTACCGTGTGCCAAATGGCCGATAGGAGCCCTGATATTCAAGATTTTTTTTCCCTCGAATCGCGATTCGATCGAGAGCCGTCTTTCGAGGGCTGTTGCAAAAAAATGGGTCCTACGAAAATTCTTAAAATCGCTCCAAGTATCCGTCATGGTGTCACGAACAAGTACCCTGAACCGTTTTTCTTAACTCTGTCAATAGCAGTTGGAAAATAGCCTCGGGTGGAGACACTCGGATGGGCCTATGGGGCTTTGGAGGGGCGGGTATCCAAAATAAGGCCCAATATCGAGTGCCGCTCTTCGAGGACATATAATTGACTGCCACTCTGAATTACCGTGTGCCAAATGGCCGATAGGAGCCCTGATATTCAAGATTTTTTTTCCCCCGAATCGCGATTCGATCGAGAGCCGTCTTTCGAGGGCTGTTGCAAAAAAATGGGTCCTACGAAAATTCTTAAAATCGCTCCAAGTATCCGTCATGGTGTCACGAACAAGTACCCTGAACCGTTTTTCTTAACTCCGTCAATAGCAGTTGGAAGATAGCATCAGGAGGAGACACTCGGATGGGCCTATGGGGCTTTGGAGGGGCGGGTATCCAAAATAAGGCCCAATATCGAGTGCCGCTCTTCGAGGACATGTAATTGACTGCCACTCTGAATTACCGTGTGCCAAATGGACGATAGGAGCCCTAATATTCAAGATTTTTTTTCCCTCGAATCGCGATTCGATCGAGAGCCGTCTTTCGAGGGCTGTTGCAAAAAAATGGGTCCTACGAAAATTCTTAAAATCGCTCCAAGTATCCGTCATGGTGTCACGAACAAGTACCCTGAACCGTTTTCCTTAACTCCGTCAATAGCAGTTGGAAGATAGCATCAGGAGGAGACACTCGGATGGGCCTATGGGGCTTTGGAGGGGCGGGTATCCAAAATAAGGCCCAATATCGAGTGCCGCTCTTCGAGGACATATAATTGACTGCCACTCTGAATTACCGTGTGCCAAATGGACGATAGGAGCCCTAATATTCAAGATTTTTTTTCCCTCGAATCGCGATTCGATCGAGAGCCGTCTTTCGAGGGCTGTTGCAAAAAAATGGGTCCTACGAAAATTCTTAAAATCGCTCCAAGTATCCGTCATGGTGTCACGAACAAGTACCCTGAACCGTTTTCCTTAACTCCGTCAATAGCAGTTGGAAGATAGCATCAGGAGGAGACACTCGGATGGGCCTATGGGGCTTTGGAGGGGCGGGTATCCAAAATAAGGCCCAATATCGAGTGCCGCTCTACGAGGACATATAATTGACTGCCACTCTGAATTACCGTGTGCCAAATGGACGATAGGAGCCCTAATATTCAAGATTTTTTTTCCCTCGAATCGCGATTCGATCGAGAGCCGTCTTTCGAGGGCTGTTGCAAAAAAATGGGTCCTACGAAAATTCTTAAAATCGCTCCAAGTATCCGTCATTGTGTCACGAACAAGTACCCTGAACCGTTTTCCTTAACTCCGTCAATAGCAGTTGGAAAATAGCATCGGGTGGAGACACTCGGATGGGCCTATGGGGCTTTGGAGGGGCGGGTATCCAAAATAAGGCCTAATATCGAGTGCCGCTCTTCGAGGACATATAATTGACTGCCACTCTGAATTACCGTGTGCCAAATGGCCGATAGGAGCCATAATATTCAAGATTTTTTTTCCCCCGAATCGCGATTCGATCGAGAGCCGTCTTTCGAGGGCTGTTGCAAAAAAATGGGTCCTACGAAAATTCTTAAAATCGCTCCAAGTATCCGTCATTGTGTCACGAACAAGTACCCTGAACCGTTTTTCTTAACTCCGTCAATAGCAGTTGGAAAATAGCATCAGGTGGAGACACTCGGATGGGCCTATGGTGCTTTGGAGGGGCGGGTATCCAAAATAAGGCCCAATATCGAGTGCCGCTCTTCGAGGACATATAATTGACTGTCACTCTGAATTACCGTGTGCCAAATGGCCGATAGGAGCCCTAATATTCAAGATTTTTTTACCCCCGAATCGCGATTCGATCGAGAGCTGTCTTTCGAGGGCTGTTGCAAAAAAATGGGTCCTACGAAAATTCTTAAAATCGCTCCAAGTATCGGTCATGGTGTCACGAACAAGTACCCTGAACCGTTTTTCTTAACTCCGTCAATAGCAGTTGGAAAATAGCATCGGGTGGAGACACTCGGATGGGCCTATGGGGCTTTGGAGGGGCGGGTATCCAAAATAAGGCCCAATATCGAGTGCCGCTCTTCGAGGACATATAATTGACTGCCACTCTGAATTACCGTGTGCCAAATGGACGATAGGAGCCCTAATATTCAAGATTTTTTTCCCTCGAATCGCGATTCGATCGAGAGCCGTCTTTCGAGGGCTGTTGCAAAAAAATGGGTCCTACGAAAATTCTTAAAATCGCTCCAAGTATCCGTCATGGTGTCACGAACAAGTACCCTGAACCGTTTTCCTTAACTCCGTCAATAGCAGTTGGAAGATAGCATCAGGAGGAGACACTCGGATGGGCCTATGGGGCTTTGGAGGGGCGGGTATCCAAAATAAGGCCCAATATCGAGTGCCGCTCTTCGAGGACATATAATTCAATGCCACTCTGAATTACCGTGTGCCAAATGGCCGATAGGAGCCCTAATATTCAAGATTTTTTTTCCCTCGAACCGCGATTCGATCGAGAGCCGTCTTTCGAGGGCTGTTGCAAAAAAATGGGTCCTACGAAAATTCTTAAAATCGCTCCAAGTATCCGTCATGGTGTCACGAACAAGTACCCTGAACCGTTTTCCTTAACTCCGTCAATAGCAGTTGGAAGATAGCATCAGGAGGAGACACTCGGATGGGCCTATGGGGCTTTGGAGGGGCGGGTATCCAAAATAAGGCCCAATATCGAGTGCCGCTCTTCGAGGACATATAATTGACTGCCACTCTGAATTACCGTGTGCCAAATGGCCGATAGGAGCCCTAATATTCAAGATTTTTTTTCCCTCGAATCGCGATTCGATCGAGAGCCGTCTTTCGAGGGCTGTTGCAAAAAAATGGGTCCTACGAAAATTCTTAAAATCGCTCCAAGTATCCGTCATGGTGTCACGAACAAGTACCCTGAACCGTTTTTCTTAACTCCGTCAATAGCAGTTGGAAAATAGCCTCGGGTGGAGACACTCGGATGGGCCTATGGGGCTTTGGAGGGGCGGGTATCCAAAATAAGGCCCAATATCGAGTGCCGCTCTTCGAGGACATATAATTGACTGCCACTCTGAATTACCGTGTGCCAAATGGCCGATAGGAGCCCTGATATTCAAGATTTTTTTTCCCCCGAATCGCGATTCGATCGAGAGCCGTCTTTCGAGGGCTGTTGCAAAAAAATGGGTCCTACGAAAATTCTTAAAATCGCTCCAAGTATCCGTCATGGTGTCACGAACAAGTACCCTGAACCGTTTTTCTTAACTCCGTCAATAGCAGTTGGAAAATAGCCTCGGGTGGAGACACTCGGATGGGCCTATGGGGCTTTGGAGGGGCGGGTATCCAAAATAAGGCCCAATATCGAGTGCCGCTCTTCGAGGACATATAATTGACTGCCACTCTGAATTACCGTGTGCCAAATGGCCGATAGGAGCCCTGATATTCAAGATTTTTTTTCCCTCGAATCGCGATTCGATCGAGAGCCGTCTTTCGAGGGCTGTTGCAAAAAAATGGGTCCTACGAAAATTCTTAAAATCGCTCCAAGTATCCGTCATCGTGTCACGAACAAGTACCCTGAACCGTTTTTCTTAACTCCGTCAATAGCAGTTGGAAAATAGCCTCGGGTGGAGACACTCGGATGGGCCTATGGGGCTTTGGAGGGGCGGGTATCCAAAATAAGGCCCAATATCGAGTGCCGCTCTTCGAGGACATATAATTGACTGCCACTCTGAATTACCGTGTGCCAAATGGCCGATAGGAGCCCTGATATTCAAGATTTTTTTTCCCCCGAATCGCGATTCGATCGAGAGCTGTCTTTCGAGGGCTGTTGCAAAAAAATGGGTCCTACGAAAATTCTTAAAATCGCTCCAAGTATCGGTCATGGTGTCACGAACAAGTACCCTGAACCGTTTTTCTTAACTCCGTCAATAGCAGTTGGAAAATAGCATCGGGTGGAGACACTCGGATGGGCCTATGGGGCTTTGGAGGGGCGGGTATCCAAAATAAGGCCCAATATCGAGTGCCGCTCTTCGAGGACATATAATTGACTGCCACTCTGAATTACCGTGTGCCAAATGGCCGATAGGAGCCCTGATATTCAAGATTTTTTTTCCCCCGAATCGCGATTCGATCGAGAGCCGTCTTTCGAGGGCTGTTGCAAAAAAATGGGTCCTACGAAAATTCTTAAAATCGCTCCAAGTATCCGTCATGGTGTCACGAACAAGTACCCTGAACCGTTTTTCTTAACTCCGTCAATAGCAGTTGGAAAATAGCCTCGGGTGGAGACACTCGGATGGGCCTATGGGGCTTTGGAGGGGCGGGTATCCAAAATAAGGCCCAATATCGAGTGCCGCTCTTCGAGGACATATAATTGACTGCCACTCTGAATTACCGTGTGCCAAATGGCCGATAGGAGCCCTGATATTCAAGATTTTTTTTCCCTCGAATCGCGATTCGATCGAGAGCCGTCTTTCGAGGGCTGTTGCAAAAAAATGGGTCCTACGAAAATTCTTAAAATCGCTCCAAGTATCCGTCATCGTGTCACGAACAAGTACCCTGAACCGTTTTTCTTAACTCCGTCAATAGCAGTTGGAAAATAGCCTCGGGTGGAGACACTCGGATGGGCCTATGGGGCTTTGGAGGGGCGGGTATCCAAAATAAGGCCCAATATCGAGTGCCGCTCTTCGAGGACATATAATTGACTGCCACTCTGAATTACCGTGTGCCAAATGGCCGATAGGAGCCCTGATATTCAAGATTTTTTTTCCCCCGAATCGCGATTCGATCGAGAGCCGTCTTTCGAGGGCTGTTGCAAAAAAATGGGTCCTACGAAAATTCTTAAAATCGCTCCAAGTATCCGTCATTGTGTCACGAACAAGTACCCTGAACCGTTTTTCTTAACTCCGTCAATAGCAGTTGGAAAATAGCCTCGGGTGGAGACACTCGGATGGGCCTATGGGGCTTTGGAGGGGCGGGTATCCAAAATAAGGCCCAATATCGAGTGCCGCTCTTCGAGGACATATAATTGACTGCCACTCTGAATTACCGTGTGCCAAATGGCCGATAGGAGCCCTGATATTCAAGATTTTTTTTCCCCCGAATCGCGATTCGATCGAGAGCCGTCTTTCGAGGGCTGTTGCAAAAAAATGGGTCCTACGAAAATTCTTAAAATCGCTCCAAGTATCCGTCATTGTGTCACGAACAAGTACCCTGAACCGTTTTTCTTAACTCCGTCAATAGCAGTTGGAAAATAGCCTCGGGTGGAGACACTCGGATGGGCCTATGGGGCTTTGGAGGGGCGGGTATCCAAAATAAGGCCCAATATCGAGTGCCGCTCTTCGAGGACATATAATTGACTGCCACTCTGAATTACCGTGTGCCAAATGGCCGATAGGAGCCCTGATATTCAAGATTTTTTTTCCCTCGAATCGCGATTCGATCGAGAGCCGTCTTTCGAGGGCTGTTGCAAAAAAATGGGTCCTACGAAAATTCTTAAAATCGCTCCAAGTATCCGTCATGGTGTCACGAACAAGTACCCTGAACCGTTTTTCTTAACTCCGTCAATAGCAGTTGGAAAATAGCCTCGGGTGGAGACACTCGGATGGGCCTATGGGGCTTTGGAGGGGCGGGTATCCAAAATAAGGCCCAATATCGAGTGCCGCTCTTC
The DNA here is from genome assembly GCA_964017025.1 of Stenichneumon culpator. NCBI lineage: Eukaryota > Metazoa > Arthropoda > Insecta > Hymenoptera > Ichneumonidae > Stenichneumon > Stenichneumon culpator. The sequence continues at coordinate 504,680 of OZ024779.1, read as the reverse complement.
GAGGACATATAATTCAATACCACTCTGAATTACCGTGTGCCAAATGGCCGATAGGAGCCCTGATATTCAAGATTTTTTTTCCCTCGAATCGCGATTCGATCGAGAGCCGTCTTTCGAGGGCTGTTGCAAAAAAATGGGTCCTACGAAAATTCTTAAAATCGCTCCAAGTATCCGTCATGGTGTCACGAACAAGTACCCTGAACCGTTTTTCTTAACTCCGTCAATAGCAGTTGGAAAATAGCCTCGGGTGGAGACACTCGGATGGGCCTATGGGGCTTTGGAGGGGCGGGTATCCAAAATAAGGCCCAATATCGAGTGCCGCTCTTCGAGGACATACAATTCAATGCCACTCTGAATTACCGTGTGCCAAATGGCCGATAGGAGCCCTGATATTCAAGATTTTTTTTCCCCCGAATCGCGATTCGATCGAGAGCCGTCTTTCGAGGGCTGTTGCAAAAAAATGGGTCCTACGAAAATTCTTAAAATCGCTCCAAGTATCCGTCATGGTGTCACGAACAAGTACCCTGAACCGTTTTTCTTAACTCCGTCAATAGCAGTTGGAAAATAGCCTCGGGTGGAGACACTCGGATGGGCCTATGGGGCTTTGGAGGGGCGGGTATCCAAAATAAGGCCCAATATCGAGTGCCGCTCTTCGAGGACATATAATTGACTGCCACTCTGAATTACCGTGTGCCAAATGGCCGATAGGAGCCCTGATATTCAAGATTTTTTTTCCCCCGAATCGCGATTCGATCGAGAGCCGTCTTTCGAGGGCTGTTGCAAAAAAATGGGTCCTACGAAAATTCTTAAAATCGCTCCAAGTATCCGTCATTGTGTCACGAACAAGTACCCTGAACCGTTTTTCTTAACTCCGTCAATAGCAGTTGGAAAATAGCCTCGGGTGGAGACACTCGGATGGGCCTATGGGGCTTTGGAGGGGCGGGTATCCAAAATAAGGCCCAATATCGAGTGCCGCTCTTCGAGGACATATAATTCAATGCCACTCTGAATTACCGTGTGCCAACTGGCCGATAGGAGCCCTGATATTCAAGATTTTTTTTCCCTCGAATCGCGATTCGATCGAGAGCCGTCTTTCGAGGGCTGTTGCAAAAAAATGGGTCCTACGAAAATTCTTAAAATCGCTCCAAGTATCCGTCATGGTGTCACGAACAAGTACCCTGAACCGTTTTTCTTAACTCCGTCAATAGCAGTTGGAAAATAGCCTCGGGTGGAGACACTCGGATGGGCCTATGGGGCTTTGGAGGGGCGGGTATCCAAAATAAGGCCCAATATCGAGTGCCGCTCTTCGAGGACATATAATTGACTGCCACTCTGAATTACCGTGTGCCAAATGGCCGATAGGAGCCCTGATATTCAAGATTTTTTTTCCCCCGAATCGCGATTCGATCGAGAGCCGTCTTTCGAGGGCTGTTGCAAAAAAATGGGTCCTACGAAAATTCTTAAAATCGCTCCAAGTATCCGTCATTGTGTCACGAACAAGTACCCTGAACCGTTTTTCTTAACTCCGTCAATAGCAGTTGGAAAATAGCCTCGGGTGGAGACACTCGGATGGGCCTATGGGGCTTTGGAGGGGCGGGTATCCAAAATAAGGCCCAATATCGAGTGCCGCTCTTCGAGGACATATAATTGACTGCCACTCTGAATTACCGTGTGCCAAATGGCCGATAGGAGCCCTGATATTCAACATTTTTTTTCCCCCGAATCGCGATTCGATCGAGAGCCGTCTTTCGAGGGCTGTTGCAAAAAAATGGGTCCTACGAAAATTCTTAAAATCGCTCCAAGTATCCGTCATTGTGTCCCGAACAAGTACCCTGAACCGTTTTTCTTAACTCCGTCAATAGCAGTTGGAAAATAGCCTCGGGTGGAGACACTCGGATGGGCCTATGGGGCTTTGGAGGGGCGGGTATCCAAAATAAGGCCCAATATCGAGTGCCGCTCTTCGAGGACATATAATTGACTGCCACTCTGAATTACCGTGTGCCAAATGGCCGATAGGAGCCCTGATATTCAAGATTTTTTTTCCCCCGAATCGCGATTCGATCGAGAGCCGTCTTTCGAGGGCTGTTGCAAAAAAATGGGTCCTACGAAAATTCTTAAAATCGCTCCAAGTATCCGTCATGGTGTCACGAACAAGTACCCTGAACCGTTTTTCTTAACTCCGTCAATAGCAGTTGGAAAATAGCCTCGGGTGGAGACACTCGGATGGGCCTATGGGGCTTTGGAGGGGCGGGTATCCAAAATAAGGCCCAATATCGAGTGCCGCTCTTCGAGGACATATAATTGACTGCCACTCTGAATTACCGTGTGCCAAATGGCCGATAGGAGCCCTGATATTCAAGATTTTTTTTCCCCCGAATCGCGATTCGATCGAGAGCCGTCTTTCGAGGGCTGTTGCAAAAAAATGGGTCCTACGAAAATTCTTAAAATCGCTCCAAGTATCCGTCATTGTGTCACGAACAAGTACCCTGAACCGTTTTTCTTAACTCCGTCAATAGCAGTTGGAAAATAGCCTCGGGTGGAGACACTCGGATGGGCCTATGGGGCTTTGGAGGGGCGGGTATCCAAAATAAGGCCCAATATCGAGTGCCGCTCTTCGAGGACATATAATTCAATGCCACTCTGAATTACCGTGTGCCAAATGGCCGATAGGAGCCCTGATATTCAAGATTTTTTTTCCCTCGAATCGCGATTCGATCGAGAGCCGACTTTCGAGGGCTGTTGCAAAAAAATGGGTCCTACGAAAATTCTTAAAATCGCTCCAAGTATCCGTCATGGTGTCACGAACAAGTACCCTGAACCGTTTTTCTTAACTCCGTCAATAGCAGTTGGAAAATAGCCTCGGGTGGAGACACTCGGATGGGCCTATTGGGCTTTGGAGGGGCGGGTATCCAAAATAAGGCCCAATATCGAGTGCCGCTCTTCGAGGACATATAATTGACTGCCACTCTGAATTACCGTGTGCCAAATGGCCGATAGGAGCCCTGATATTCAAGATTTTTTTTCCCCCGAATCGCGATTCGATCGAGTGCCGTCTTTCGAGGGCTGTTGCAAAAAAATGGGTCCTACGAAAATTCTTAAAATCGCTCCAAGTATCCGTCATTGTGTCACGAACAAGTACCCTGAACCGTTTTTCTTAACTCCGTCAATAGCAGTTGGAAAATAGCCTCGGGTGGAGACACTCGGATGGGCCTATGGGGCTTTGGAGGGGCGGGTATCCAAAATAAGGCCCAATATCGAGTGCCGCTCTTCGAGGACATATAATTGACTGCCACTCTGAATTACCGTGTGCCAAATGGCCGATAGGAGCCCTGATATTCAAGATTTTTTTTCCCCCGAATCGCGATTCGATCGAGAGCCGTCTTTCGAGGGCTGTTGCAAAAAAATGGGTCCTACGAAAATTCTTAAAATCGCTCCAAGTATCCGTCATTGTGTCACGAACAAGTACCCTGAACCGTTTTTCTTAACTCCGTCAATAGCAGTTGGAAAATAGCCTCGGGTGGAGACACTCGGATGGGCCTATGGGGCTTTGGAGGGGCGGGTATCCAAAATAAGGCCCAATATCGAGTGCCGCTCTTCGAGGACATATAATTGACTGCCACTCTGAATTACCGTGTGCCAAATGGCCGATAGGAGCCCTGATATTCAAGATTTTTTTTCCCTCGAATCGCGATTCGATCGAGAGCCGTCTTTCGAGGGCTGTTGCAAAAAAATGGGTCCTACGAAAATTCTTAAAATCGCTCCAAGTATCCGTCATGGTGTCACGAACAAGTACCCTGAACCGTTTTTCTTAACTCCGTCAATAGCAGTTGGAAAATAGCCTCGGGTGGAGACACTCGGATGGGCCTATGGGGCTTTGGAGGGGCGGGTATCCAAAATAAGGCCCAATATCGAGTGCCGCTCTTCGAGGACATATAATTCAATGCCACTCTGAATTACCGTGTGCCAAATGGCCGATAGGAGCCCTGATATTCAAGATTTTTTTTCCCTCGAATCGCGATTCGATCGTGAGCCGTCTTTCGAGGGCTGTTGCAAAAAAATGGGTCCTACGAAAATTCTTAAAATCGCTCCAAGTATCCGTCATGGTGTCACGAACAAGTACCCTGAACCGTTTTTCTTAACTCCGTCAAAAGCAGTTGGAAAATAGCCTCGGGTGGAGACACTCGGATGGGCCTATGGGGCTTTGGAGGGGCGGGTATCCAAAATAAGGCCCAATATCGAGTGCCGCTCTTCGAGGACATATAATTCAATGCCACTCTGAATTACCGTGTGCCAAATGGCCGATAGGAGCCCTGATATTCAAGATTTTTTTTCCCTCGAATCGCGATTCGATCGAGAGCCGTCTTTCGAGGGCTGTTGCAAAAAAATGGGTCCTACGAAAATTCTTAAAATCGCTCCAAGTATCCGTCATGGTGTCACGAACAAGTACCCTGAACCGTTTTTCTTAACTCCGTCAATAGCAGTTGGAAAATAGCCTCGGGTGGAGACACTCGGATGGGCCTATGGGGCTTTGGAGGGGCGGGTATCCAAAATAAGGCCCAATATCGAGTGCCGCTCTTCGAGGACATATAATTGACTGCCACTCTGAATTACCGTGTGCCAAATGGCCGATAGGAGCCCTGATATTCAAGATTTTTTTTCCCCCGAATCGCGATTCGATCGAGAGCCGTCTTTCGAGGGCTGTTGCAAAAAAATGGGTCCTACGAAAATTCTTAAAATCGCTCCAAGTATCCGTCATGGTGTCACGAACAAGTACCCTGAACCGTTTTTCTTAACTCCGTCAATAGCAGTTGGAAAATAGCCTCGGGTGGAGACACTCGGATGGGCCTATGGGGCTTTGGAGGGGCGGGTATCCAAAATAAGGCCCAATATCGAGTGCCGCTCTTCGAGGACATATAATTGACTGCCACTCTGAATTACCGTGTGCCAAATGGCCGATAGGAGCCCTGATATTCAAGATTTTTTTTCCCCCGAATCGCGATTCGATCGAGAGCCGTCTTTCGAGGGCTGTTGCAAAAAAATGGGTCCTACGAAAATTCTTAAAATCGCTCCAAGTATCCGTCATGGTGTCACGAACAAGTACCCTGAACCGTTTTTCTTAACTCCGTCAATAGCAGTTGGAAAATAGCCTCGGGTGGAGACACTCGGATGGGCCTGTGGGGCTTTGGAGGGGCGGGTATCCAAAATAAGGCCCAATATCGAGTGCCGCTCTTCGAGGACATATAATTGACTGCCACTCTGAATTACCGTGTGCCAAATGGCCGATAGGAGCCCTGATATTCAAGATTTTTTTTCCCTCGAATCGCGATTCGATCGAGAGCCGTCTTTCGAGGGCTGTTGCAAAAAAATGGGTCCTACGAAAATTCTTAAAATCGCTCCAAGTATCCGTCATGGTGTCACGAACAAGTACCCTGAACCGTTTTTCTTAACTCCGTCAATAGCAGTTGGAAAATAGCCTCGGGTGGAGACACTCGGATGGGCCTATGGGGCTTTGGAGGGGCGGGTATCCAAAATAAGGCCCAATATCGAGTGCCGCTCTTCGAGGACATATAATTCAATGCCACTCTGAATTACCGTGTGCCAAATGGCCGATAGGAGCCCTGATATTCAAGATTTTTTTTCCCTCGAATCGCGATTCGATCGAGAGCCGTCTTTCGAGGGCTGTTGCAAAAAAATGGGTCCTACGAAAATTCTTAAAATCGCTCCAAGTATCCGTCATGGTGTCACGAACAAGTACCCTGAACCGTTTTTCTTAACTCCGTCAATAGCAGTTGGAAAATAGCCTCGGGTGGAGACACTCGGATGGGCTTATGGGGCTTTGGAGGGGCGGGTATCCAAAATAAGGCCCAATATCGAGTGCCGCTCTTCGAGGACATATAATTCAATGCCACTCTGAATTACCGTGTGCCAAATGGCCGATAGGAGCCCTGATATTCAAGATTTTTTTTCCCTCGAATCGCGATTCGATCGAGAGCCGTCTTTCGAGGGCTGTTGCAAAAAAATGGGTCCTACGAAAATTCTTAAAATCGCTCCAAGTATCCGTCATGGTGTCACGAACAAGTACCCTGAACCGTTTTTCTTAACTCCGTCAATAGCAGTTGGAAAATAGCCTCGGGTGGAGACACTCGGATGGGCCTATGGGGCTTTGGAGGGGCGGGTATCCAAAATAAGGCCCAATATCGAGTGCCGCTCTTCGAGGACATATAATTGACTGCCACTCTGAATTACCGTGTGCCAAATGGCCGATAGGAGCCCTGATATTCAAGATTTTTTTTCCCCCGAATCGCGATTCGATCGAGAGCCGTCTTTCGAGGGCTGTTGCAAAAAAATGGGTCCTACGAAAATTCTTAAAATCGCTCCAAGTATCCGTCATGGTGTCACGAACAAGTACCCTGAACCGTTTTTCTTAACTCCGTCAATAGCAGTTGGAAAATAGCCTCGGGTGGAGACACTCGGATGGGCCTATGGGGCTTTGGAGGGGCGGGTATCCAAAATAAGGCCCAATATCGAGTGCCGCTCTTCGAGGACATATAATTGACTGCCACTCTGAATTACCGTGTGCCAAATGGCCGATAGGAGCCCTGATATTCAAGATTTTTTTTCCCCCGAATCGCGATTCGATCGAGAGCCGTCTTTCGAGGGCTGTTGCAAAAAAATGGGTCCTACGAAAATTCTTAAAATCGCTCCAAGTATCCGTCATGGTGTCACGAACAAGTACCCTGAACCGTTTTTCTTAACTCCGTCAATAGCAGTTGGAAAATAGCCTCGGGTGGAGACACTCGGATGGGCCTATGGGGCTTTGGAGGGGCGGGTATCCAAAATAAGGCCCAATATCGAGTGCCGCTCTTCGAGGACATATAATTGACTGCCACTCTGAATTACCGTGTGCCAAATGGCCGATAGGAGCCCTGATATTCAAGATTTTTTTTCCCTCGAATCGCGATTCGATCGAGAGCCGTCTTTCGAGGGCTGTTGCAAAAAAATGGGTCCTACGAAAATTCTTAAAATCGCTCCAAGTATCCGTCATGGTGTCACGAACAAGTACCCTGAACCGTTTTTCTTAACTCCGTCAATAGCAGTTGGAAAATAGCCTCGGGTGGAGACACTCGGATGGGCCTATGGGGCTTTGGAGGGGCGGGTATCCAAAATAAGGCCCAATATCGAGTGCCGCTCTTCGAGGACATATAATTCAATGCCACTCTGAATTACCGTGTGCCAAATGGCCGATAGGAGCCCTGATATTCAAGATTTTTTTTCCCTCGAATCGCGATTCGATCGAGAGCCGTCTTTCGAGGGCTGTTGCAAAAAAATGGGTCCTACGAAAATTCTTAAAATCGCTCCAAGTATCCGTCATGGTGTCACGAACAAGTACCCTGAACCGTTTTTCTTAACTCCGTCAATAGCAGTTGGAAAATAGCCTCGGGTGGAGACACTCGGATGGGCCTATGGGGCTTTGGAGGGGCGGGTATCCAAAATAAGGCCCAATATCGAGTGCCGCTCTTCGAGGACATATAATTGACTGCCACTCTGAATTACCGTGTGCCAAATGGCCGATAGGAGCCCTGATATTCAAGATTTTTTTTCCCCCGAATCGCGATTCGATCGAGAGCCGTCTTTCGAGGGCTGTTGCAAAAAAATGGGTCCTACGAAAATTCTTAAAATCGCTCCAAGTATCCGTCATTGTGTCACGAACAAGTACCCTGAACCGTTTTTCTTAACTCCGTCAATAGCAGTTGGAAAATAGCCTCGGGTGGAGACACTCGGATGGGCCTATGGGGCTTTGGAGGGGCGGGTATCCAAAATAAGGCCCAATATCGAGTGCCGCTCTTCGAGGACATATAATTGACTGCCACTCTGAATTACCGTGTGCCAAATGGCCGATAGGAGCCCTGATATTCAAGATTTTTTTTCCCTCGAATCGCGATTCGATCGAGAGCCGTCTTTCGAGGGCTGTTGCAAAAAAATGGGTCCTACGAAAATTCTTAAAATCGCACCAAGTATCCGTCATGGTGTCACGAACAAGTACCCTGAACCGTTTTTCTTAACTCCGTCAATAGCAGTTGGAAAATAGCCTCGGGTGGAGACACTCGGATGGGCCTATGGGGCTTTGGAGGGGCGGGTATCCAAAATAAGGCCCAATATCGAGTGCCGCTCTTCGAGGACATATAATTGACTGCCACTCTGAATTACCGTGTGCCAAATGGCCGATAGGAGCCCTGATATTCAAGATTTTTTTTCCCTCGAATCGCGATTCGATCGAGAGCCGTCTTTCGAGGGCTGTTGCAAAAAAATGGGTCCTACGAAAATTCTTAAAATCGCTCCAAGTATCCGTCATGGTGTCACGAACAAGTACCCTGAACCGTTTTTCTTAACTCCGTCAATAGCAGTTGGAAAATAGCCTCGGGTGGAGACACTCGGATGGGCCTATGGGGCTTTGGAGGGGCGGGTATCCAAAATAAGGCCCAATATCGAGTGCCGCTCTTCGAGGACATATAATTCAATGCCACTCTGAATTACCGTGTGCCAAATGGCCGATAGGAGCCCTGATATTCAAGATTTTTTTTCCCTCGAATCGCGATTCGATCGAGAGCCGTCTTTCGAGGGCTGTTGCAAAAAAATGGGTCCTACGAAAATTCTTAAAATCGCTCCAAGTATCCGTCATGGTGTCACGAACAAGTTCCCTGAACCGTTTTTCTTAACTCCGTCAATAGCAGTTGGAAAATAGCCTCGGGTGGAGACACTCGGATGGGCCTATGGGGCTTTGGAGGGGCGGGTATCCAAAATAAGGCCCAATATCGAGTGCCGCTCTTCGAGGACATATAATTGACTGCCACTCTGAATTACCGTGTGCCAAATGGCCGATAGGAGCCCTGATATTCAAGATTTTTTTTCCCTCGAATCGCGATTCGATCGAGAGCCGTCTTTCGAGGGCTGTTGCAAACAAATGGGTCCTACGAAAATTCTTAAAATCGCTCCAAGTATCCGTCATGGTGTCACGAACAAGTACCCTGAACCGTTTTTCTTAACTCCGTCAATAGCAGTTGGAAAATAGCCTCGGGTGGAGACACTCGGATGGGCCTATGGGGCTTTGGAGGGGCGGGTATCCAAAATAAGGCCCAATATCGAGTGCCGCTCTTCGAGGACATATAATTGACTGCCACTCTGAATTACCGTGTGCCAAATGGCCGATAGGAGCCCTGATATTCAAGATTTTTTTTCCCCCGAATCGCGATTCGATCGAGAGCCGTCTTTCGAGGGCTGTTGCAAAAAAATGGGTCCTACGAAAATTCTTAAAATCGCTCCAAGTATCCGTCATTGTGTCACGAACAAGTACCCTGAACCGTTTTTCTTAACTCCGTCAATAGCAGTTGGAAAATAGCCTCGGGTGGAGACACTCGGATGGGCCTATGGGGCTTTGGAGGGGCGGGTATCCAAAATAAGGCCCAATATCGAGTGCCGCTCTTCGAGGACATATAATTGACTGCCACTCTGAATTACCGTGTGCCAAATGGCCGATAGGAGCCCTGATATTCAAGATTTTTTTTCCCTCGAATCGCGATTCGATCGAGAGCCGTCTTTCGAGGGCTGTTGCAAAAAAATGGGTCCTACGAAAATTCTTAAAATCGCTCCAAGTATCCGTCATGGTGTCACGAACAAGTACCCTGAACCGTTTTTCTTAACTCCGTCAATAGCAGTTGGAAAATAGCCTCGGGTGGAGACACTCGGATGGGCCTATGGGGCTTTGGAGGGGCGGGTATCCAAAATAAGGCCCAATATCGAGTGCCGCTCTTCGAGGACATATAATTCAATGCCACTCTGAATTACCGTGTGCCAAATGGCCGATAGGAGCCCTGATATTCAAGATTTTTTTTCCCTCGAATCGCGATTCGATCGAGAGCCGTCTTTCGAGGGCTGTTGCAAAAAAATGGGTCCTACGAAAATTCTTAAAATCGCTCCAAGTATCCGTCATGGTGTCACGAACAAGTACCCTGAACCGTTTTTCTTAACTCCGTCAATAGCAGTTGGAAAATAGCCTCGGGTGGAGACACTCGGATGGGCCTATGGGGCTTTGGAGGGGCGGGTATCCAAAATAAGGCCCAATATCGAGTGCCGCTCTTCGAGGACATATAATTCAATGCCACTCTGAATTACCGTGTGCCAAATGGCCGATAGGAGCCCTGATATTCAAGATTTTTTTTCCCTCGAATCGCGATTCGATCGAGAGCCGTCTTTCGAGGGCTGTTGCAAAAAAATGGGTCCTACGAAAATTCTTAAAATCGCTCCAAGTATCCGTCATGGTGTCACGAACAAGTACCCTGAACCGTTTTTCTTAACTCCGTCAATAGCAGTTGGAAAATAGCCTCGGGTGGAGACACTCGGATGGGCTTATGGGGCTTTGGAGGGGCGGGTATCCAAAATAAGGCCCAATATCGAGTGCCGCTCTTCGAGGACATATAATTCAATGCCACTCTGAATTACCGTGTGCCAAATGGCCGATAGGAGCCCTGATATTCAAGATTTTTTTCCCTCGAATCGCGATTCGATCGAGAGCCGTCTTTCGAGGGCTGTTGCAAAAAAATGGGTCCTACGAAAATTCTTAAAATCGCTCCAAGTATCCGTCATGGTGTCACGAACAAGTAACCTGAACCGTTTTTCTTAACTCCGTCAATAGCAGTTGGAAAATAGCCTCGGGTGGAGACACTCGGATGGGCCTATGGGGCTTTGGAGGGGCGGGTATCCAAAATAAGGCCCAATATCGAGTGCCGCTCTTCGAGGACATATAATTGACTGCCACTCTGAATTACCGTGTGCCAAATGGCCGATAGGAGCCCTGATATTCAAGATTTTTTTTCCCCCGAATCGCGATTCGATCGAGAGCCGTCTTTCGAGGGCTGTTGCAAAAAAATGGGTCCTACGAAAATTCTTAAAATCGCTCCAAGTATCCGTCATGGTGTCACGAACAAGTACCCTGAACCGTTTTTCTTAACTCCGTCAATAGCAGTTGGAAAATAGCCTCGGGTGGAGACACTCGGATGGGCCTATGGGGCTTTGGAGGGGCGGGTATCCAAAATAAGGCCCAATATCGAGTGCCGCTCTTCGAGGACATATAATTGACTGCCACTCTGAATTACCGTGTGCCAAATGGCCGATAGGAGCCCTGATATTCAAGATTTTTTTTCCCTCGAATCGCGATTCGATCGAGAGCCGTCTTTCGAGGGCTGTTGCAAAAAAATGGGTCCTACGAAAATTCTTAAAATCGCTCCAAGTATCCGTCATGGTGTCACGAACAAGTACCCTGAACCGTTTTTCTTAACTCCGTCAATAGCAGTTGGAAAATAGCCTCGGGTGGAGACACTCGGATGGGCCTATGGGGCTTTGGAGGGGCGGGTATCCAAAATAAGGCCCAATATCGAGTGCCGCTCTTCGAGGACATATAATTCAATGCCACTCTGAATTACCGTGTGCCAAATGGCCGATAGGAGCCCTGATATTCAAGATTTTTTTTCCCTCGAATCGCGATTCGATCGAGAGCCGTCTTTCGAGGGCTGTTGCAAAAAAATGGGTCCTACGAAAATTCTTAAAATCGCTCCAAGTATCCGTCATGGTGTCACGAACAAGTACCCTGAACCGTTTTTCTTAACTCCGTCAATAGCAGTTGGAAAATAGCCTCGGGTGGAGACACTCGGATGGGCCTATGGGGCTTTGGAGGGGCGGGTATCCAAAATAAGGCCCAATATCGAGTGCCGCTCTTCGAGGACATATAATTGACTGCCACTCTGAATTACCGTGTGCCAAATGGCCGATAGGAGCCCTGATATTCAAGATTTTTTTTCCCTCGAATCGCGATTCGATCGAGAGCCGTCTTTCGAGGGCTGTTGCAAACAAATGGGTCCTACGAAAATTCTTAAAATCGCTCCAAGTATCCGTCATGGTGTCACGAACAAGTACCCTGAACCGTTTTTCTTAACTCCGTCAATAGCAGTTGGAAAATAGCCTCGGGTGGAGACACTCGGATGGGCCTATGGGGCTTTGGAGGGGCGGGTATCCAAAATAAGGCCCAATATCGAGTGCCGCTCTTCGAGGACATATAATTGACTGCCACTCTGAATTACCGTGTGCCAAATGGCCGATAGGAGCCCTGATATTCAAGATTTTTTTTCCCCCGAATCGCGATTCGATCGAGAGCCGTCTTTCGAGGGCTGTTGCAAAAAAATGGGTCCTACGAAAATTCTTAAAATCGCTCCAAGTATCCGTCATTGTGTCACGAACAAGTACCCTGAACCGTTTTTCTTAACTCCGTCAATAGCAGTTGGAAAATAGCCTCGGGTGGAGACACTCGGATGGGCCTATGGGGCTTTGGAGGGGCGGGTATCCAAAATAAGGCCCAATATCGAGTGCCGCTCTTCGAGGACATATAATTGACTGCCACTCTGAATTACCGTGTGCCAAATGGCCGATAGGAGCCCTGATATTCAAGATTTTTTTTCCCTCGAATCGCGATTCGATCGAGAGCCGTCTTTCGAGGGCTGTTGCAAAAAAATGGGTCCTACGAAAATTCTTAAAATCGCTCCAAGTATCCGTCATGGTGTCACGAACAAGTACCCTGAACCGTTTTTCTTAACTCCGTCAATAGCAGTTGGAAAATAGCCTCGGGTGGAGACACTCGGATGGGCCTATGGGGCTTTGGAGGGGCGGGTATCCAAAATAAGGCCCAATATCGAGTGCCGCTCTTCGAGGACATATAATTCAATGCCACTCTGAATTACCGTGTGCCAAATGGCCGATAGGAGCCCTGATATTCAAGATTTTTTTTCCCTCGAATCGCGATTCGATCGAGAGCCGTCTTTCGAGGGCTGTTGCAAAAAAATGGGTCCTACGAAAATTCTTAAAATCGCTCCAAGTATCCGTCATGGTGTCACGAACAAGTACCCTGAACCGTTTTTCTTAACTCCGTCAATAGCAGTTGGAAAATAGCCTCGGGTGGAGACACTCGGATGGGCTTATGGGGCTTTGGAGGGGCGGGTATCCAAAATAAGGCCCAATATCGAGTGCCGCTCTTCGAGGACATATAATTCAATGCCACTCTGAATTACCGTGTGCCAAATGGCCGATAGGAGCCCTGATATTCAAGATTTTTTTCCCTCGAATCGCGATTCGATCGAGAGCCGTCTTTCGAGGGCTGTTGCAAAAAAATGGGTCCTACGAAAATTCTTAAAATCGCTCCAAGTATCCGTCATGGTGTCACGAACAAGTAACCTGAACCGTTTTTCTTAACTCCGTCAATAGCAGTTGGAAAATAGCCTCGGGTGGAGACACTCGGATGGGCCTATGGGGCTTTGGAGGGGCGGGTATCCAAAATAAGGCCCAATATCGAGTGCCGCTCTTCGAGGACATATAATTGACTGCCACTCTGAATTACCGTGTGCCAAATGGCCGATAGGAGCCCTGATATTCAAGATTTTTTTTCCCCCGAATCGCGATTCGATCGAGAGCCGTCTTTCGAGGGCTGTTGCAAAAAAATGGGTCCTACGAAAATTCTTAAAATCGCTCCAAGTATCCGTCATGGTGTCACGAACAAGTACCCTGAACCGTTTTTCTTAACTCCGTCAATAGCAGTTGGAAAATAGCCTCGGGTGGAGACACTCGGATGGGCCTATGGGGCTTTGGAGGGGCGGGTATCCAAAATAAGGCCCAATATCGAGTGCCGCTCTTCGAGGACATATAATTGACTGCCACTCTGAATTACCGTGTGCCAAATGGCCGATAGGAGCCCTGATATTCAAGATTTTTTTTCCCCCGAATCGCGATTCGATCGAGAGCCGTCTTTCGAGGGCTGTTGCAAAAAAATGGGTCCTACGAAAATTCTTAAAATCGCTCCAAGTATCCGTCATGGTGTCACGAACAAGTACCCTGAACCGTTTTTCTTAACTCCGTCAATAGCAGTTGGAAAATAGCCTCGGGTGGAGACACTCGGATGGGCCTATGGGGCTTTGGAGGGGCGGGTATCCAAAATAAGGCCCAATATCGAGTGCCGCTCTTCGAGGACATATAATTGACTGCCACTCTGAATTACCGTGTGCCAAATGGCCGATAGGAGCCCTGATATTCAAGATTTTTTTTCCCCCGAATCGCGATTCGATCGAGAGCCGTCTTTCGAGGGCTGTTGCAAAAAAATGGGTCCTACGAAAATTCTTAAAATCGCTCCAAGTATCCGTCATTGTGTCACGAACAAGTACCCTGAACCGTTTTTCTTAACTCCGTCAATAGCAGTTGGAAAATAGCCTCGGGTGGAGACACTCGGATGGGCCTATGGGGCTTTGGAGGGGCGGGTATCCAAAATAAGGCCCAATATCGAGTGCCGCTCTTCGAGGACATATAATTGACTGCCACTCTGAATTACCGTGTGCCAAATGGCCGATAGGAGCCCTGATATTCAAGATTTTTTTTCCCCCGAATCGCGATTCGATCGAGAGCCGTCTTTCGAGGGCTGTTGCAAAAAAATGGGTCCTACGAAAATTCTTAAAATCGCTCCAAGTATCCGTCATTGTGTCACGAACAAGTACCCTGAACCGTTTTTCTTAACTCCGTCAATAGCAGTTGGAAAATAGCCTCGGGTGGAGACACTCGGATGGGCCTATGGGGCTTTGGAGGGGCGGGTATCCAAAATAAGGCCCAATATCGAGTGCCGCTCTTCGAGGATATATAATTGACTGCCACTCTGAATTACCGTGTGCCAAATGGCCGATAGGAGCCCTGATATTCAAGATTTTTTTTCCCTCGAATCGCGATTCGATCGAGAGCCGTCTTTCGAGGGCTGTTGCAAAAAAATGGGTCCTACGAAAATTCTTAAAATCGCTCCAAGTATCCGTCATGGTGTCACGAACAAGTACCCTGAACCGTTTTTCTTAACTCCGTCAATAGCAGTTGGAAAATAGCCTCGGGTGGAGACACTCGGATGGGCCTATGGGGCTTTGGAGGGGCGGGTATCCAAAATAAGGCCCAATATCGAGTGCCGCTCTTCGAGGACATATAATTCAATGCCACTCGGAATTACCGTGTGCCAAATGGCCGATAGGAGCCCTGATATTCAAGATTTTTTTTCCCTCGAATCGCGATTCGATCGAGAGCCGTCTTTCGAGGGCTGTTGCAAAAAAATGGTTCCTACGAAAATTCTTAAAATCGCTCCAAGTATCCGTCATGGTGTCACGAACAAGTACCCTGAACCGTTTTTCTTAACTCCGTCAATAGCAGTTGGAAAATAGCCTCGGGTGGAGACACTCGGATGGGCCTATGGGGCTTTGGAGGGGCGGGTATCCAAAATAAGGCCCAATATCGAGTGCCGCTCTTCGAGGACATATAATTCAATGCCACTCTGAATTACCGTGTGCCAAATGGCCGATAGGAGCCCTGATATTCAAGATTTTTTTTCCCTCGAATCGCGATTCGATCGAGAGCCGTCTTTCGAGGGCTGTTGCAAAAAAATGGGTCCTACGAAAATTCTTAAAATCGCTCCAAGTATCCGTCATGGTGTCACGAACAAGTACCCTGAACCGTTTTTCTTAACTCCGTCAATAGCAGTTGGAAAATAGCCTCGGGTGGAGACACTCGGATGGGCCTATGGGGCTTTGGAGGGGCGGGTATCCAAAATAAGGCCCAATATCGAGTGCCGCTCTTCGAGGACATATAATTCAATGCCACTCTGAATTACCGTGTGCCAAATGGCCGATAGGAGCCCTGATATTCAAGATTTTTTTTCCCTCGAATCGCGATTCGATCGAGAGCCGTCTTTCGAGGGCTGTTGCAAAAAAATGGGTCCTACGAAAATTCTTAAAATCGCTCCAAGTATCCGTCATGGTGTCACGAACAAGTACCCTGAACCGTTTTTCTTAACTCCGTCAATAGCAGTTGGAAAATAGCCTCGGGTGGAGACACTCGGATGGGCCTATGGGGCTTTGGAGGGGCGGGTATCCAAAATAAGGCCCAATATCGAGTGCCGCTCTTCGAGGACATATAATTGACTGCCACTCTGAATTACCGTGTGCCAAATGGCCGATAGGAGCCCTGATATTCAAGATTTTTTTTCCCCCGAATCGCGATTCGATCGAGAGCCGTCTTTCGAGGGCTGTTGCAAAAAAATGGGTCCTACGAAAATTCTTAAAATCGCTCCAAGTATCCGTCATGGTGTCACGAACAAGTACCCTGAACCGTTTTTCTTAACTCCGTCAATAGCAGTTGGAAAATAGCCTCGGGTGGAGACACTCGGATGGGCCTATGGGGCTTTGGAGGGGCGGGTATCCAAAATAAGGCCCAATATCGAGTGCCGCTCTTCGAGGACATATAATTGACTGCCACTCTGAATTACCGTGTGCCAAATGGCCGATAGGAGCCCTGATATTCAAGATTTTTTTTCCCCCGAATCGCGATTCGATCGAGAGCCGTCTTTCGAGGGCTGTTGCAAAAAAATGGGTCCTACGAAAATTCTTAAAATCGCTCCAAGTATCCGTCATGGTGTCACGAACAAGTACCCTGAACCGTTTTTCTTAACTCCGTCAATAGCAGTTGGAAAATAGCCTCGGGTGGAGACACTCGGATGGGCCTATGGGGCTTTGGAGGGGCGGGTATCCAAAATAAGGCCCAATATCGAGTGCCGCTCTTCGAGGACATATAATTGACTGCCACTCTGAATTACCGTGTGCCAAATGGCCGATAGGAGCCCTGATATTCAAGATTTTTTTTCCCCCGAATCGCGATTCGATCGAGAGCCGTCTTTCGAGGGCTGTTGCAAAAAAATGGGTCCTACGAAAATTCTTAAAATCGCTCCAAGTATCCGTCATGGTGTCACGAACAAGTACCCTGAACCGTTTTTCTTAACTCCGTCAATAGCAGTTGGAAAATAGCCTCGGGTGGAGACACTCGGATGGGCCTATGGGGCTTTGGAGGGGCGGGTATCCAAAATAAGGCCCAATATCGAGTGCCGCTCTTCGAGGACATATAATTGACTGCCACTCTGAATTACCGTGTGCCAAATGGCCGATAGGAGCCCTGATATTCAAGATTTTTTTTCCCCCGAATCGCGATTCGATCGAGAGCCGTCTTTCGAGGGCTGTTGCAAAAAAATGGGTCCTACGAAAATTCTTAAAATCGCTCCAAGTATCCGTCATTGTGTCACGAACAAGTACCCTGAACCGTTTTTCTTAACTCCGTCAATAGCAGTTGGAAAATAGCCTCGGGTGGAGACACTCGGATGGGCCTATGGGGCTTTGGAGGGGCGGGTATCCAAAATAAGGCCCAATATCGAGTGCCGCTCTTCGAGGACATATAATTGACTGCCACTCTGAATTACCGTGTGCCAAATGGCCGATAGGAGCCCTGATATTCAAGATTTTTTTCCCCCCGAATCGCGATTCGATCGAGAGCCGTCTTTCGAGGGCTGTTGCAAAAAAATGGGTCCTACGAAAATTCTTAAAATCGCTCCAAGTATCCGTCATGGTGTCACGAACAAGAACCCTGAACCGTTTTTGTTAACTCCGTCAATAGCAGTTGGAAAATAGCCTCGGGTGGAGACACTCGGATGGGCCTATGGGGCTTTGGAGGGGCGGGTATCCAAAATAAGGCCCAATATCGAGTGCCGCTCTTCGAGGACATATAATTCAATGCCACTCTGAATTACCGTGTGCCAAATGGCCGATAGGAGCCCTGATATTCAAGATTTTTTTTCCCTCGAATCGCGATTCGATCGAGAGCCGTCTTTCGAGGGCTGTTGCAAAAAAATGGGTCCTACGAAAATTCTTAAAATCGCTCCAAGTATCCGTCATGGTGTCACGAACAAGTACCCTGAACCGTTTTTCTTAACTCCGTCAATAGCAGTTGGAAAATAGCCTCGGGTGGAGACACTCGGATGGGCCTATGGGGCTTTGGAGGGGCGGGTATCCAAAATAAGGCCCAATATCGAGTGCCGCTCTTCGAGGACATATAATTCAATGCCACTCTGAATTACCGTGTGCCAAATGGCCGATAGGAGCCCTGATATTCAAGATTTTTTTTCCCTCGAATCGCGATTCGATCGAGAGCCGTCTTTCGAGGGCTGTTGCAAAAAAATGGGTTCTACGAAAATTCTTAAAATCGCTCCAAGTATCCGTCATGGTGTCACGAACAAGTACCCTGAACCGTTTTTCTTAACTCCGTCAATAGCAGTTGGAATATAGCCTCGGGTGAAGACACTCGGATGGGCCTATGAGGCTTTGGAGGGGCGGGTATCCAAAATAAGGCCCAATATCGAGTGCCGCTCTTCGAGGACATATAATTGACTGCCACTCTGAATTACCGTGTGCCAAATGGCCGATAGGAGCCCTGATATTCAAGATTTTTTTTCCCCCGAATCGCGATTCGATCGAGAGCCGTCTTTCGAGGGCTGTTGCAAAAAAATGGGTCCTACGAAAATTCTTAAAATCGCTCCAAGTATCCGTCATGGTGTCACGAACAAGTACCCTGAACCGTTTTTCTTAACTCCGTCAATAGCAGTTGGAAGATAGCATCAGGAGGAGACACTCGGATGGGCCTATGGGGCTTTGGAGGGGCGGGTATCCAAAATAAGGCCCAATATCGAGTGCCGCTCTTCGAGGACATATAATTCAATGCCACTCTGAATTACCGTGTGCCAAATGGACGATAGGAGCCCTAATATTCAAGATTTTTTTTCCCTCGAATCGCGATTCGATCGAGAGCCGTCTTTCGAGGGCTGTTGCAAAAAAATGGGTCCTACGAAAATTCTTAAAATCGCTCCAAGTATCCGTCATGGTGTCACGAACAAGTACCCTGAACCGTTTTCCTTAACTCCGTCAATAGCAGTTGGAAGATAGCATCAGGAGGAGACACTCGGATGGGCCTATGGGGCTTTGGAGGGGCGGGTATCCAAAATAAGGCCCAATATCGAGTGCCGCTCTTCGAGGACATATAATTGACTGCCACTCTGAATTACCGTGTGCCAAATGGACGATAGGAGCCCTAATATTCAAGATTTTTTTTCCCTCGAATCGCGATTCGATCGAGAGCCGTCTTTCGAGGGCTGTTGCAAAAAAATGGGTCCTACGAAAATTCTTAAAATCGCTCCAAGTATCCGTCATGGTGTCACGAACAAGTACCCTGAACCGTTTTCCTTAACTCCGTCAATAGCAGTTGGAAGATAGCATCAGGAGGAGACACTCGGATGGGCCTATGGGGCTTTGGAGGGGCGGGTATCCAAAATAAGGCCCAATATCGAGTGCCGCTCTTCGAGGACATATAATTGACTGCCACTCTGAATTACCGTGTGCCAAATGGACGATAGGAGCCCTAATATTCAAGATTTTTTTTCCCTCGAATCGCGATTCGATCGAGAGCCGTCTTTCGAGGGCTGTTGCAAAAAAATGGGTCCTACGAAAATTCTTAAAATCGCTCCAAGTATCCGTCATGGTGTCACGAACAAGTACCCTGAACCGTTTTCCTTAACTCCGTCAATAGCAGTTGGAAGATAGCATCAGGAGGAGACACTCGGATGGGCCTATGGGGCTTTGGAGGGGCGGGTATCCAAAATAAGGCCCAATATCGAGTGCCGCTCTTCGAGGACATATAATTGACTGCCACTCTGAATTACCGTGTGCCAAATGGACGATAGGAGCCCTAATATTCAAGATTTTTTTTCCCTCGAATCGCGATTCGATCGAGAGCCGTCTTTCGAGGGCTGTTGCAAAAAAATGGGTCCTACGAAAATTCTTAAAATCGCTCCAAGTATCCGTCATGGTGTCACGAACAAGTACCCTGAACCGTTTTCCTTAACTCCGTCAATAGCAGTTGGAAGATAGCATCAGGAGGAGACACTCGGATGGGCCTATGGGGCTTTGGAGGGGCGGGTATCCAAAATAAGGCCCAATATCGAGTGCCGCTCTTCGAGGACATATAATTGACTGCCACTCTGAATTACCGTGTGCCAAATGGACGATAGGAGCCCTAATATTCAAGATTTTTTTTCCCTCGAATCGCGATTCGATCGAGAGCCGTCTTTCGAGGGCTGTTGCAAAAAAATGGGTCCTACGAAAATTCTTAAAATCGCTCCAAGTATCCGTCATTGTGTCACGAACAAGTACCCTGAACCGTTTTCCTTAACTCCGTCAATAGCAGTTGGAAAATAGCATCGGGTGGAGACACTCGGATGGGCCTATGGGGCTTTGGAGGGGCGGGTATCCAAAATAAGGCCTAATATCGAGTGCCGCTCTTCGAGGACATATAATTGACTGCCACTCTGAATTACCGTGTGCCAAATGGCCGATAGGAGCCATAATATTCAAGATTTTTTTTCCCCCGAATCGCGATTCGATCGAGAGCCGTCTTTCGAGGGCTGTTGCAAAAAAATGGGTCCTACGAAAATTCTTAAAATCGCTCCAAGTATCCGTCATTGTGTCACGAACAAGTACCCTGAACCGTTTTTCTTAACTCCGTCAATAGCAGTTGGAAAATAGCATCAGGTGGAGACACTCGGATGGGCCTATGGTGCTTTGGAGGGGCGGGTATCCAAAATAAGGCCCAATATCGAGTGCCGCTCTTCGAGGACATATAATTGACTGTCACTCTGAATTACCGTGTGCCAAATGGCCGATAGGAGCCCTAATATTCAAGATTTTTTTACCCCCGAATCGCGATTCGATCGAGAGCTGTCTTTCGAGGGCTGTTGCAAAAAAATGGGTCCTACGAAAATTCTTAAAATCGCTCCAAGTATCGGTCATGGTGTCACGAACAAGTACCCTGAACCGTTTTTCTTAACTCCGTCAATAGCAGTTGGAAAATAGCATCGGGTGGAGACACTCGGATGGGCCTATGGGGCTTTGGAGGGGCGGGTATCCAAAATAAGGCCCAATATCGAGTGCCGCTCTTCGAGGACATATAATTCAATGCCACTCTGAATTACCGTGTGCCAAATGGCCGATAGGAGCCCTAATATTCAAGATTTTTTTTCCCTCGAATCGCGATTCGATCGAGAGCCGTCTTTCGAGGGCTGTTGCAAAAAAATGGGTCCTACGAAAATTCTTAAAATCGCTCCAAGTATCCGTCATGGTGTCACGAACAAGTACCCTGAACCGTTTTCCTTAACTCCGTCAATAGCAGTTGGAAGATAGCATCAGGAGGAGACACTCGGATGGGCCTATGGGGCTTTGGAGGGGCGGGTATCCAAAATAAGGCCCAATATCGAGTGCCGCTCTTCGAGGACATATAATTGACTGCCACTCTGAATTACCGTGTGCCAAATGGACGATAGGAGCCCTAATATTCAAGATTTTTTTCCCTCGAATCGCGATTCGATCGAGAGCCGTCTTTCGAGGGCTGTTGCAAAAAAATGGGTCCTACGAAAATTCTTAAAACCGCTCCAAGTATCCGTCATGGTGTCACGAACAAGTACCCTGAACCGTTTTCCTTAACTCCGTCAATAGCAGTTGGAAGATAGCATCAGGAGGAGACACTCGGATGGGCCTATGGGGCTTTGGAGGGGCGGGTATCCAAAATAAGGCCCAATATCGAGTGCCGCTCTTCGAGGACATATAATTGACTGCCACTCTGAATTACCGTGTGCCAAATGGACGATAGGAGCCCTAATATTCAAGATTTTTTTTCCCTCGAATCGCGATTCGATCGAGAGCCGTCTTTCGAGTGCTGTTGCAAAAAAAAAATGGGTCCTACGAAAATTCTTAAAATCGCTCCAAGTATCCGTCATGGTGTCACGAACAAGTACCATGAACCGTTTTCCTTAACTCCGTCAATAGCAGTTGGAAGATAGCATCAGGAGGAGACACTCGGATGGGCCTATGGGGCTTTGGAGGGGCGGGTATCCAAAATAAGGCCCAATATCGAGTGCCGCTCTTCGAGGACATATAATTGACTGCCACTCTGAATTACCGTGTGCCAAATGGACGATAGGAGCCCTAATATTCAAGATTTTTTTTCCCTCGAATCGCGATTCGATCGAGAGCCGTCTTTCGAGGGCTGTTGCAAAAAAATGGGTCCTACGAAAATTCTTAAAATCGCTCCAAGTATCCGTCATGGTGTCACGAACAAGTACCCTGAACCGTTTTCCTTAACTCCGTCAATAGCAGTTGGAAGATAGCATCAGGAGGAGACACTCGGATGGGCCTATGGGGCTTTGGAGGGGCGGGTATCCAAAATAAGGCCCAATATCGAGTGCCGCTCTTCGAGGACATATAATTGACTGCCACTCTGAATTACCGTGTGCCAAATGGACGATAGGAGCCCTAATATTCAAGATTTTTTTTCCCTCGAATCGCGATTCGATCGAGAGCCGTCTTTCGAGGGCTGTTGCAAAAAAATAGGTCCTACGAAAATTCTTAAAATCGCTCCAAGTATCCGTCATTGTGTCACGAACAAGTACCCTGAACCGTTTTCCTTAACTCCGTCAATAGCAGTTGGAAAATAGCATCGGGTGGAGACACTCGGATGGGCCTATGGGGCTTTGGAGGGGCGGGTATCCAAAATAAGGCCTAATATCGAGTGCCGCTCTTCGAGGACATATAATTGACTGCCACTCTGAATTACCGTGTGCCAAATGGCCGATAGGAGCCATAATATTCAAGATTTTTTTTCCCCCGAATCGCGATTCGATCGAGAGCCGTCTTTCGAGGGCTGTTGCAAAAAAATGGGTCCTACGAAAATTCTTAAAATCGCTCCAAGTATCCGTCATTGTGTCACGAACAAGTACCCTGAACCGTTTTTCTTAACTCCGTCAATAGCAGTTGGAAAATAGCATCAGGTGGAGACACTCGGATGGGCCTATGGTGCTTTGGAGGGGCGGGTATCCAAAATAAGGCCCAATATCGAGTGCCGCTCTTCGAGGACATATAATTGACTGTCACTCTGAATTACCGTGTGCCAAATGGCCGATAGGAGCCCTAATATTCAAGATTTTTTTACCCCCGAATCGCGATTCGATCGAGAGCTGTCTTTCGAGGGCTGTTGCAAAAAAATGGGTCCTACGAAAATTCTTAAAATCGCTCCAAGTATCGGTCATGGTGTCACGAACAAGTACCCTGAACCGTTTTTCTTAACTCCGTCAATAGCAGTTGGAAAATAGCATCGGGTGGAGACACTCGGATGGGCCTATGGGGCTTTGGAGGGGCGGGTATCCAAAATAAGGCCCAATATCGAGTGCCGCTCTTCGAGGACATATAATTCAATGCCACTCTGAATTACCGTGTGCCAAATGGCCGATAGGAGCCCTAATATTCAAGATTTTTTTTCCCTCGAATCGCGATTCGATCGAGAGCCGTCTTTCGAGGGCTGTTGCAAAAAAATGGGTCCTACGAAAATTCTTAAAATCGCTCCAAGTATCCGTCATGGTGTCACGAACAAGTACCCTGAACCGTTTTCCTTAACTCCGTCAATAGCAGTTGGAAGATAGCATCAGGAGGAGACACTCGGATGGGCCTATGGGGCTTTGGAGGGGCGGGTATCCAAAATAAGGCCCAATATCGAGTGCCGCTCTTCGAGGACATATAATTGACTGCCACTCTGAATTACCGTGTGCCAAATGGACGATAGGAGCCCTAATATTCAAGATTTTTTTCCCTCGAATCGCGATTCGATCGAGAGCCGTCTTTCGAGGGCTGTTGCAAAAAAATGGGTCCTACGAAAATTCTTAAAATCGCTCCAAGTATCCGTCATGGTGTCACGAACAAGTACCCTGAACCGTTTTCCTTAACTCCGTCAATAGCAGTTGGAAGATAGCATCAGGAGGAGACACTCGGATGGGCCTATGGGGCTTTGGAGGGGCGGGTATCCAAAATAAGGCCCAATATCGAGTGCCGCTCTTCGAGGACATATAATTGACTGCCACTCTGAATTACCGTGTGCCAAATGGACGATAGGAGCCCTAATATTCAAGATTTTTTTTCCCTCGAATCGCGATTCGATCGAGAGCCGTCTTTCGAGTGCTGTTGCAAAAAAAAAATGGGTCCTACGAAAATTCTTAAAATCGCTCCAAGTATCCGTCATGGTGTCACGAACAAGTACCATGAACCGTTTTCCTTAACTCCGTCAATAGCAGTTGGAAGATAGCATCAGGAGGAGACACTCGGATGGGCCTATGGGGCTTTGGAGGGGCGGGTATCCAAAATAAGGCCCAATATCGAGTGCCGCTCTTCGAGGACATATAATTGACTGCCACTCTGAATTACCGTGTGCCAAATGGACGATAGGAGCCCTAATATTCAAGATTTTTTTCCCTCGAATCGCGATTCGATCGAGAGCCGTCTTTCGAGGGCTGTTGCAAAAAAATGGGTCCTACGAAAATTCTTAAAATCGCTCCAAGTATCCGTCATGGTGTCACGAACAAGTACCCTGAACCGTTTTCCTTAACTCCGTCAATAGCAGTTGGAAGATAGCATCCGGAGGAGACACTCGGATGGGCCTATGGGGCTTTGGAGGGGCGGGTATCCAAAATAAGGCCCAATATCGAGTGCCGCTCTTCGAGGACATATAATTGACTGCCACTCTGAATTACCGTGTGCCAAATGGACGATAGGAGCCCTAATATTCAAGATTTTTTTTTCCCTCGAATCGCGATTCGATCGAGAGCCGTCTTTCGAGGGCTGTTGCAAAAAAATGGGTCCTACGAAAATTCTTAAAATCGCTCCAAGTATCCGTCATGGTGTCACGAACAAGTACCCTGAACCGTTTTTCTTAACTCCGTCAATAGCAGTTGGAAGATAGCATCGGGTGGAGACACTCGGATGGGCCTATGGGGCTTTGGAGGGGCGGGTATCCAAAATAAGGCCCAATATCGAGTGCCGCTCTTCGAGGACATATAATTGACTGCCACTCTGAATTACCGTGTGCCAAATGGACGATAGGAGCCCTAATATTCAAGATTTTTTTTCCCCCGAATCGCGATTCGATCGAGAGCTGTGTTTCGAGGGCTGTTGCAAAAAAATGGGTCCTACGAAAATTCTTAAAATCGCTCCAAGTATCGGTCATGGTGTCACGAACAAGTACCCTGAACCGTTTTTCTTAACTCCGTCAATAGCAGTTGGAAGATAGCATCAGGAGGAGACACTCGGATGGGCCTATGGGGCTTTGGAGGGGCGGGTATCCAAAATAAGGCCCAATATCGAGTGCCGCTCTTCGAGGACATATAATTCAATGCCACTCTGAATTACCGTGTGCCAAATGGCCGATAGGAGCCCTAATATTCAAGATTTTTTTTCCCTCGAATCGCGATTCGATCGAGAGCCGTCTTTCGAGGGCTGTTGCAAAAAAATGGGTCCTACGAAAATTCTTAAAATCGCTCCAAGTATCCGTCATGGTGTCACGAACAAGTATCCTGAACCGTTTTCCTTAACTCCGTCAATAGCAGTTGGAAGATAGCATCAGGAGGAGACACTCGGATGGGCCTATGGGGCTTTGGAGGGGCGGGTATCCAAAATAAGGCCCAATATCGAGTGCCGCTCTTCGAGGACATATAATTGACTGCCACTCTGAATTACCGTGTGCCAAATGGCCGATAGGAGCCCTGATATTCAACATTTTTTTTCCCCCGAATCGCGATTCGATCGAGAGCCGTCTTTCGAGGGCTGTTGCAAAAAAATGGGTCCTACGAAAATTCTTAAAATCGCTCCAAGTATCCGTCATTGTGTCACGAACAAGTACCCTGAACCGTTTTTCTTAACTCCGTCAATAGCAGTTGGAAAATAGCCTCGGGTGGAGACACTCGGATGGGCCTATGGGGCTTTGGAGGGGCGGGTATCCAAAATAAGGCCCAATATCGAGTGCCGCTCTTCGAGGACATATAATTGACTGCCACTCTGAATTACCGTGTGCCAAATGGCCGATAGGAGCCCTGATATTCAAGATTTTTTTTCCCCCGAATCGCGATTCGATCGAGAGCCGTCTTTCGAGGGCTGTTGCAAAAAAATGGGTCCTACGAAAATTCTTAAAATCGCTCCAAGTATCCGTCATGGTGTCACGAACAAGTACCCCGAACCGTTTTTCTTAACTCCGTCAATAGCAGTTGGAAAATAGCCTCGGGTGGAGACACTCGGATGGGCCTATGGGGCTTTGGAGGGGCGGGTATCCAAAATAAGGCCCAATATCGAGTGCCGCTCTTCGAGGACATATAATTGACTGCCACTCTGAATTACCGTGTGCCAAATGGCCGATAGGAGCCCTGATATTCAAGATTTTTTTTCCCCCGAATCGCGATTCGATCGAGAGCCGTCTTTCGAGGGCTGTTGCAAAAAAATGGGTCCTACGAAAATTCTTAAAATCGCTCCAAGTATCCGTCATTGTGTCACGAACAAGTACCCTGAACCGTTTTTCTTAACTCCGTCATTAGCAGTTGGAAAATAGCCTCGGGTGGAGACACTCGGATGGGCCTATGGGGCTTTGGAGGGGCGGGTATCCAAAATAAGGCCCAATATCGAGTGCCGCTCTTCGAGGACATATAATTGACTGCCACTCTGAATTACCGTGTGCCAAATGGCCGATAGGAGCCCTGATATTCAAGATTTTTTTTCCCCCGAATCGCGATTCGATCGAGAGCCGTCTTTCGAGGGCTGTTGCAAAAAAATGGGTCCTACGAAAATTCTTAAAATCGCTCCAAGTATCCGTCATTGTGTCACGAACAAGTACCCTGAACCGTTTTTCTTAACTCCGTAAATAGCAGGTGGAAAATAGCCTCGGGTGGAGACACTCGGATGGGCCTATGGGGCTTTGGAGGGGCGGGTATCCAAAATAAGGCCCAATATCGAGTGCCGCTCTTCGAGGACATATAATTGACTGCCACTCTAAATTACCGTGTGCCAAATGGCCGATAGGAGCCCTGATATTCAAGATTTTTTTTCCCTCGAATCGCGATTCGATCGAGAGCCGTCTTTCGAGGGCTGTTGCAAAAAAATGGGTCCTACGAAAATTCTTAAAATCGCTCCAAGTATCCGTCATGGTGTCACGAACAAGTACCCTGAACCGTTTCTCTTAACTCCGTCAATAGCAGTTGGAAAATAGCATCGGGTGGAGACACTCGGATGGGCCTATGGGGCTTTGGAGGGGCGGGTATCCAAAATAAGGCCTAATATCGAGTGCCGCTCTTCGAGGACATATAATTGACTGCCACTCTGAATTACCGTGTGCCAAATGGCCGATAGGAGCCATAATATTCAAGATTTTTTTTCCCCCGAATCGCGATTCGATCGAGAGCCGTCTTTCGAGGGCTGTTGCAAAAAAATGGGTCCTACGAAAATTCTTAAAATCGCTCCAAGTATCCGTCATTGTGTCACGAACAAGTACCCTGAACCGTTTTTCTTAACTCCGTCAATAGCAGTTGGAAAATAGCATCAGGTGGAGACACTCGGATGGGCCTATGGTGCTTTGGAGGGGCGGGTATCCAAAATAAGGCCCAATATCGAGTGCCGCTCTTCGAGGACATATAATTGACTGTCACTCTGAATTACCGTGTGCCAAATGGCCGATAGGAGCCCTAATATTCAAGATTTTTTTACCCCCGAATCGCGATTCGATCGAGAGCTGTCTTTCGAGGGCTGTTGCAAAAAAATGGGTCCTACGAAAATTCTTAAAATCGCTCCAAGTATCGGTCATGGTGTCACGAACAAGTACCCTGAACCGTTTTTCTTAACTCCGTCAATAGCAGTTGGAAAATAGCATCGGGTGGAGACACTCGGATGGGCCTATGGGGCTTTGGAGGGGCGGGTATCCAAAATAAGGCCCAATATCGAGTGCCGCTCTTCGAGGACATATAATTCAATGCCACTCTGAATTACCGTGTGCCAAATGGCCGATAGGAGCCCTAATATTCAAGATTTTTTTTCCCTCGAATCGCGATTCGATCGAGAGCCGTCTTTCGAGGGCTGTTGCAAAAAAATGGGTCCTACGAAAATTCTTAAAATCGCTCCAAGTATCCGTCATGGTGTCACGAACAAGTACCCTGAACCGTTTTCCTTAACTCCGTCAATAGCAGTTGGAAGATAGCATCAGGAGGAGACACTCGGATGGGCCTATGGGGCTTTGGAGGGGCGGGTATCCAAAATAAGGCCCAATATCGAGTGCCGCTCTTCGAGGACATATAATTGACTGCCACTCTGAATTACCGTGTGCCAAATGGACGATAGGAGCCCTAATATTCAAGATTTTTTTCCCTCGAATCGCGATTCGATCGAGAGCCGTCTTTCGAGGGCTGTTGCAAAAAAATGGGTCCTACGAAAATTCTTAAAATCGCTCCAAGTATCCGTCATGGTGTCACGAACAAGTACCCTGAACCGTTTTCCTTAACTCCGTCAATAGCAGTTGGAAGATAGCATCAGGAGGAGACACTCGGATGGGCCTATGGGGCTTTGGAGGGGCGGGTATCCAAAATAAGGCCCAATATCGAGTGCCGCTCTTCGAGGACATATAATTGACTGCCACTCTGAATTACCGTGTGCCAAATGGACGATAGGAGCCCTAATATTCAAGATTTTTTTTCCCTCGAATCGCGATTCGATCGAGAGCCGTCTTTCGAGTGCTGTTGCAAAAAAAAAATGGGTCCTACGAAAATTCTTAAAATCGCTCCAAGTATCCGTCATGGTGTCACGAACAAGTACCATGAACCGTTTTCCTTAACTCCGTCAATAGCAGTTGGAAGATAGCATCAGGAGGAGACACTCGGATGGGCCTATGGGGCTTTGGAGGGGCGGGTATCCAAAATAAGGCCCAATATCGAGTGCCGCTCTTCGAGGACATATAATTGACTGCCACTCTGAATTACCGTGTGCCAAATGGACGATAGGAGCCCTAATATTCAAGATTTTTTTCCCTCGAATCGCGATTCGATCGAGAGCCGTCTTTCGAGGGCTGTTGCAAAAAAATGGGTCCTACGAAAATTCTTAAAATCGCTCCAAGTATCCGTCATGGTGTCACGAACAAGTACCCTGAACCGTTTTCCTTAACTCCGTCAATAGCAGTTGGAAGATAGCATCCGGAGGAGACACTCGGATGGGCCTATGGGGCTTTGGAGGGGCGGGTATCCAAAATAAGGCCCAATATCGAGTGCCGCTCTTCGAGGACATATAATTGACTGCCACTCTGAATTACCGTGTGCCAAATGGACGATAGGAGCCCTAATATTCAAGATTTTTTTTTCCCTCGAATCGCGATTCGATCGAGAGCCGTCTTTCGAGGGCTGTTGCAAAAAAATGGGTCCTACGAAAATTCTTAAAATCGCTCCAAGTATCCGTCATGGTGTCACGAACAAGTACCCTGAACCGTTTTTCTTAACTCCGTCAATAGCAGTTGGAAGATAGCATCGGGTGGAGACACTCGGATGGGCCTATGGGGCTTTGGAGGGGCGGGTATCCAAAATAAGGCCCAATATCGAGTGCCGCTCTTCGAGGACATATAATTGACTGCCACTCTGAATTACCGTGTGCCAAATGGACGATAGGAGCCCTAATATTCAAGATTTTTTTTCCCCCGAATCGCGATTCGATCGAGAGCTGTGTTTCGAGGGCTGTTGCAAAAAAATGGGTCCTACGAAAATTCTTAAAATCGCTCCAAGTATCGGTCATGGTGTCACGAACAAGTACCCTGAACCGTTTTTCTTAACTCCGTCAATAGCAGTTGGAAGATAGCATCAGGAGGAGACACTCGGATGGGCCTATGGGGCTTTGGAGGGGCGGGTATCCAAAATAAGGCCCAATATCGAGTGCCGCTCTTCGAGGACATATAATTCAATGCCACTCTGAATTACCGTGTGCCAAATGGCCGATAGGAGCCCTAATATTCAAGATTTTTTTTCCCTCGAATCGCGATTCGATCGAGAGCCGTCTTTCGAGGGCTGTTGCAAAAAAATGGGTCCTACGAAAATTCTTAAAATCGCTCCAAGTATCCGTCATGGTGTCACGAACAAGTATCCTGAACCGTTTTCCTTAACTCCGTCAATAGCAGTTGGAAGATAGCATCAGGAGGAGACACTCGGATGGGCCTATGGGGCTTTGGAGGGGCGGGTATCCAAAATAAGGCCCAATATCGAGTGCCGCTCTTCGAGGACATATAATTGACTGCCACTCTGAATTACCGTGTGCCAAATGGCCGATAGGAGCCCTGATATTCAACATTTTTTTTCCCCCGAATCGCGATTCGATCGAGAGCCGTCTTTCGAGGGCTGTTGCAAAAAAATGGGTCCTACGAAAATTCTTAAAATCGCTCCAAGTATCCGTCATTGTGTCACGAACAAGTACCCTGAACCGTTTTTCTTAACTCCGTCAATAGCAGTTGGAAAATAGCCTCGGGTGGAGACACTCGGATGGGCCTATGGGGCTTTGGAGGGGCGGGTATCCAAAATAAGGCCCAATATCGAGTGCCGCTCTTCGAGGACATATAATTGACTGCCACTCTGAATTACCGTGTGCCAAATGGCCGATAGGAGCCCTGATATTCAAGATTTTTTTTCCCCCGAATCGCGATTCGATCGAGAGCCGTCTTTCGAGGGCTGTTGCAAAAAAATGGGTCCTACGAAAATTCTTAAAATCGCTCCAAGTATCCGTCATGGTGTCACGAACAAGTACCCTGAACCGTTTTTCTTAACTCCGTCAATAGCAGTTGGAAAATAGCCTCGGGTGGAGACACTCGGATGGGCCTATGGGGCTTTGGAGGGGCGGGTATCCAAAATAAGGCCCAATATCGAGTGCCGCTCTTCGAGGACATATAATTGACTGCCACTCTGAATTACCGTGTGCCAAATGGCCGATAGGAGCCCTGATATTCAAGATTTTTTTTCCCCCGAATCGCGATTCGATCGAGAGCCGTCTTTCGAGGGCTGTTGCAAAAAAATGGGTCCTACGAAAATTCTTAAAATCGCTCCAAGTATCCGTCATTGTGTCACGAACAAGTACCCTGAACCGTTTTTCTTAACTCCGTCATTAGCAGTTGGAAAATAGCCTCGGGTGGAGACACTCGGATGGGCCTATGGGGCTTTGGAGGGGCGGGTATCCAAAATAAGGCCCAATATCGAGTGCCGCTCTTCGAGGACATATAATTGACTGCCACTCTGAATTACCGTGTGCCAAATGGCCGATAGGAGCCCTGATATTCAAGATTTTTTTTCCCCCGAATCGCGATTCGATCGAGAGCCGTCTTTCGAGGGCTGTTGCAAAAAAATGGGTCCTACGAAAATTCTTAAAATCGCTCCAAGTATCCGTCATTGTGTCACGAACAAGTACCCTGAACCGTTTTTCTTAACTCCGTAAATAGCAGGTGGAAAATAGCCTCGGGTGGAGACACTCGGATGGGCCTATGGGGCTTTGGAGGGGCGGGTATCCAAAATAAGGCCCAATATCGAGTGCCGCTCTTCGAGGACATATAATTGACTGCCACTCTAAATTACCGTGTGCCAAATGGCCGATAGGAGCCCTGATATTCAAGATTTTTTTTCCCTCGAATCGCGATTCGATCGAGAGCCGTCTTTCGAGGGCTGTTGCAAAAAAATGGGTCCTACGAAAATTCTTAAAATCGCTCCAAGTATCCGTCATGGTGTCACGAACAAGTACCCTGAACCGTTTCTCTTAACTCCGTCAATAGCAGTTGGAAAATAGCCTCGGGTGGAGACACTCGGATGGGCCTATGGGGCTTTGGAGGGGCGGGTATCCAAAATAAGGCCCAATATCGAGTGCCGCTCTTCGAGGACATATAATTCAATGCCACTCTGAATTACCGTGTGCCAAATGGCCGATAGGAGCCCTGATATTCAAGATTTTTTTTCCCTCGAATCGCGATTCGATCGAGAGCCGTCTTTCGAGGGCTGTTGCAAAAAAATGGGTCCTACGAAAATTCTTAAAATCGCTCCAAGTATCCGTCATGGTGTCACGAACAAGTACCCTGAACCGTTTCTCTTAACTCCGTCAATAGCAGTTGGAAAATAGCCTCGGGTGGAGACACTCGGATGGGCCTATGGGGCTTTGGAGGGGCGGGTATCCAAAATAAGGCCCAATATCGAGTGCCGCTCTTCGAGGACATATAATTCAATGCCACTCTGAATTACCGTGTGCCAAATGGCCGATAGGAGCCCTGATATTCAAGATTTTTTTTCCCTCGAATCGCGATTCGATCGAGAGCCGTCTTTCGAGGGCTGTTGCAAAAAAATGGGTCCTACGAAAATTCTTAAAATCGCTCCAAGTATCCGTCATGGTGTCACGAACAAGTACCCTGAACCGTTTTTCTTAACTCCGTCAATAGCAGTTGGAAAATAGCCTCGGGTGGAGACACTCGGATGGGCCTATGGGGCTTTGGAGGGGCGGGTATCCAAAATAAGGCCCAATATCGAGTGCCGCTCTTCGAGGACATATAATTCAATGCCACTCTGAATTACCGTGTGCCAAATGGCCGATAGGAGCCCTGATATTCAAGATTTTTTTTCCCTCGAATCGCGATTCGATCGAGAGCCGTCTTTCGAGGGCTGTTGCAAAAAAATGGGTCCTACGAAAATTCTTAAAATCGCTCCAAGTATCCGTCATGGTGTCACGAACAAGTACCCTGAACCATTTTTCTTAACTCCGTCAATAGCAGTTGGAAAATAGCCTCGGGTGGAGACACTCGGATGGGCCTATGGGGCTTTGGAGGGGCGGGTATCCAAAATAAGGCCCAATATCGAGTGCCGCTCTTCGAGGACATGTAATTGACTGCCACTCTGAATTACCGTGTGCCAAATGGACGATAGGAGCCCTAATATTCAAGATTTTTTTTCCCTCGAATCGCGATTCGATCGAGAGCCGTCTTTCGAGGGCTGTTGCAAAAAAATGGGTCCTACGAAAATTCTTAAAATCGCTCCAAGTATCCGTCATGGTGTCACGAACAAGTACCCTGAACCGTTTTCCTTAACTCCGTCAATAGCAGTTGGAAGATAGCATCAGGAGGAGACACTCGGATGGGCCTATGGGGCTTTGGAGGGGCGGGTATCCAAAATAAGGCCCAATATCGAGTGCCGCTCTTCGAGGACATATAATTGACTGCCACTCTGAATTACCGTGTGCCAAATGGACGATAGGAGCCCTAATATTCAAGATTTTTTTTCCCTCGAATCGCGATTCGATCGAGAGCCGTCTTTCGAGGGCTGTTGCAAAAAAATGGGTCCTACGAAAATTCTTAAAATCGCTCCAAGTATCCGTCATGGTGTCACGAACAAGTACCCTGAACCGTTTTCCTTAACTCCGTCAATAGCAGTTGGAAGATAGCATCAGGAGGAGACACTCGGATGGGCCTATGGGGCTTTGGAGGGGCGGGTATCCAAAATAAGGCCCAATATCGAGTGCCGCTCTACGAGGACATATAATTGACTGCCACTCTGAATTACCGTGTGCCAAATGGACGATAGGAGCCCTAATATTCAAGATTTTTTTTCCCTCGAATCGCGATTCGATCGAGAGCCGTCTTTCGAGGGCTGTTGCAAAAAAATGGGTCCTACGAAAATTCTTAAAATCGCTCCAAGTATCCGTCATTGTGTCACGAACAAGTACCCTGAACCGTTTTCCTTAACTCCGTCAATAGCAGTTGGAAAATAGCATCGGGTGGAGACACTCGGATGGGCCTATGGGGCTTTGGAGGGGCGGGTATCCAAAATAAGGCCTAATATCGAGTGCCGCTCTTCGAGGACATATAATTGACTGCCACTCTGAATTACCGTGTGCCAAATGGCCGATAGGAGCCATAATATTCAAGATTTTTTTTCCCCCGAATCGCGATTCGATCGAGAGCCGTCTTTCGAGGGCTGTTGCAAAAAAATGGGTCCTACGAAAATTCTTAAAATCGCTCCAAGTATCCGTCATTGTGTCACGAACAAGTACCCTGAACCGTTTTTCTTAACTCCGTCAATAGCAGTTGGAAAATAGCATCAGGTGGAGACACTCGGATGGGCCTATGGTGCTTTGGAGGGGCGGGTATCCAAAATAAGGCCCAATATCGAGTGCCGCTCTTCGAGGACATATAATTGACTGTCACTCTGAATTACCGTGTGCCAAATGGCCGATAGGAGCCCTAATATTCAAGATTTTTTTACCCCCGAATCGCGATTCGATCGAGAGCTGTCTTTCGAGGGCTGTTGCAAAAAAATGGGTCCTACGAAAATTCTTAAAATCGCTCCAAGTATCGGTCATGGTGTCACGAACAAGTACCCTGAACCGTTTTTCTTAACTCCGTCAATAGCAGTTGGAAAATAGCATCGGGTGGAGACACTCGGATGGGCCTATGGGGCTTTGGAGGGGCGGGTATCCAAAATAAGGCCCAATATCGAGTGCCGCTCTTCGAGGACATATAATTCAATGCCACTCTGAATTACCGTGTGCCAAATGGCCGATAGGAGCCCTAATATTCAAGATTTTTTTTCCCTCGAATCGCGATTCGATCGAGAGCCGTCTTTCGAGGGCTGTTGCAAAAAAATGGGTCCTACGAAAATTCTTAAAATCGCTCCAAGTATCCGTCATGGTGTCACGAACAAGTACCCTGAACCGTTTTCCTTAACTCCGTCAATAGCAGTTGGAAGATAGCATCAGGAGGAGACACTCGGATGGGCCTATGGGGCTTTGGAGGGGCGGGTATCCAAAATAAGGCCCAATATCGAGTGCCGCTCTTCGAGGACATATAATTGACTGCCACTCTGAATTACCGTGTGCCAAATGGACGATAGGAGCCCTAATATTCAAGATTTTTTTTCCCTCGAATCGCGATTCGATCGAGAGCCGTCTTTCGAGTGCTGTTGCAAAAAAAAAAATGGGTCCTACGAAAATTCTTAAAATCGCTCCAAGTATCCGTCATGGTGTCACGAACAAGTACCATGAACCGTTTTCCTTAACTCCGTCAATAGCAGTTGGAAGATAGCATCAGGAGGAGACACTCGGATGGGCCTATGGGGCTTTGGAGGGGCGGGTATCCAAAATAAGGCCCAATATCGAGTGCCGCTCTTCGAGGACATATAATTGACTGCCACTCTGAATTACCGTGTGCCAAATGGACGATAGGAGCCCTAATATTCAAGATTTTTTTCCCTCGAATCGCGATTCGATCGAGAGCCGTCTTTCGAGGGCTGTTGCAAAAAAATGGGTCCTACGAAAATTCTTAAAATCGCTCCAAGTATCCGTCATGGTGTCACGAACAAGTACCCTGAACCGTTTTCCTTAACTCCGTCAATAGCAGTTGGAAGATAGCATCCGGAGGAGACACTCGGATGGGCCTATGGGGCTTTGGAGGGGCGGGTATCCAAAATAAGGCCCAATATCGAGTGCCGCTCTTCGAGGACATATAATTGACTGCCACTCTGAATTACCGTGTGCCAAATGGACGATAGGAGCCCTAATATTCAAGATTTTTTTTTCCCTCGAATCGCGATTCGATCGAGAGCCGTCTTTCGAGGGCTGTTGCAAAAAAATGGGTCCTACGAAAATTCTTAAAATCGCTCCAAGTATCCGTCATGGTGTCACGAACAAGTACCCTGAACCGTTTTTCTTAACTCCGTCAATAGCAGTTGGAAGATAGCATCGGGTGGAGACACTCGGATGGGCCTATGGGGCTTTGGAGGGGCGGGTATCCAAAATAAGGCCCAATATCGAGTGCCGCTCTTCGAGGACATATAATTGACTGCCACTCTGAATTACCGTGTGCCAAATGGCCGATAGGAGCCATAATATTCAAGATTTTTTTTCCCCCGAATCGCGATTCGATCGAGAGCCGTCTTTCGAGGGCTGTTGCAAAAAAATGGGTCCTACGAAAATTCTTAAAATCGCTCCAAGTATCCGTCATTGTGTCACGAACAAGTACCCTGAACCGTTTTTCTTAACTCCGTCAATAGCAGTTGGAAAATAGCATCAGGTGGAGACACTCGGATGGGCCTATGGTGCTTTGGAGGGGCGGGTATCCAAAATAAGGCCCAATATCGAGTGCCGCTCTTCGAGGACATATAATTGACTGTCACTCTGAATTACCGTGTGCCAAATGGCCGATAGGAGCCCTAATATTCAAGATTTTTTTACCCCCGAATCGCGATTCGATCGAGAGCTGTCTTTCGAGGGCTGTTGCAAAAAAATGGGTCCTACGAAAATTCTTAAAATCGCTCCAAGTATCGGTCATGGTGTCACGAACAAGTACCCTGAACCGTTTTTCTTAACTCCGTCAATAGCAGTTGGAAAATAGCATCGGGTGGAGACACTCGGATGGGCCTATGGGGCTTTGGAGGGGCGGGTATCCAAAATAAGGCCCAATATCGAGTGCCGCTCTTCGAGGACATATAATTCAATGCCACTCTGAATTACCGTGTGCCAAATGGCCGATAGGAGCCCTAATATTCAAGATTTTTTTTCCCTCGAATCGCGATTCGATCGAGAGCCGTCTTTCGAGGGCTGTTGCAAAAAAATGGGTCCTACGAAAATTCTTAAAATCGCTCCAAGTATCCGTCATGGTGTCACGAACAAGTACCCTGAACCGTTTTCCTTAACTCCGTCAATAGCAGTTGGAAGATAGCATCAGGAGGAGACACTCGGATGGGCCTATGGGGCTTTGGAGGGGCGGGTATCCAAAATAAGGCCCAATATCGAGTGCCGCTCTTCGAGGACATATAATTGACTGCCACTCTGAATTACCGTGTGCCAAATGGACGATAGGAGCCCTAATATTCAAGATTTTTTTTCCCTCGAATCGCGATTCGATCGAGAGCCGTCTTTCGAGTGCTGTTGCAAAAAAAAAAATGGGTCCTACGAAAATTCTTAAAATCGCTCCAAGTATCCGTCATGGTGTCACGAACAAGTACCATGAACCGTTTTCCTTAACTCCGTCAATAGCAGTTGGAAGATAGCATCAGGAGGAGACACTCGGATGGGCCTATGGGGCTTTGGAGGGGCGGGTATCCAAAATAAGGCCCAATATCGAGTGCCGCTCTTCGAGGACATATAATTGACTGCCACTCTGAATTACCGTGTGCCAAATGGACGATAGGAGCCCTAATATTCAAGATTTTTTTCCCTCGAATCGCGATTCGATCGAGAGCCGTCTTTCGAGGGCTGTTGCAAAAAAATGGGTCCTACGAAAATTCTTAAAATCGCTCCAAGTATCCGTCATGGTGTCACGAACAAGTACCCTGAACCGTTTTCCTTAACTCCGTCAATAGCAGTTGGAAGATAGCATCCGGAGGAGACACTCGGATGGGCCTATGGGGCTTTGGAGGGGCGGGTATCCAAAATAAGGCCCAATATCGAGTGCCGCTCTTCGAGGACATATAATTGACTGCCACTCTGAATTACCGTGTGCCAAATGGACGATAGGAGCCCTAATATTCAAGATTTTTTTTTCCCTCGAATCGCGATTCGATCGAGAGCCGTCTTTCGAGGGCTGTTGCAAAAAAATGGGTCCTACGAAAATTCTTAAAATCGCTCCAAGTATCCGTCATGGTGTCACGAACAAGTACCCTGAACCGTTTTTCTTAACTCCGTCAATAGCAGTTGGAAGATAGCATCGGGTGGAGACACTCGGATGGGCCTATGGGGCTTTGGAGGGGCGGGTATCCAAAATAAGGCCCAATATCGAGTGCCGCTCTTCGAGGACATATAATTGACTGCCACTCTGAATTACCGTGTGCCAAATGGACGATAGGAGCCCTAATATTCAAGATTTTTTTTCCCCCGAATCGCGATTCGATCGAGAGCTGTGTTTCGAGGGCTGTTGCAAAAAAATGGGTCCTACGAAAATTCTTAAAATCGCTCCAAGTATCGGTCATGGTGTCACGAACAAGTACCCTGAACCGTTTTTCTTAACTCCGTCAATAGCAGTTGGAAGATAGCATCAGGAGGAGACACTCGGATGGGCCTATGGGGCTTTGGAGGGGCGGGTATCCAAAATAAGGCCCAATATCGAGTGCCGCTCTTCGAGGACATATAATTCAATGCCACTCTGAATTACCGTGTGCCAAATGGCCGATAGGAGCCCTAATATTCAAGATTTTTTTTCCCTCGAATCGCGATTCGATCGAGAGCCGTCTTTCGAGGGCTGTTGCAAAAAAATGGGTCCTACGAAAATTCTTAAAATCGCTCCAAGTATCCGTCATGGTGTCACGAACAAGTATCCTGAACCGTTTTCCTTAACTCCGTCAATAGCAGTTGGAAGATAGCATCAGGAGGAGACACTCGGATGGGCCTATGGGGCTTTGGAGGGGCGGGTATCCAAAATAAGGCCCAATATCGAGTGCCGCTCTTCGAGGACATATAATTGACTGCCACTCTGAATTACCGTGTGCCAAATGGCCGATAGGAGCCCTGATATTCAACATTTTTTTTCCCCCGAATCGCGATTCGATCGAGAGCCGTCTTTCGAGGGCTGTTGCAAAAAAATGGGTCCTACGAAAATTCTTAAAATCGCTCCAAGTATCCGTCATTGTGTCACGAACAAGTACCCTGAACCGTTTTTCTTAACTCCGTCAATAGCAGTTGGAAAATAGCCTCGGGTGGAGACACTCGGATGGGCCTATGGGGCTTTGGAGGGGCGGGTATCCAAAATAAGGCCCAATATCGAGTGCCGCTCTTCGAGGACATATAATTGACTGCCACTCTGAATTACCGTGTGCCAAATGGCCGATAGGAGCCCTGATATTCAAGATTTTTTTTCCCCCGAATCGCGATTCGATCGAGAGCCGTCTTTCGAGGGCTGTTGCAAAAAAATGGGTCCTACGAAAATTCTTAAAATCGCTCCAAGTATCCGTCATGGTGTCACGAACAAGTACCCTGAACCGTTTTTCTTAACTCCGTCAATAGCAGTTGGAAAATAGCCTCGGGTGGAGACACTCGGATGGGCCTATGGGGCTTTGGAGGGGCGGGTATCCAAAATAAGGCCCAATATCGAGTGCCGCTCTTCGAGGACATATAATTGACTGCCACTCTGAATTACCGTGTGCCAAATGGCCGATAGGAGCCCTGATATTCAAGATTTTTTTTCCCTCAAATCGCGATTCGATCGAGAGCCGTCTTTCGAGGGCTGTTGCAAAAAAATGGGTCCTACGAAAATTCTTAAAATCGCTCCAAGTATCCGTCATGGTGTCACGAACAAGTACCCTGAACCGTTTTTCTTAACTCCGTCAATAGCAGTTGGAAAATAGCCTCGGGTGGAGACACTCGGATTGGCCTATGGGGCTTTGGAGGGGCGGGTATCCAAAATAAGGCCCAATATCGAGTGCCGCTCTTCGAGGACATATAATTGACTGCCACTCTGAATTACCGTGTGCCAAATGGCCGATAGGAGCCCTGATATTCAAGATTTTTTTTCCCCCGAATCGCGATTCGATCGAGAGCCGTCTTTCGAGGGCTGTTGCAAAAAAATGGGTCCTACGAAAATTCTTAAAATCGCTCCAAGTATCCGTCATTGTGTCACGAACAAGTACCCTGAACCGTTTTTCTTAACTCCGTCAATAGCAGTTGGAAAATAGCCTCGGGTGGAGACACTCGGATGGGCCTATGGGGCTTTGGAGGGGCGGGTATCCAAAATAAGGCCCAATATCGAGTGCCGCTCTTCGAGGACATATAATTGACTGCCACTCTGAATTACCGTGTGCCAAATGGCCGATAGGAGCCCTGATATTCAAGATTTTTTTTCCCCCGAATCGCGATTCGATCGAGAGCCGTCTTTCGAGGGCTGTTGCAAAAAAATGGGTCCTACGAAAATTCTTAAAATCGCTCCAAGTATCCGTCATTGTGTCACGAACAAGTACCCTGAACCGTTTTTCTTAACTCCGTCAATAGCAGTTGGAAAATAGCCTCGGGTGGAGACACTCGGATGGGCCTATGGGGCTTTGGAGGGGCGGGTATCCAAAATAAGGCCCAATATCGAGTGCCGCTCTTCGAGGACATATAATTGACTGCCACTCTGAATTACCGTGTGCCAAATGGACGATAGGAGCCCTAATATTCAAGATTTTTTTTTCCCTCGAATCGCGATTCGATCGAGAGCCGTCTTTCGAGGGCTGTTGCAAAAAAATGGGTCCTACGAAAATTCTTAAAATCGCTCCAAGTATCCGTCATGGTGTCACGAACAAGTACCCTGAACCGTTTTTCTTAACTCCGTCAATAGCAGTTGGAAGATAGCATCGGGTGGAGACACTCGGATGGGCCTATGGGGCTTTGGAGGGGCGGGTATCCAAAATAAGGCCCAATATCGAGTGCCGCTCTTCGAGGACATATAATTGACTGCCACTCTGAATTACCGTGTGCCAAATGGACGATAGGAGCCCTAATATTCAAGATTTTTTTTCCCCCGAATCGCGATTCGATCGAGAGCTGTGTTTCGAGGGCTGTTGCAAAAAAATGGGTCCTACGAAAATTCTTAAAATCGCTCCAAGTATCGGTCATGGTGTCACGAACAAGTACCCTGAACCGTTTTTCTTAACTCCGTCAATAGCAGTTGGAAGATAGCATCAGGAGGAGACACTCGGATGGGCCTATGGGGCTTTGGAGGGGCGGGTATCCAAAATAAGGCCCAATATCGAGTGCCGCTCTTCGAGGACATATAATTCAATGCCACTCTGAATTACCGTGTGCCAAATGGCCGATAGGAGCCCTAATATTCAAGATTTTTTTTCCCTCGAATCGCGATTCGATCGAGAGCCGTCTTTCGAGGGCTGTTGCAAAAAAATGGGTCCTACGAAAATTCTTAAAATCGCTCCAAGTATCCGTCATGGTGTCACGAACAAGTATCCTGAACCGTTTTCCTTAACTCCGTCAATAGCAGTTGGAAGATAGCATCAGGAGGAGACACTCGGATGGGCCTATGGGGCTTTGGAGGGGCGGGTATCCAAAATAAGGCCCAATATCGAGTGCCGCTCTTCGAGGACATATAATTGA
Organism: Stenichneumon culpator; assembly: GCA_964017025.1. Classification (NCBI taxonomy): domain Eukaryota; kingdom Metazoa; phylum Arthropoda; class Insecta; order Hymenoptera; family Ichneumonidae; genus Stenichneumon; species Stenichneumon culpator. The sequence continues at coordinate 463,776 of OZ024779.1, read as the reverse complement.
CTGCCACTCTGAATTACCGTGTGCCAAATGGCCGATAGGAGCCCTGATATTCAACATTTTTTTTCCCCCGAATCGCGATTCGATCGAGAGCCGTCTTTCGAGGGCTGTTGCAAAAAAATGGGTCCTACGAAAATTCTTAAAATCGCTCCAAGTATCCGTCATTGTGTCACGAACAAGTACCCTGAACCGTTTTTCTTAACTCCGTCAATAGCAGTTGGAAAATAGCCTCGGGTGGAGACACTCGGATGGGCCTATGGGGCTTTGGAGGGGCGGGTATCCAAAATAAGGCCCAATATCGAGTGCCGCTCTTCGAGGACATATAATTGACTGCCACTCTGAATTACCGTGTGCCAAATGGCCGATAGGAGCCCTGATATTCAAGATTTTTTTTCCCCCGAATCGCGATTCGATCGAGAGCCGTCTTTCGAGGGCTGTTGCAAAAAAATGGGTCCTACGAAAATTCTTAAAATCGCTCCAAGTATCCGTCATGGTGTCACGAACAAGTACCCTGAACCGTTTTTCTTAACTCCGTCAATAGCAGTTGGAAAATAGCCTCGGGTGGAGACACTCGGATGGGCCTATGGGGCTTTGGAGGGGCGGGTATCCAAAATAAGGCCCAATATCGAGTGCCGCTCTTCGAGGACATATAATTGACTGCCACTCTGAATTACCGTGTGCCAAATGGCCGATAGGAGCCCTGATATTCAAGATTTTTTTTCCCTCGAATCGCGATTCGATCGAGAGCCGTCTTTCGAGGGCTGTTGCAAAAAAATGGGTCCTACGAAAATTCTTAAAATCGCTCCAAGTATCCGTCATGGTGTCACGAACAAGTACCCTGAACCGTTTTTCTTAACTCCGTCAATAGCAGTTGGAAAATAGCCTCGGGTGGAGACACTCGGATGGGCCTATGGGGCTTTGGAGGGGCGGGTATCCAAAATAAGGCCCAATATCGAGTGCCGCTCTTCGAGGACATATAAATCAATGCCACTCTGAATTACCGTGTGCCAAATGGCCGATAGGAGCCCTGATATTCAAGATTTTTTTTCCCTCGAATCGCGATTCGATCGAGAGCCGTCTTTCGAGGGCTGTTGCAAAAAAATGGGTCCTACGAAAATTCTTAAAATCGCTCCAAGTATCCGTCATGGTGTCCCGAACAAGTACCCTGAACCGTTTTTCTTAACTCCGTCAATAGCAGTTGGAAAATAGCCTCGGGTGGAGACACTCGGATGGGCCTATGGGGCTTTGGAGGGGCGGGTATCCAAAATAAGGCCCAATATCGAGTGCCGCTCTTCGAGGACATATAATTCAATGCCACTCTGAATTACCGTGTGCCAAATGGCCGATAGGAGCCCTGATATTCAAGATTTTTTTTCCCTCGAATCGCGATTCGATCGAGAGCCGTCTTTCGAGGGCTGTTGCAAAAAAATGGGTCCAACGAAAATTCTTAAAATCGCTCCAAGTATCCGTCATGGTGTCACGAACAAGTACCCTGAACCGTTTTTCTTAACTCCGTCAATAGCAGTTGGAAAATAGCCTCGGGTGGAGACACTCGGATGGGCCTATGGGGCTTTGGAGGGGCGGGTATCCAAAATAAGGCCCAATATCGAGTGCCGCTCTTCGAGGACATATAATTGACTGCCACTCTGAATTACCGTGTGCCAAATGGCCGATAGGAGCCCTGATATTCAAGATTTTTTTTCCCCCGAATCGCGATTCGATCGAGAGCCGTCTTTCGAGGGCTGTTGCAAAAAAATGGGTCCTACGAAAATTCTTAAAATCGCTCCAAGTATCCGTCATGGTGTCACGAACAAGTACCCTGAACCGTTTTTCTTAACTCCGTCAATAGCAGTTGGAAAATAGCCTCGGGTGGAGACACTCGGATGGGCCTATGGGTTTTGGAGGGGCGGGTATCCAAAATAAGGCCCAATATCGAGTGCCGCTCTTCGAGGACATATAATTGACTGCCACTCTGAATTACCGTGTGCCAAATGGCCGATAGGAGCCCTGATATTCAAGATTTTTTTTCCCCCGAATCGCGATTCGATCGAGAGCCGTCTTTCGAGGGCTGTTGCAAAAAAATGGGTCCTACGAAAATTCTTAAAATCGCTCCAAGTATCCGTCATGGTGTCACGAACAAGTACCCTGAACCGTTTTTCTTAACTCCGTCAATAGCAGTTGGAAAATAGCCTCGGGTGGAGACACTCGGATGGGCCTATGGGGCTTTGGAGGGGCGGGTATCCAAAATAAGGCCCAATATCGAGTGCCGCTCTTCGAGGACATATAATTGACTGCCACTCTGAATTACCGTGTGCCAAATGGCCGATAGGAGCCCTGATATTCAAGATTTTTTTTCCCCCGAATCGCGATTCGATCGAGAGCCGTCTTTCGAGGGCTGTTGCAAAAAAATGGGTCCTACGAAAATTCTTAAAATCGCTCCAAGTATCCGTCATTGTGTCACGAACAAGTACCCTGAACCGTTTTTCTTAACTCCGTCAATAGCAGTTGGAAAATAGCCTCGGGTGGAGACACTCGGATGGGCCTATGGGGCTTTGGAGGGGCGGGTATCCAAAATAAGGCCCAATATCGAGTGCCGCTCTTCGAGGACATATAATTGACTGCCACTCTGAATTACCGTGTGCCAAATGGCCGATAGGAGCCCTGATATTCAAGATTTTTTTCCCCCCGAATCGCGATTCGATCGAGAGCCGTCTTTCGAGGGCTGTTGCAAAAAAATGGGTCCTACGAAAATTCTTAAAATCGCTCCAAGTATCCGTCATTGTGTCACGAACAAGTACCCTGAACCGTTTTTCTTAACTCCGTCAATAGCAGTTGGAAAATAGCCTCGGGTGGAGACACTCGGATGGGCCTATGGGGCTTTGGAGGGGCGGGTATCCAAAATAAGGCCCAATATCGAGTGCCGCTCTTCGAGGACATATAATTAACTGCCACTCTGAATTACCGTGTGCCAAATGGCCGATAGGAGCCCTGATATTCAAGATTTTTTTTCCCTCGAATCGCGATTCGATCGAGAGCCGTCTTTCGAGGGCTGTTGCAAAAAAATGGGTCCTACGAAAATTCTTAAAATCGCTCCAAGTATCCGTCATGGTGTCACGAACAAGAACCCTGAACCGTTTTTGTTAACTCCGTCAATAGCAGTTGGAAAATAGCCTCGGGTGGAGACACTCGGATGGGCCTATGGGGCTTTGGAGGGGCGGGTATCCAAAATAAGGCCCAATATCGAGTGCCGCTCTTCGAGGACATATAATTCAATGCCACTCTGAATTACCGTGTGCCAAATGGCCGATAGGAGCCCTGATATTCAAGATTTTTTTTCCCTCGAATCGCGATTCGATCGAGAGCCGTCTTTCGAGGGCTGTTGCAAAAAAATGGGTCCTACGAAAATTCTTAAAATCGCTCCAAGTATCCGTCATGGTGTCACGAACAAGTACCCTGAACCGTTTTTCTTAACTCCGTCAATAGCAGTTGGAAAATAGCCTCGGGTGGAGACACTCGGATGGGCCTATGGGGCTTTGGAGGGGCGGGTATCCAAAATAAGGCCCAATATCGAGTGCCGCTCTTCGAGGACATATAATTCAATGCCACTCTGAATTACCGTGTGCCAAATGGCCGATAGGAGCCCTGATATTCAAGATTTTTTTTCCCTCGAATCGCGATTCGATCGAGAGCCGTCTTTCGAGGGCTGTTGCAAAAAAATGGGTTCTACGAAAATTCTTAAAATCGCTCCAAGTATCCGTCATGGTGTCACGAACAAGTACCCTGAACCGTTTTTCTTAACTCCGTCAATAGCAGTTGGAATATAGCCTCGGGTGAAGACACTCGGATGGGCCTATGAGGCTTTGGAGGGGCGGGTATCCAAAATAAGGCCCAATATCGAGTGCCGCTCTTCGAGGACATATAATTGACTGCCACTCTGAATTACCGTGTGCCAAATGGCCGATAGGAGCCCTGATATTCAAGATTTTTTTTCCCCCGAATCGCGATTCGATCGAGAGCCGTCTTTCGAGGGCTGTTGCAAAAAAATGGGTCCTACGAAAATTCTTAAAATCGCTCCAAGTATCCGTCATGGTGTCACGAACAAGTACCCTGAACCGTTTTTCTTAACTCCGTCAATAGCAGTTGGAAGATAGCATCAGGAGGAGACACTCGGATGGGCCTATGGGGCTTTGGAGGGGCGGGTATCCAAAATAAGGCCCAATATCGAGTGCCGCTCTTCGAGGACATATAATTCAATGCCACTCTGAATTACCGTGTGCCAAATGGACGATAGGAGCCCTAATATTCAAGATTTTTTTTCCCTCGAATCGCGATTCGATCGAGAGCCGTCTTTCGAGGGCTGTTGCAAAAAAATGGGTCCTACGAAAATTCTTAAAATCGCTCCAAGTATCCGTCATGGTGTCACGAACAAGTACCCTGAACCGTTTTCCTTAACTCCGTCAATAGCAGTTGGAAGATAGCATCAGGAGGAGACACTCGGATGGGCCTATGGGGCTTTGGAGGGGCGGGTATCCAAAATAAGGCCCAATATCGAGTGCCGCTCTTCGAGGACATATAATTGACTGCCACTCTGAATTACCGTGTGCCAAATGGACGATAGGAGCCCTAATATTCAAGATTTTTTTTCCCTCGAATCGCGATTCGATCGAGAGCCGTCTTTCGAGGGCTGTTGCAAAAAAATGGGTCCTACGAAAATTCTTAAAATCGCTCCAAGTATCCGTCATGGTGTCACGAACAAGTACCCTGAACCGTTTTCCTTAACTCCGTCAATAGCAGTTGGAAGATAGCATCAGGAGGAGACACTCGGATGGGCCTATGGGGCTTTGGAGGGGCGGGTATCCAAAATAAGGCCCAATATCGAGTGCCGCTCTTCGAGGACATATAATTGACTGCCACTCTGAATTACCGTGTGCCAAATGGACGATAGGAGCCCTAATATTCAAGATTTTTTTCCCTCGAATCGCGATTCGATCGAGAGCCGTCTTTCGAGGGCTGTTGCAAAAAAATGGGTCCTACGAAAATTCTTAAAATCGCTCCAAGTATCCGTCATGGTGTCACGAACAAGTACCCTGAACCGTTTTCCTTAACTCCGTCAATAGCAGTTGGAAGATAGCATCAGGAGGAGACACTCGGATGGGCCTATGGGGCTTTGGAGGGGCGGGTATCCAAAATAAGGCCCAATATCGAGTGCCGCTCTTCGAGGACATATAATTGACTGCCACTCTGAATTACCGTGTGCCAAATGGACGATAGGAGCCCTAATATTCAAGATTTTTTTTCCCTCGAATCGCGATTCGATCGAGAGCCGTCTTTCGAGTGCTGTTGCAAAAAAAAAATGGGTCCTACGAAAATTCTTAAAATCGCTCCAAGTATCCGTCATGGTGTCACGAACAAGTACCCTGAACCGTTTTCCTTAACTCCGTCAATAGCAGTTGGAAGATAGCATCAGGAGGAGACACTCGGATGGGCCTATGGGGCTTTGGAGGGGCGGGTATCCAAAATAAGGCCCAATATCGAGTGCCGCTCTTCGAGGACATATAATTGACTGCCACTCTGAATTACCGTGTGCCAAATGGACGATAGGAGCCCTAATATTCAAGATTTTTTTTCCCTCGAATCGCGATTCGATCGAGAGCCGTCTTTCGAGGGCTGTTGCAAAAAAATGGGTCCTACGAAAATTCTTAAAATCGCTCCAAGTATCCGTCATGGTGTCACGAACAAGTACCCTGAACCGTTTTCCTTAACTCCGTCAATAGCAGTTGGAAGATAGCATCAGGAGGAGACACTCGGATGGGCCTATGGGGCTTTGGAGGGGCGGGTATCCAAAATAAGGCCCAATATCGAGTGCCGCTCTTCGAGGACATATAATTGACTGCCACTCTGAATTACCGTGTGCCAAATGGACGATAGGAGCCCTAATATTCAAGATTTTTTTTCCCTCGAATCGCGATTCGATCGAGAGCCGTCTTTCGAGGGCTGTTGCAAAAAAATGGGTCCTACGAAAATTCTTAAAATCGCTCCAAGTATCCGTCATTGTGTCACGAACAAGTACCCTGAACCGTTTTCCTTAACTCCGTCAATAGCAGTTGGAAAATAGCATCGGGTGGAGACACTCGGATGGGCCTATGGGGCTTTGGAGGGGCGGGTATCCAAAATAAGGCCTAATATCGAGTGCCGCTCTTCGAGGACATATAATTGACTGCCACTCTGAATTACCGTGTGCCAAATGGCCGATAGGAGCCATAATATTCAAGATTTTTTTTCCCCCGAATCGCGATTCGATCGAGAGCCGTCTTTCGAGGGCTGTTGCAAAAAAATGGGTCCTACGAAAATTCTTAAAATCGCTCCAAGTATCCGTCATTGTGTCACGAACAAGTACCCTGAACCGTTTTTCTTAACTCCGTCAATAGCAGTTGGAAAATAGCATCAGGTGGAGACACTCGGATGGGCCTATGGTGCTTTGGAGGGGCGGGTATCCAAAATAAGGCCCAATATCGAGTGCCGCTCTTCGAGGACATATAATTGACTGTCACTCTGAATTACCGTGTGCCAAATGGCCGATAGGAGCCCTAATATTCAAGATTTTTTTACCCCCGAATCGCGATTCGATCGAGAGCTGTCTTTCGAGGGCTGTTGCAAAAAAATGGGTCCTACGAAAATTCTTAAAATCGCTCCAAGTATCGGTCATGGTGTCACGAACAAGTACCCTGAACCATTTTTCTTAACTCCGTCAATAGCAGTTGGAAAATAGCATCGGGTGGAGACACTCGGATGGGCCTATGGGGCTTTGGAGGGGCGGGTATCCAAAATAAGGCCCAATATCGAGTGCCGCTCTTCGAGGACATATAATTCAATGCCACTCTGAATTACCGTGTGCCAAATGGCCGATAGGAGCCCTAATATTCAAGATTTTTTTTCCCTCGAATCGCGATTCGATCGAGAGCCGTCTTTCGAGGGCTGTTGCAAAAAAATGGGTCCTACGAAAATTCTTAAAATCGCTCCAAGTATCCGTCATGGTGTCACGAACAAGTACCCTGAACCGTTTTCCTTAACTCCGTCAATAGCAGTTGGAAGATAGCATCAGGAGGAGACACTCGGATGGGCCTATGGGGCTTTGGAGGGGCGGGTATCCAAAATAAGGCCCAATATCGAGTGCCGCTCTTCGAGGACATATAATTGACTGCCACTCTGAATTACCGTGTGCCAAATGGACGATAGGAGCCCTAATATTCAAGATTTTTTTCCCTCGAATCGCGATTCGATCGAGAGCCGTCTTTCGAGGGCTGTTGCAAAAAAATGGGTCCTACGAAAATTCTTAAAATCGCTCCAAGTATCCGTCATGGTGTCACGAACAAGTACCCTGAACCGTTTTCCTTAACTCCGTCAATAGCAGTTGGAAGATAGCATCAGGAGGAGACACTCGGATGGGCCTATGGGGCTTTGGAGGGGCGGGTATCCAAAATAAGGCCCAATATCGAGTGCCGCTCTTCGAGGACATATAATTGACTGCCACTCTGAATTACCGTGTGCCAAATGGACGATAGGAGCCCTAATATTCAAGATTTTTTTTCCCTCGAATCGCGATTCGATCGAGAGCCGTCTTTCGAGTGCTGTTGCAAAAAAAAAATGGGTCCTACGAAAATTCTTAAAATCGCTCCAAGTATCCGTCATGGTGTCACGAACAAGTACCATGAACCGTTTTCCTTAACTCCGTCAATAGCAGTTGGAAGATAGCATCAGGAGGAGACACTCGGATGGGCCTATGGGGCTTTGGAGGGGCGGGTATCCAAAATAAGGCCCAATATCGAGTGCCGCTCTTCGAGGACATATAATTGACTGCCACTCTGAATTACCGTGTGCCAAATGGACGATAGGAGCCCTAATATTCAAGATTTTTTTTCCCTCGAATCGCGATTCGATCGAGAGCCGTCTTTCGAGGGCTGTTGCAAAAAAATGGGTCCTACGAAAATTCTTAAAATCGCTCCAAGTATCCGTCATTGTGTCACGAACAAGTACCCTGAACCGTTTTCCTTAACTCCGTCAATAGCAGTTGGAAAATAGCATCGGGTGGAGACACTCGGATGGGCCTATGGGGCTTTGGAGGGGCGGGTATCCAAAATAAGGCCTAATATCGAGTGCCGCTCTTCGAGGACATATAATTGACTGCCACTCTGAATTACCGTGTGCCAAATGGCCGATAGGAGCCATAATATTCAAGATTTTTTTTCCCCCGAATCGCGATTCGATCGAGAGCCGTCTTTCGAGGGCTGTTGCAAAAAAATGGGTCCTACGAAAATTCTTAAAATCGCTCCAAGTATCCGTCATTGTGTCACGAACAAGTACCCTGAACCGTTTTTCTTAACTCCGTCAATAGCAGTTGGAAAATAGCATCAGGTGGAGACACTCGGATGGGCCTATGGTGCTTTGGAGGGGCGGGTATCCAAAATAAGGCCCAATATCGAGTGCCGCTCTTCGAGGACATATAATTGACTGTCACTCTGAATTACCGTGTGCCAAATGGCCGATAGGAGCCCTAATATTCAAGATTTTTTTACCCCCGAATCGCGATTCGATCGAGAGCTGTCTTTCGAGGGCTGTTGCAAAAAAATGGGTCCTACGAAAATTCTTAAAATCGCTCCAAGTATCGGTCATGGTGTCACGAACAAGTACCCTGAACCGTTTTTCTTAACTCCGTCAATAGCAGTTGGAAAATAGCATCGGGTGGAGACACTCGGATGGGCCTATGGGGCTTTGGAGGGGCGGGTATCCAAAATAAGGCCCAATATCGAGTGCCGCTCTTCGAGGACATATAATTCAATGCCACTCTGAATTACCGTGTGCCAAATGGCCGATAGGAGCCCTAATATTCAAGATTTTTTTTCCCTCGAATCGCGATTCGATCGAGAGCCGTCTTTCGAGGGCTGTTGCAAAAAAATGGGTCCTACGAAAATTCTTAAAATCGCTGCAAGTATCCGTCATGGTGTCACGAACAAGTACCCTGAACCGTTTTCCTTAACTCCGTCAATAGCAGTTGGAAGATAGCATCAGGAGGAGACACTCGGATGGGCCTATGGGGCTTTGGAGGGGCGGGTATCCAAAATAAGGCCCAATATCGAGTGCCGCTCTTCGAGGACATATAATTGACTGCCACTCTGAATTACCGTGTGCCAAATGGACGATAGGAGCCCTAATATTCAAGATTTTTTTTCCCTCGAATCGCGATTCGATCGAGAGCCGTCTTTCGAGTGCTGTTGCAAAAAAAAAAATGGGTCCTACGAAAATTCTTAAAATCGCTCCAAGTATCCGTCATGGTGTCACGAACAAGTACCATGAACCGTTTTCCTTAACTCCGTCAATAGCAGTTGGAAGATAGCATCAGGAGGAGACACTCGGATGGGCCTATGGGGCTTTGGAGGGGCGGGTATCCAAAATAAGGCCCAATATCGAGTGCCGCTCTTCGAGGACATATAATTGACTGCCACTCTGAATTACCGTGTGCCAAATGGACGATAGGAGCCCTAATATTCAAGATTTTTTTTCCCTCGAATCGCGATTCGATCGAGAGCCGTCTTTCGAGGGCTGTTGCAAAAAAATGGGTCCTACGAAAATTCTTAAAATCGCTCCAAGTATCCGTCATGGTGTCACGAACAAGTACCCTGAACCGTTTTCCGTAACTCCGTCAATAGCAGTTGGAAGATAGCATCAGGAGGAGACACTCGGATGGGCCTATGGGGCTTTGGAGGGGCGGGTATCCAAAATAAGGCCCAATATCGAGTGCCGCTCTTCGAGGACATATAATTGACTGCCACTCTGAATTACCGTGTGCCAAATGGACGATAGGAGCCCTAATATTCAAGATTTTTTTTCCCTCGAATCGCGATTCGATCGAGAGCCGTCTTTCGAGGGCTGTTGCAAAAAAATGGGTCCTACGAAAATTCTTAAAATCGCTCCAAGTATCCGTCATGGTGTCACGAACAAGTACCCTGAACCGTTTTCCTTAACTCCGTCAATAGCAGTTGGAAGATAGCATCAGGAGGAGACACTCGGATGGGCCTATGGGGCTTTGGAGGGGCGGGTATCCAAAATAAGGCCCAATATCGAGTGCCGCTCTTCGAGGACATATAATTGACTGCCACTCTGAATTACCGTGTGCCAAATGGACGATAGGAGCCCTAATATTCAAGATTTTTTTTCCCTCGAATCGCGATTCGATCGAGAGCCGTCTTTCGAGGGCTGTTGCAAAAAAATGGGTCCTACGAAAATTCTTAAAATCGCTCCAAGTATCCGTCATTGTGTCACGAACAAGTACCCTGAACCGTTTTCCTTAACTCCGTCAATAGCAGTTGGAAAATAGCATCGGGTGGAGACACTCGGATGGGCCTATGGGGCTTTGGAGGGGCGGGTATCCAAAATAAGGCCTAATATCGAGTGCCGCTCTTCGAGGACATATAATTGACTGCCACTCTGAATTACCGTGTGCCAAATGGCCGATAGGAGCCATAATATTCAAGATTTTTTTTCCCCCGAATCGCGATTCGATCGAGAGCCGTCTTTCGAGGGCTGTTGCAAAAAAATGGGTCCTACGAAAATTCTTAAAATCGCTCCAAGTATCCGTCATTGTGTCACGAACAAGTACCCTGAACCGTTTTTCTTAACTCCGTCAATAGCAGTTGGAAAATAGCATCAGGTGGAGACACTCGGATGGGCCTATGGTGCTTTGGAGGGGCGGGTATCCAAAATAAGGCCCAATATCGAGTGCCGCTCTTCGAGGACATATAATTGACTGTCACTCTGAATTACCGTGTGCCAAATGGACGATAGGAGCCCTAATATTCAAGATTTTTTTTCCCTCGAATCGCGATTCGATCGAGAGCCGTCTTTCGAGTGCTGTTGCAAAAAAAAAATGGGTCCTACGAAAATTCTTAAAATCGCTCCAAGTATCCGTCATGGTGTCACGAACAAGTACCATGAACCGTTTTCCTTAACTCCGTCAATAGCAGTTGGAAGATAGCATCAGGAGGAGACACTCGGATGGGCCTATGGGGCTTTGGAGGGGCGGGTATCCAAAATAAGGCCCAATATCGAGTGCCGCTCTTCGAGGACATATAATTGACTGCCACTCTGAATTACCGTGTGCCAAATGGACGATAGGAGCCCTAATATTCAAGATTTTTTTTCCCTCGAATCGCGATTCGATCGAGAGCCGTCTTTCGAGGGCTGTTGCAAAAAAATGGGTCCTACGAAAATTCTTAAAATCGCTCCAAGTATCGGTCATGGTGTCACGAACAAGTACCCTGAACCATTTTTCTTAACTCCGTCAATAGCAGTTGGAAAATAGCATCGGGTGGAGACACTCGGATGGGCCTATGGGGCTTTGGAGGGGCGGGTATCCAAAATAAGGCCCAATATCGAGTGCCGCTCTTCGAGGACATATAATTCAATGCCACTCTGAATTACCGTGTGCCAAATGGCCGATAGGAGCCCTAATATTCAAGATTTTTTTTCCCTCGAATCGCGATTCGATCGAGAGCCGTCTTTCGAGGGCTGTTGCAAAAAAATGGGTCCTACGAAAATTCTTAAAATCGCTCCAAGTATCCGTCATGGTGTCACGAACAAGTACCCTGAACCGTTTTCCTTAACTCCGTCAATAGCAGTTGGAAGATAGCATCAGGAGGAGACACTCGGATGGGCCTATGGGGCTTTGGAGGGGCGGGTATCCAAAATAAGGCCCAATATCGAGTGCCGGTCTTCGAGGACATATAATTGACTGCCACTCTGAATTACCGTGTGCCAAATGGACGATAGGAGCCCTAATATTCAAGATTTTTTTCCCTCGAATCGCGATTCGATCGAGAGCCGTCTTTCGAGGGCTGTTGCAAAAAAATGGGTCCTACGAAAATTCTTAAAATCGCTCCAAGTATCCGTCATGGTGTCACGAACAAGTACCCTGAACCGTTTTCCTTAACTCCGTCAATAGCAGTTGGAAGATAGCATCAGGAGGAGACACTCGGATGGGCCTATGGGGCTTTGGAGGGGCGGGTATCCAAAATAAGGCCCAATATCGAGTGCCGCTCTTCGAGGACATATAATTGACTGCCACTCTGAATTACCGTGTGCCAAATGGACGATAGGAGCCCTAATATTCAAGATTTTTTTTCCCTCGAATCGCGATTCGATCGAGAGCCGTCTTTCGAGTGCTGTTGCAAAAAAAAAATGGGTCCTACGAAAATTCTTAAAATCGCTCCAAGTATCCGTCATGGTGTCACGAACAAGTACCATGAACCGTTTTCCTTAACTCCGTCAATAGCAGTTGGAAGATAGCATCAGGAGGAGACACTCGGATGGGCCTATGGGGCTTTGGAGGGGCGGGTATCCAAAATAAGGCCCAATATCGAGTGCCGCTCTTCGAGGACATATAATTGACTGCCACTCTGAATTACCGTGTGCCAAATGGACGATAGGAGCCCTAATATTCAAGATTTTTTTTCCCTCGAATCGCGATTCGATCGAGAGCCGTCTTTCGAGGGCTGTTGCAAAAAAATGGGTCCTACGAAAATTCTTAAAATCGCTCCAAGTATCCGTCATGGTGTCACGAACAAGTACCCTGAACCGTTTTCCTTAACTCCGTCAATAGCAGTTGGAAGATAGCATCAGGAGGAGACACTCGGATGGGCCTATGGGGCTTTGGAGGGGCGGGTATCCAAAATAAGGCCCAATATCGAGTGCCGCTCTTCGAGGACATATAATTGACTGCCACTCTGAATTACCGTGTGCCAAATGGACGATAGGAGCCCTAATATTCAAGATTTTTTTTCCCTCGAATCGCGATTCGATCGAGAGCCGTCTTTCGAGGGCTGTTGCAAAAAAATGGGTCCTACGAAAATTCTTAAAATCGCTCCAAGTATCCGTCATTGTGTCACGAACAAGTACCCTGAACCGTTTTCCTTAACTCCGTCAATAGCAGTTGGAAAATAGCATCGGGTGGAGACACTCGGATGGGCCTATGGGGCTTTGGAGGGGCGGGTATCCAAAATAAGGCCTAATATCGAGTGCCGCTCTTCGAGGACATATAATTGACTGCCACTCTGAATTACCGTGTGCCAAATGGCCGATAGGAGCCATAATATTCAAGATTTTTTTTCCCCCGAATCGCGATTCGATCGAGAGCCGTCTTTCGAGGGCTGTTGCAAAAAAATGGGTCCTACGAAAATTCTTAAAATCGCTCCAAGTATCCGTCATTGTGTCACGAACAAGTACCCTGAACCGTTTTTCTTAACTCCGTCAATAGCAGTTGGAAAATAGCATCAGGTGGAGACACTCGGATGGGCCTATGGTGCTTTGCAGGGGCGGGTATCCAAAATAAGGCCCAATATCGAGTGCCGCTCTTCGAGGACATATAATTGACTGTCACTCTGAATTACCGTGTGCCAAATGGCCGATAGGAGCCCTAATATTCAAGATTTTTTTACCCCCGAATCGCGATTCGATCGAGAGCTGTCTTTCGAGGGCTGTTGCAAAAAAATGGGTCCTACGAAAATTCTTAAAATCGCTCCAAGTATCGGTCATGGTGTCACGAACAAGTACCCTGAACCGTTTTTCTTAACTCCGTCAATAGCAGTTGGAAAATAGCATCGGGTGGAGACACTCGGATGGGCCTATGGGGCTTTGGAGGGGCGGGTATCCAAAATAAGGCCCAATATCGAGTGCCGCTCTTCGAGGACATATAATTCAATGCCACTCTGAATTACCGTGTGCCAAATGGCCGATAGGAGCCCTAATATTCAAGATTTTTTTTCCCTCGAATCGCGATTCGATCGAGAGCCGTCTTTCGAGGGCTGTTGCAAAAAAATGGGTCCTACGAAAATTCTTAAAATCGCTGCAAGTATCCGTCATGGTGTCACGAACAAGTACCCTGAACCGTTTTCCTTAACTCCGTCAATAGCAGTTGGAAGATAACATCAGGAGGAGACACTCGGATGGGCCTATGGGGCTTTGGAGGGGCGGGTATCCAAAATAAGGCCCAATATCGAGTGCCGCTCTTCGAGGACATATAATTGACTGCCACTCTGAATTACCGTGTGCCAAATGGACGATAGGAGCCCTAATATTCAAGATTTTTTCCCTCGAATCGCGATTCGATCGAGAGCCGTCTTTCGAGGGCTGTTGCAAAAAAATGGGTCCTACGAAAATTCTTAAAATCGCTCCAAGTATCCGTCATGGTGTCACGAACAAGTACCCTGAACCGTTTTCCTTAACTCCGTCAATAGCAGTTGGAAGATAGCATCAGGAGGAGACACTCGGATGGGCCTATGGGGCTTTGGAGGGGCGGGTATCCAAAATAAGGCCCAATATCGAGTGCCGCTCTTCGAGGACATATAATTGACTGCCACTCTGAATTACCGTGTGCCAAATGGACGATAGGAGCCCTAATATTCAAGATTTTTTTTCCCTCGAATCGCGATTCGATCGAGAGCCGTCTTTCGAGTGCTGTTGCAAAAAAAAAATGGGTCCTACGAAAATTCTTAAAATCGCTCCAACTATCCGTCATGGTGTCACGAACAAGTACCATGAACCGTTTTCCTTAACTCCGTCAATAGCAGTTGGAAGATAGCATCAGGAGGAGACACTCGGATGGGCCTATGGGGCTTTGGAGGGGCGGGTATCCAAAATAAGGCCCAATATCGAGTGCCGCTCTTCGAGGACATATAATTGACTGCCACTCTGAATTACCGTGTGCCAAATGGACGATAGGAGCCCTAATATTCAAGATTTTTTTTCCCTCGAATCGCGATTCGATCGAGAGCCGTCTTTCGAGGGCTGTTGCAAAAAAATGGGTCCTACGAAAATTCTTAAAATCGCTCCAAGTATCCGTCATGGTGTCACGAACAAGTACCCTGAACCGTTTTCCGTAACTCCGTCAATAGCAGTTGGAAGATAGCATCAGGAGGAGACACTCGGATGGGCCTATGGGGCTTTGGAGGGGCGGGTATCCAAAATAAGGCCCAATATCGAGTGCCGCTCTTCGAGGACATATAATTGACTGCCACTCTGAATTACCGTGTGCCAAATGGACGATAGGAGCCCTAATATTCAAGATTTTTTTTCCCTCGAATCGCGATTCGATCGAGAGCCGTCTTTCGAGGGCTGTTGCAAAAAAATGGGTCCTACGAAAATTCTTAAAATCGCTCCAAGTATCCGTCATGGTGTCACGAACAAGTACCCTGAACCGTTTTCCTTAACTCCGTCAATAGCAGTTGGAAGATAGCATCAGGAGGAGACACTCGGATGGGCCTATGGGGCTTTGGAGGGGCGGGTATCCAAAATAAGGCCCAATATCGAGTGCCGCTCTTCGAGGACATATAATTGACTGCCACTCTGAATTACCGTGTGCCAAATGGACGATAGGAGCCCTAATATTCAAGATTTTTTTTCCCTCGAATCGCGATTCGATCGAGAGCCGTCTTTCGAGGGCTGTTGCAAAAAAATGGGTCCTACGAAAATTCTTAAAATCGCTCCAAGTATCCGTCATTGTGTCACGAACAAGTACCCTGAACCGTTTTCCTTAACTCCGTCAATAGCAGTTGGAAAATAGCATCGGGTGGAGACACTCGGATGGGCCTATGGGGCTTTGGAGGGGCGGGTATCCAAAATAAGGCCTAATATCGAGTGCCGCTCTTCGAGGACATATAATTGACTGCCACTCTGAATTACCGTGTGCCAAATGGCCGATAGGAGCCATAATATTCAAGATTTTTTTTCCCCCGAATCGCGATTCGATCGAGAGCCGTCTTTCGAGGGCTGTTGCAAAAAAATGGGTCCTACGAAAATTCTTAAAATCGCTCCAAGTATCCGTCATTGTGTCACGAACAAGTACCCTGAACCGTTTTTCTTAACTCCGTCAATAGCAGTTGGAAAATAGCATCAGGTGGAGACACTCGGATGGGCCTATGGTGCTTTGGAGGGGCGGGTATCCAAAATAAGGCCCAATATCGAGTGCCGCTCTTCGAGGACATATAATTGACTGTCACTCTGAATTACCGTGTGCCAAATGGACGATAGGAGCCCTAATATTCAAGATTTTTTTTCCCTCGAATCGCGATTCGATCGAGAGCCGTCTTTCGAGTGCTGTTGCAAAAAAAAAATGGGTCCTACGAAAATTCTTAAAATCGCTCCAAGTATCCGTCATGGTGTCACGAACAAGTACCATGAACCGTTTTCCTTAACTCCGTCAATAGCAGTTGGAAGATAGCATCAGGAGGAGACACTCGGATGGGCCTATGGGGCTTTGGAGGGGCGGGTATCCAAAATAAGGCCCAATATCGAGTGCCGCTCTTCGAGGACATATAATTGACTGCCACTCTGAATTACCGTGTGCCAAATGGACGATAGGAGCCCTAATATTCAAGATTTTTTTTCCCTCGAATCGCGATTCGATCGAGAGCCGTCTTTCGAGGGCTGTTGCAAAAAAATGGGTCCTACGAAAATTCTTAAAATCGCTCCAAGTATCCGTCATGGTGTCACGAACAAGTACCCTGAACCGTTTTCCTTAACTCCGTCAATAGCAGTTGGAAGATAGCATCAGGAGGAGACACTCGGATGGGCCTATGGGGCTTTGGAGGGGCGGGTATCCAAAATAAGGCCCAATATCGAGTGCCGCTCTTCGAGGACATATAATTGACTGCCACTCTGAATTACCGTGTGCCAAATGGACGATAGGAGCCCTAATATTCAAGATTTTTTTTCCCTCGAATCGCGATTCGATCGAGAGCCGTCTTTCGAGGGCTGTTGCAAAAAAATAGGTCCTACGAAAATTCTTAAAATCGCTCCAAGTATCCGTCATTGTGTCACGAACAAGTACCCTGAACCGTTTTCCTTAACTCCGTCAATAGCAGTTGGAAAATAGCATCGGGTGGAGACACTCGGATGGGCCTATGGGGCTTTGGAGGGGCGGGTATCCAAAATAAGGCCTAATATCGAGTGCCGCTCTTCGAGGACATATAATTGACTGCCACTCTGAATTACCGTGTGCCAAATGGCCGATAGGAGCCATAATATTCAAGATTTTTTTTCCCCCGAATCGCGATTCGATCGAGAGCCGTCTTTCGAGGGCTGTTGCAAAAAAATGGGTCCTACGAAAATTCTTAAAATCGCTCCAAGTATCCGTCATTGTGTCACGAACAAGTACCCTGAACCGTTTTTCTTAACTCCGTCAATAGCAGTTGGAAAATAGCATCAGGTGGAGACACTCGGATGGGCCTATGGTGCTTTGGAGGGGCGGGTATCCAAAATAAGGCCCAATATCGAGTGCCGCTCTTCGAGGACATATAATTGACTGTCACTCTGAATTACCGTGTGCCAAATGGCCGATAGGAGCCCTAATATTCAAGATTTTTTTACCCCCGAATCGCGATTCGATCGAGAGCTGTCTTTCGAGGGCTGTTGCAAAAAAATGGGTCCTACGAAAATTCTTAAAATCGCTCCAAGTATCGGTCATGGTGTCACGAACAAGTACCCTGAACCGTTTTTCTTAACTCCGTCAATAGCAGTTGGAAAATAGCATCGGGTGGAGACACTCGGATGGGCCTATGGGGCTTTGGAGGGGCGGGTATCCAAAATAAGGCCCAATATCGAGTGCCGCTCTTCGAGGACATATAATTCAATGCCACTCTGAATTACCGTGTGCCAAATGGCCGATAGGAGCCCTAATATTCAAGATTTTTTTTCCCTCGAATCGCGATTCGATCGAGAGCCGTCTTTCGAGGGCTGTTGCAAAAAAATGGGTCCTACGAAAATTCTTAAAATCGCTCCAAGTATCCGTCATGGTGTCACGAACAAGTACCCTGAACCGTTTTCCTTAACTCCGTCAATAGCAGTTGGAAGATAGCATCAGGAGGAGACACTCGGATGGGCCTATGGGGCTTTGGAGGGGCGGGTATCCAAAATAAGGCCCAATATCGAGTGCCGCTCTTCGAGGACATATAATTGACTGCCACTCTGAATTACCGTGTGCCAAATGGACGATAGGAGCCCTAATATTCAAGATTTTTTTCCCTCGAATCGCGATTCGATCGAGAGCCGTCTTTCGAGGGCTGTTGCAAAAAAATGGGTCCTACGAAAATTCTTAAAATCGCTCCAAGTATCCGTCATGGTGTCACGAACAAGTACCCTGAACCGTTTTCCTTAACTCCGTCAATAGCAGTTGGAAGATAGCATCAGGAGGAGACACTCGGATGGGCCTATGGGGCTTTGGAGGGGCGGGTATCCAAAATAAGGCCCAATATCGAGTGCCGCTCTTCGAGGACATATAATTGACTGCCACTCTGAATTACCGTGTGCCAAATGGACGATAGGAGCCCTAATATTCAAGATTTTTTTTCCCTCGAATCGCGATTCGATCGAGAGCCGTCTTTCGAGTGCTGTTGCAAAAAAAAAATGGGTCCTACGAAAATTCTTAAAATCGCTCCAAGTATCCGTCATGGTGTCACGAACAAGTACCATGAACCGTTTTCCTTAACTCCGTCAATAGCAGTTGGAAGATAGCATCAGGAGGAGACACTCGGATGGGCCTATGGGGCTTTGGAGGGGCGGGTATCCAAAATAAGGCCCAATATCGAGTGCCGCTCTTCGAGGACATATAATTGACTGCCACTCTGAATTACCGTGTGCCAAATGGACGATAGGAGCCCTAATATTCAAGATTTTTTTTCCCTCGAATCGCGATTCGATCGAGAGCCGTCTTTCGAGTGCTGTTGCAAAAAAATGGGTCCTACGAAAATTCTTAAAATCGCTCCAAGTATCCGTCATGGTGTCACGAACAAGTACCCTGAACCGTTTTCCTTAACTCCGTCAATAGCAGTTGGAAGATAGCATCCGGAGGAGACACTCGGATGGGCCTATGGGGCTTTGGAGGGGCGGGTATCCAAAATAAGGCCCAATATCGAGTGCCGCTCTTCGAGGACATATAATTGACTGCCACTCTGAATTACCGTGTGCCAAATGGACGATAGGAGCCCTAATGTTCAAGATTTTTTTTTCCCTCGAATCGCGATTCGATCGAGAGCCGTCTTTCGAGGGCTGTTGCAAAAAAATGGGTCCTACGAAAATTCTTAAAATCGCTCCAAGTATCCGTCATGGTGTCACGAACAAGTACCCTGAACCGTTTTTCTTAACTCCGTCAATAGCAGTTGGAAGATAGCATCGGGTGGAGACACTCGGATGGGCCTATGGGGCTTTGGAGGGGCGGGTATCCAAAATAAGGCCCAATATCGAGTGCCGCTCTTCGAGGACATATAATTGACTGCCACTCTGAATTACCGTGTGCCAAATGGACGATAGGAGCCCTAATATTCAAGATTTTTTTTCCCCCGAATCGCGATTCGATCGAGAGCTGTGTTTCGAGGGCTGTTGCAAAAAAATGGGTCCTACGAAAATTCTTAAAATCGCTCCAAGTATCGGTCATGGTGTCACGAACAAGTACCCTGAACCGTTTTTCTTAACTCCGTCAATAGCAGTTGGAAGATAGCATCAGGAGGAGACACTCGGATGGGCCTATGGGGCTTTGGAGGGGCGGGTATCCAAAATAAGGCCCAATATCGAGTGCCGCTCTTCGAGGACATATAATTCAATGCCACTCTGAATTACCGTGTGCCAAATGGCCGATAGGAGCCCTAATATTCAAGATTTTTTTTCCCTCGAATCGCGATTCGATCGAGAGCCGTCTTTCGAGGGCTGTTGCAAAAAAATGGTTCCTACGAAAATTCTTAAAATCGCTCCAAGTATCCGTCATGGTGTCACGAACAAGTATCCTGAACCGTTTTCCTTAACTCCGTCAATAGCAGTTGGAAGATAGCATCAGGAGGAGACACTCGGATGGGCCTATGGGGCTTTGGAGGGGCGGGTATCCAAAATAAGGCCCAATATCGAGTGCCGCTCTTCGAGGACATATAATTGACTGCCACTCTGAATTACCGTGTGCCAAATGGCCGATAGGAGCCCTGATATTCAACATTTTTTTCCCCCGAATCGCGATTCGATCGAGAGCCGTCTTTCGAGGGCTGTTGCAAAAAAATGGGTCCTACGAAAATTCTTAAAATCGCTCCAAGTATCCGTCATTGTGTCACGAACAAGTACCCTGAACCGTTTTTCTTAACTCCGTCAATAGCAGTTGGAAAATAGCCTCGGGTGGAGACACTCGGATGGGCCTATGGGGCTTTGGAGGGGCGGGTATCCAAAATAAGGCCCAATATCGAGTGCCGCTCTTCGAGGACATATAATTGACTGCCACTCTGAATTACCGTGTGCCAAATGGCCGATAGGAGCCCTGATATTCAAGATTTTTTTTCCCCCGAATCGCGATTCGATCGAGAGCCGTCTTTCGAGGGCTGTTGCAAAAAAATGGGTCCTACGAAAATTCTTAAAATCACTCCAAGTATCCGTCATGGTGTCACGAACAAGTACCCTGAACCGTTTTTCTTAACTCCGTCAATAGCAGTTGGAAAATAGCCTCGGGTGGAGACACTCGGATGGGCCTATGGGGCTTTGGAGGGGCGGGTATCCAAAATAAGGCCCAATATCGAGTGCCGCTCTTCGAGGACATATAATTGACTGCCACTCTGAATTACCGTGTGCCAAATGGCCGATAGGAGCCCTGATATTCAAGATTTTTTTTCCCCCGAATCGCGATTCGATCGAGAGCCGTCTTTCGAGGGCTGTTGCAAAAAAATGGGTCCTACGAAAATTCTTAAAATCGCTCCAAGTATCCGTCATTGTGTCACGAACAAGTACCCTGAACCGTTTTTCTTAACTCCGTCAATAGCAGTTGGAAAATAGCCTCGGGTGGAGACACTCGGATGGGCCTATGGGGCTTTGGAGGGGCGGGTATCCAAAATAAGGCCCAATATCGAGTGCCGCTCTTCGAGGACATATAATTGACTGCCACTCTGAATTACCGTGTGCCAAATGGCCGATAGGAGCCCTGATATTCAAGATTTTTTTTCCCCCGAATCGCGATTCGATCGAGAGCCGTCTTTCGAGGGCTGTTGCAAAAAAATGGGTCCTACGAAAATTCTTAAAATCGCTCCAAGTATCCGTCATTGTGTCACGAACAAGTACCCTGAACCGTTTTTCTTAACTCCGTAAATAGCAGGTGGAAAATAGCCTCGGGTGGAGACACTCGGATGGGCCTATGGGGCTTTGGAGGGGCGGGTATCCAAAATAAGGCCCAATATCGAGTGCCGCTCTTCGAGGACATATAATTGACTGCCACTCTAAATTACCGTGTGCCAAATGGCCGATAGGAGCCCTGATATTCAAGATTTTTTTTCCCTCGAATCGCGATTCGATCGAGAGCCGTCTTTCGAGGGCTGTTGCAAAAAAATGGGTCCTACGAAAATTCTTAAAATCGCTCCAAGTATCCGTCATGGTGTCACGAACAAGTACCCTGAACCGTTTCTCTTAACTCCGTCAATAGCAGTTGGAAAATAGCCTCGGGTGGAGACACTCGGATGGGCCTATGGGGCTTTGGAGGGGCGGGTATCCAAAATAAGGCCCAATATCGAGTGCCGCTCTTCGAGGACATATAATTCAATGCCACTCTGAATTACCGTGTGCCAAATGGCCGATAGGAGCCCTGATATTCAAGATTTTTTTTCCCTCGAATCGCGATTCGATCGAGAGCCGTCTTTCGAGGGCTGTTGCAAAAAAATGGGTCCTACGAAAATTCTTAAAATCGCTCCAAGTATCCGTCATGGTGTCACGAACAAGTACCCTGAACCGTTTTTCTTAACTCCGTCAATAGCAGTTGGAAAATAGCCTCGGGTGGAGACACTCGGATGGGCCTATGGGGCTTTGGAGGGGCGGGTATCCAAAATAAGGCCCAATATCGAGTGCCGCTCTTCGAGGACATATAATTCAATGCCACTCTGAATTACCGTGTGCCAAATGGCCGATAGGAGCCCTGATATTCAAGATTTTTTTTCCCTCGAATCGCGATTCGATCGAGAGCCGTCTTTCGAGGGCTGTTGCAAAAAAATGGGTCCTACGAAAATTCTTAAAATCGCTCCAAGTATCCGTCATGGTGTCACGAACAAGTACCCTGAACCGTTTTTCTTAACTCCGTCAATAGCAGTTGGAAAATAGCCTCGGGTGGAGACACTCGGATGGGCCTATGGGGCTTTGGAGGGGCGGGTATCCAAAATAAGGCCCAATATCGAGTGCCGCTCTTCGAGGACATGTAATTGACTGCCACTCTGAATTACCGTGTGCCAAATGGACGATAGGAGCCCTAATATTCAAGATTTTTTTTCCCTCGAATCGCGATTCGATCGAGAGCCGTCTTTCGAGGGCTGTTGCAAAAAAATGGGTCCTACGAAAATTCTTAAAATCGCTCCAAGTATCCGTCATGGTGTCACGAACAAGTACCCTGAACCGTTTTCCTTAACTCCGTCAATAGCAGTTGGAAGATAGCATCAGGAGGAGACACTCGGATGGGCCTATGGGGCTTTGGAGGGGCGGGTATCCAAAATAAGGCCCAATATCGAGTGCCGCTCTTCGAGGACATATAATTGACTGCCACTCTGAATTACCGTGTGCCAAATGGACGATAGGAGCCCTAATATTCAAGATTTTTTTTCCCTCGAATCGCGATTCGATCGAGAGCCGTCTTTCGAGGGCTGTTGCAAAAAAATGGGTCCTACGAAAATTCTTAAAATCGCTCCAAGTATCCGTCATGGTGTCACGAACAAGTACCCTGAACCGTTTTCCTTAACTCCGTCAATAGCAGTTGGAAGATAGCATCAGGAGGAGACACTCGGATGGGCCTATGGGGCTTTGGAGGGGCGGGTATCCAAAATAAGGCCCAATATCGAGTGCCGCTCTACGAGGACATATAATTGACTGCCACTCTGAATTACCGTGTGCCAAATGGACGATAGGAGCCCTAATATTCAAGATTTTTTTTCCCTCGAATCGCGATTCGATCGAGAGCCGTCTTTCGAGGGCTGTTGCAAAAAAATGGGTCCTACGAAAATTCTTAAAATCGCTCCAAGTATCCGTCATTGTGTCACGAACAAGTACCCTGAACCGTTTTCCTTAACTCCGTCAATAGCAGTTGGAAAATAGCATCGGGTGGAGACACTCGGATGGGCCTATGGGGCTTTGGAGGGGCGGGTATCCAAAATAAGGCCTAATATCGAGTGCCGCTCTTCGAGGACATATAATTGACTGCCACTCTGAATTACCGTGTGCCAAATGGCCGATAGGAGCCATAATATTCAAGATTTTTTTTCCCCCGAATCGCGATTCGATCGAGAGCCGTCTTTCGAGGGCTGTTGCAAAAAAATGGGTCCTACGAAAATTCTTAAAATCGCTCCAAGTATCCGTCATTGTGTCACGAACAAGTACCCTGAACCGTTTTTCTTAACTCCGTCAATAGCAGTTGGAAAATAGCATCAGGTGGAGACACTCGGATGGGCCTATGGTGCTTTGGAGGGGCGGGTATCCAAAATAAGGCCCAATATCGAGTGCCGCTCTTCGAGGACATATAATTGACTGTCACTCTGAATTACCGTGTGCCAAATGGCCGATAGGAGCCCTAATATTCAAGATTTTTTTACCCCCGAATCGCGATTCGATCGAGAGCTGTCTTTCGAGGGCTGTTGCAAAAAAATGGGTCCTACGAAAATTCTTAAAATCGCTCCAAGTATCGGTCATGGTGTCACGAACAAGTACCCTGAACCGTTTTTCTTAACTCCGTCAATAGCAGTTGGAAAATAGCATCGGGTGGAGACACTCGGATGGGCCTATGGGGCTTTGGAGGGGCGGGTATCCAAAATAAGGCCCAATATCGAGTGCCGCTCTTCGAGGACATATAATTCAATGCCACTCTGAATTACCGTGTGCCAAATGGCCGATAGGAGCCCTAATATTCAAGATTTTTTTTCCCTCGAATCGCGATTCGATCGAGAGCCGTCTTTCGAGGGCTGTTGCAAAAAAATGGGTCCTACGAAAATTCTTAAAATCGCTCCAAGTATCCGTCATGGTGTCACGAACAAGTACCCTGAACCGTTTTCCTTAACTCCGTCAATAGCAGTTGGAAGATAGCATCAGGAGGAGACACTCGGATGGGCCTATGGGGCTTTGGAGGGGCGGGTATCCAAAATAAGGCCCAATATCGAGTGCCGCTCTTCGAGGACATATAATTGACTGCCACTCTGAATTACCGTGTGCCAAATGGACGATAGGAGCCCTAATATTCAAGATTTTTTTTCCCTCGAATCGCGATTCGATCGAGAGCCGTCTTTCGAGGGCTGTTGCAAAAAAATGGGTCCTACGAAAATTCTTAAAATCGCTCCAAGTATCCGTCATTGTGTCACGAACAAGTACCCTGAACCGTTTTCCTTAACTCCGTCAATAGCAGTTGGAAAATAGCATCGGGTGGAGACACTCGGATGGGCCTATGGGGCTTTGGAGGGGCGGGTATCCAAAATAAGGCCTAATATCGAGTGCCGCTCTTCGAGGACATATAATTGACTGCCACTCTGAATTACCGTGTGCCAAATGGCCGATAGGAGCCATAATATTCAAGATTTTTTTTCCCCCGAATCGCGATTCGATCGAGAGCCGTCTTTCGAGGGCTGTTGCAAAAAAATGGGTCCTACGAAAATTCTTAAAATCGCTCCAAGTATCCGTCATTGTGTCACGAACAAGTACCCTGAACCGTTTTTCTTAACTCCGTCAATAGCAGTTGGAAAATAGCATCAGGTGGAGACACTCGGATGGGCCTATGGTGCTTTGGAGGGGCGGGTATCCAAAATAAGGCCCAATATCGAGTGCCGCTCTTCGAGGACATATAATTGACTGTCACTCTGAATTACCGTGTGCCAAATGGACGATAGGAGCCCTAATATTCAAGATTTTTTTTCCCTCGAATCGCGATTCGATCGAGAGCCGTCTTTCGAGTGCTGTTGCAAAAAAAAAATGGGTCCTACGAAAATTCTTAAAATCGCTCCAAGTATCCGTCATGGTGTCACGAACAAGTACCATGAACCGTTTTCCTTAACTCCGTCAATAGCAGTTGGAAGAT
The DNA here is from genome assembly GCA_964017025.1 of Stenichneumon culpator. Taxonomy (NCBI): domain Eukaryota; kingdom Metazoa; phylum Arthropoda; class Insecta; order Hymenoptera; family Ichneumonidae; genus Stenichneumon; species Stenichneumon culpator. Next base: position 438,680 of record OZ024779.1, on the reverse strand, counting down.
AGCATCAGGAGGAGACACTCGGATGGGCCTATGGGGCTTTGGAGGGGCGGGTATCCAAAATAAGGCCCAATATCGAGTGCCGCTCTTCGAGGACATATAATTGACTGCCACTCTGAATTACCGTGTGCCAAATGGACGATAGGAGCCCTAATATTCAAGATTTTTTTTCCCTCGAATCGCGATTCGATCGAGAGCCGTCTTTCGAGGGCTGTTGCAAAAAAATGGGTCCTACGAAAATTCTTAAAATCGCTCCAAGTATCCGTCATGGTGTCACGAACAAGTACCCTGAACCGTTTTCCTTAACTCCGTCAATAGCAGTTGGAAGATAGCATCAGGAGGAGACACTCGGATGGGCCTATGGGGCTTTGGAGGGGCGGGTATCCAAAATAAGGCCCAATATCGAGTGCCGCTCTTCGAGGACATATAATTGACTGCCACTCTGAATTACCGTGTGCCAAATGGACGATAGGAGCCCTAATATTCAAGATTTTTTTTCCCTCGAATCGCGATTCGATCGAGAGCCGTCTTTCGAGGGCTGTTGCAAAAAAATAGGTCCTACGAAAATTCTTAAAATCGCTCCAAGTATCCGTCATTGTGTCACGAACAAGTACCCTGAACCGTTTTCCTTAACTCCGTCAATAGCAGTTGGAAAATAGCATCGGGTGGAGACACTCGGATGGGCCTATGGGGCTTTGGAGGGGCGGGTATCCAAAATAAGGCCTAATATCGAGTGCCGCTCTTCGAGGACATATAATTGACTGCCACTCTGAATTACCGTGTGCCAAATGGCCGATAGGAGCCATAATATTCAAGATTTTTTTTCCCCCGAATCGCGATTCGATCGAGAGCCGTCTTTCGAGGGCTGTTGCAAAAAAATGGGTCCTACGAAAATTCTTAAAATCGCTCCAAGTATCCGTCATTGTGTCACGAACAAGTACCCTGAACCGTTTTTCTTAACTCCGTCAATAGCAGTTGGAAAATAGCATCAGGTGGAGACACTCGGATGGGCCTATGGTGCTTTGGAGGGGCGGGTATCCAAAATAAGGCCCAATATCGAGTGCCGCTCTTCGAGGACATATAATTGACTGTCACTCTGAATTACCGTGTGCCAAATGGCCGATAGGAGCCCTAATATTCAAGATTTTTTTACCCCCGAATCGCGATTCGATCGAGAGCTGTCTTTCGAGGGCTGTTGCAAAAAAATGGGTCCTACGAAAATTCTTAAAATCGCTCCAAGTATCGGTCATGGTGTCACGAACAAGTACCCTGAACCGTTTTTCTTAACTCCGTCAATAGCAGTTGGAAAATAGCATCGGGTGGAGACACTCGGATGGGCCTATGGGGCTTTGGAGGGGCGGGTATCCAAAATAAGGCCCAATATCGAGTGCCGCTCTTCGAGGACATATAATTCAATGCCACTCTGAATTACCGTGTGCCAAATGGCCGATAGGAGCCCTAATATTCAAGATTTTTTTTCCCTCGAATCGCGATTCGATCGAGAGCCGTCTTTCGAGGGCTGTTGCAAAAAAATGGGTCCTACGAAAATTCTTAAAATCGCTCCAAGTATCCGTCATGGTGTCACGAACAAGTACCCTGAACCGTTTTCCTTAACTCCGTCAATAGCAGTTGGAAGATAGCATCAGGAGGAGACACTCGGATGGGCCTATGGGGCTTTGGAGGGGCGGGTATCCAAAATAAGGCCCAATATCGAGTGCCGCTCTTCGAGGACATATAATTGACTGCCACTCTGAATTACCGTGTGCCAAATGGACGATAGGAGCCCTAATATTCAAGATTTTTTTCCCTCGAATCGCGATTCGATCGAGAGCCGTCTTTCGAGGGCTGTTGCAAAAAAATGGGTCCTACGAAAATTCTTAAAATCGCTCCAAGTATCCGTCATGGTGTCACGAACAAGTACCCTGAACCGTTTTCCTTAACTCCGTCAATAGCAGTTGGAAGATAGCATCAGGAGGAGACACTCGGATGGGCCTATGGGGCTTTGGAGGGGCGGGTATCCAAAATAAGGCCCAATATCGAGTGCCGCTCTTCGAGGACATATAATTGACTGCCACTCTGAATTACCGTGTGCCAAATGGACGATAGGAGCCCTAATATTCAAGATTTTTTTTCCCTCGAATCGCGATTCGATCGAGAGCCGTCTTTCGAGTGCTGTTGCAAAAAAAAAATGGGTCCTACGAAAATTCTTAAAATCGCTCCAAGTATCCGTCATGGTGTCACGAACAAGTACCATGAACCGTTTTCCTTAACTCCGTCAATAGCAGTTGGAAGATAGCATCAGGAGGAGACACTCGGATGGGCCTATGGGGCTTTGGAGGGGCGGGTATCCAAAATAAGGCCCAATATCGAGTGCCGCTCTTCGAGGACATATAATTGACTGCCACTCTGAATTACCGTGTGCCAAATGGACGATAGGAGCCCTAATATTCAAGATTTTTTTTCCCTCGAATCGCGATTCGATCGAGAGCCGTCTTTCGAGTGCTGTTGCAAAAAAATGGGTCCTACGAAAATTCTTAAAATCGCTCCAAGTATCCGTCATGGTGTCACGAACAAGTACCCTGAACCGTTTTCCTTAACTCCGTCAATAGCAGTTGGAAGATAGCATCCGGAGGAGACACTCGGATGGGCCTATGGGGCTTTGGAGGGGCGGGTATCCAAAATAAGGCCCAATATCGAGTGCCGCTCTTCGAGGACATATAATTGACTGCCACTCTGAATTACCGTGTGCCAAATGGACGATAGGAGCCCTAATGTTCAAGATTTTTTTTTCCCTCGAATCGCGATTCGATCGAGAGCCGTCTTTCGAGGGCTGTTGCAAAAAAATGGGTCCTACGAAAATTCTTAAAATCGCTCCAAGTATCCGTCATGGTGTCACGAACAAGTACCCTGAACCGTTTTTCTTAACTCCGTCAATAGCAGTTGGAAGATAGCATCGGGTGGAGACACTCGGATGGGCCTATGGGGCTTTGGAGGGGCGGGTATCCAAAATAAGGCCCAATATCGAGTGCCGCTCTTCGAGGACATATAATTGACTGCCACTCTGAATTACCGTGTGCCAAATGGACGATAGGAGCCCTAATATTCAAGATTTTTTTTCCCCCGAATCGCGATTCGATCGAGAGCTGTGTTTCGAGGGCTGTTGCAAAAAAATGGGTCCTACGAAAATTCTTAAAATCGCTCCAAGTATCGGTCATGGTGTCACGAACAAGTACCCTGAACCGTTTTTCTTAACTCCGTCAATAGCAGTTGGAAGATAGCATCAGGAGGAGACACTCGGATGGGCCTATGGGGCTTTGGAGGGGCGGGTATCCAAAATAAGGCCCAATATCGAGTGCCGCTCTTCGAGGACATATAATTGACTGCCACTCTGAATTACCGTGTGCCAAATGGCCGATAGGAGCCCTGATATTCAAGATTTTTTTTCCCCCGAATCGCGATTCGATCGAGAGCCGTCTTTCGAGGGCTGTTGCAAAAAAATGGGTCCTACGAAAATTCTTAAAATCGCTCCAAGTATCCGTCATTGTGTCACGAACAAGTACCCTGAACCGTTTTTCTTAACTCCGTCAATAGCAGTTGGAAAATAGCCTCGGGTGGAGACACTCGGATGGGCCTATGGGGCTTTGGAGGGGCGGGTATCCAAAATAAGGCCCAATATCGAGTGCCGCTCTTCGAGGACATATAATTGACTGCCACTCTGAATTACCGTGTGCCAAATGGCCGATAGGAGCCCTGATATTCAAGATTTTTTTTCCCCCGAATCGCGATTCGATCGAGAGCCGTCTTTCGAGGGCTGTTGCAAAAAAATGGGTCCTACGAAAATTCTTAAAATCGCTCCAAGTATCCGTCATTGTGTCACGAACAAGTACCCTGAACCGTTTTTCTTAACTCCGTAAATAGCAGGTGGAAAATAGCCTCGGGTGGAGACACTCGGATGGGCCTATGGGGCTTTGGAGGGGCGGGTATCCAAAATAAGGCCCAATATCGAGTGCCGCTCTTCGAGGACATATAATTGACTGCCACTCTAAATTACCGTGTGCCAAATGGCCGATAGGAGCCCTGATATTCAAGATTTTTTTTCCCTCGAATCGCGATTCGATCGAGAGCCGTCTTTCGAGGGCTGTTGCAAAAAAATGGGTCCTACGAAAATTCTTAAAATCGCTCCAAGTATCCGTCATGGTGTCACGAACAAGTACCCTGAACCGTTTCTCTTAACTCCGTCAATAGCAGTTGGAAAATAGCCTCGGGTGGAGACACTCGGATGGGCCTATGGGGCTTTGGAGGGGCGGGTATCCAAAATAAGGCCCAATATCGAGTGCCGCTCTTCGAGGACATATAATTCAATGCCACTCTGAATTACCGTGTGCCAAATGGCCGATAGGAGCCCTGATATTCAAGATTTTTTTTCCCTCGAATCGCGATTCGATCGAGAGCCGTCTTTCGAGGGCTGTTGCAAAAAAATGGGTCCTACGAAAATTCTTAAAATCGCTCCAAGTATCCGTCATGGTGTCACGAACAAGTACCCTGAACCGTTTTTCTTAACTCCGTCAATAGCAGTTGGAAAATAGCCTCGGGTGGAGACACTCGGATGGGCCTATGGGGCTTTGGAGGGGCGGGTATCCAAAATAAGGCCCAATATCGAGTGCCGCTCTTCGAGGACATATAATTCAATGCCACTCTGAATTACCGTGTGCCAAATGGCCGATAGGAGCCCTGATATTCAAGATTTTTTTTCCCTCGAATCGCGATTCGATCGAGAGCCGTCTTTCGAGGGCTGTTGCAAAAAAATGGGTCCTACGAAAATTCTTAAAATCGCTCCAAGTATCCGTCATGGTGTCACGAACAAGTACCCTGAACCGTTTTTCTTAACTCCGTCAATAGCAGTTGGAAAATAGCCTCGGGTGGAGACACTCGGATGGGCCTATGGGGCTTTGGAGGGGCGGGTATCCAAAATAAGGCCCAATATCGAGTGCCGCTCTTCGAGGACATGTAATTGACTGCCACTCTGAATTACCGTGTGCCAAATGGACGATAGGAGCCCTAATATTCAAGATTTTTTTTCCCTCGAATCGCGATTCGATCGAGAGCCGTCTTTCGAGGGCTGTTGCAAAAAAATGGGTCCTACGAAAATTCTTAAAATCGCTCCAAGTATCCGTCATGGTGTCACGAACAAGTACCCTGAACCGTTTTCCTTAACTCCGTCAATAGCAGTTGGAAGATAGCATCAGGAGGAGACACTCGGATGGGCCTATGGGGCTTTGGAGGGGCGGGTATCCAAAATAAGGCCCAATATCGAGTGCCGCTCTTCGAGGACATATAATTGACTGCCACTCTGAATTACCGTGTGCCAAATGGACGATAGGAGCCCTAATATTCAAGATTTTTTTTCCCTCGAATCGCGATTCGATCGAGAGCCGTCTTTCGAGGGCTGTTGCAAAAAAATGGGTCCTACGAAAATTCTTAAAATCGCTCCAAGTATCCGTCATGGTGTCACGAACAAGTACCCTGAACCGTTTTCCTTAACTCCGTCAATAGCAGTTGGAAGATAGCATCAGGAGGAGACACTCGGATGGGCCTATGGGGCTTTGGAGGGGCGGGTATCCAAAATAAGGCCCAATATCGAGTGCCGCTCTACGAGGACATATAATTGACTGCCACTCTGAATTACCGTGTGCCAAATGGACGATAGGAGCCCTAATATTCAAGATTTTTTTTCCCTCGAATCGCGATTCGATCGAGAGCCGTCTTTCGAGGGCTGTTGCAAAAAAATGGGTCCTACGAAAATTCTTAAAATCGCTCCAAGTATCCGTCATTGTGTCACGAACAAGTACCCTGAACCGTTTTCCTTAACTCCGTCAATAGCAGTTGGAAAATAGCATCGGGTGGAGACACTCGGATGGGCCTATGGGGCTTTGGAGGGGCGGGTATCCAAAATAAGGCCTAATATCGAGTGCCGCTCTTCGAGGACATATAATTGACTGCCACTCTGAATTACCGTGTGCCAAATGGCCGATAGGAGCCATAATATTCAAGATTTTTTTTCCCCCGAATCGCGATTCGATCGAGAGCCGTCTTTCGAGGGCTGTTGCAAAAAAATGGGTCCTACGAAAATTCTTAAAATCGCTCCAAGTATCCGTCATTGTGTCACGAACAAGTACCCTGAACCGTTTTTCTTAACTCCGTCAATAGCAGTTGGAAAATAGCATCAGGTGGAGACACTCGGATGGGCCTATGGTGCTTTGGAGGGGCGGGTATCCAAAATAAGGCCCAATATCGAGTGCCGCTCTTCGAGGACATATAATTGACTGTCACTCTGAATTACCGTGTGCCAAATGGCCGATAGGAGCCCTAATATTCAAGATTTTTTTACCCCCGAATCGCGATTCGATCGAGAGCTGTCTTTCGAGGGCTGTTGCAAAAAAATGGGTCCTACGAAAATTCTTAAAATCGCTCCAAGTATCGGTCATGGTGTCACGAACAAGTACCCTGAACCGTTTTTCTTAACTCCGTCAATAGCAGTTGGAAAATAGCATCGGGTGGAGACACTCGGATGGGCCTATGGGGCTTTGGAGGGGCGGGTATCCAAAATAAGGCCCAATATCGAGTGCCGCTCTTCGAGGACATATAATTCAATGCCACTCTGAATTACCGTGTGCCAAATGGCCGATAGGAGCCCTAATATTCAAGATTTTTTTTCCCTCGAATCGCGATTCGATCGAGAGCCGTCTTTCGAGGGCTGTTGCAAAAAAATGGGTCCTACGAAAATTCTTAAAATCGCTCCAAGTATCCGTCATGGTGTCACGAACAAGTACCCTGAACCGTTTTCCTTAACTCCGTCAATAGCAGTTGGAAGATAGCATCAGGAGGAGACACTCGGATGGGCCTATGGGGCTTTGGAGGGGCGGGTATCCAAAATAAGGCCCAATATCGAGTGCCGCTCTTCGAGGACATATAATTGACTGCCACTCTGAATTACCGTGTGCCAAATGGACGATAGGAGCCCTAATATTCAAGATTTTTTTTCCCTCGAATCGCGATTCGATCGAGAGCCGTCTTTCGAGTGCTGTTGCAAAAAAAAAAATGGGTCCTACGAAAATTCTTAAAATCGCTCCAAGTATCCGTCATGGTGTCACGAACAAGTACCATGAACCGTTTTCCTTAACTCCGTCAATAGCAGTTGGAAGATAGCATCAGGAGGAGACACTCGGATGGGCCTATGGGGCTTTGGAGGGGCGGGTATCCAAAATAAGGCCCAATATCGAGTGCCGCTCTTCGAGGACATATAATTGACTGCCACTCTGAATTACCGTGTGCCAAATGGACGATAGGAGCCCTAATATTCAAGATTTTTTTCCCTCGAATCGCGATTCGATCGAGAGCCGTCTTTCGAGGGCTGTTGCAAAAAAATGGGTCCTACGAAAATTCTTAAAATCGCTCCAAGTATCCGTCATGGTGTCACGAACAAGTACCCTGAACCGTTTTCCTTAACTCCGTCAATAGCAGTTGGAAGATAGCATCCGGAGGAGACACTCGGATGGGCCTATGGGGCTTTGGAGGGGCGGGTATCCAAAATAAGGCCCAATATCGAGTGCCGCTCTTCGAGGACATATAATTGACTGCCACTCTGAATTACCGTGTGCCAAATGGACGATAGGAGCCCTAATATTCAAGATTTTTTTTTCCCTCGAATCGCGATTCGATCGAGAGCCGTCTTTCGAGGGCTGTTGCAAAAAAATGGGTCCTACGAAAATTCTTAAAATCGCTCCAAGTATCCGTCATGGTGTCACGAACAAGTACCCTGAACCGTTTTTCTTAACTCCGTCAATAGCAGTTGGAAGATAGCATCGGGTGGAGACACTCGGATGGGCCTATGGGGCTTTGGAGGGGCGGGTATCCAAAATAAGGCCCAATATCGAGTGCCGCTCTTCGAGGACATATAATTGACTGCCACTCTGAATTACCGTGTGCCAAATGGACGATAGGAGCCCTAATATTCAAGATTTTTTTTCCCCCGAATCGCGATTCGATCGAGAGCTGTGTTTCGAGGGCTGTTGCAAAAAAATGGGTCCTACGAAAATTCTTAAAATCGCTCCAAGTATCGGTCATGGTGTCACGAACAAGTACCCTGAACCGTTTTTCTTAACTCCGTCAATAGCAGTTGGAAGATAGCATCAGGAGGAGACACTCGGATGGGCCTATGGGGCTTTGGAGGGGCGGGTATCCAAAATAAGGCCCAATATCGAGTGCCGCTCTTCGAGGACATATAATTCAATGCCACTCTGAATTACCGTGTGCCAAATGGCCGATAGGAGCCCTAATATTCAAGATTTTTTTTCCCTCGAATCGCGATTCGATCGAGAGCCGTCTTTCGAGGGCTGTTGCAAAAAAATGGGTCCTACGAAAATTCTTAAAATCGCTCCAAGTATCCGTCATGGTGTCACGAACAAGTATCCTGAACCGTTTTCCTTAACTCCGTCAATAGCAGTTGGAAGATAGCATCAGGAGGAGACACTCGGATGGGCCTATGGGGCTTTGGAGGGGCGGGTATCCAAAATAAGGCCCAATATCGAGTGCCGCTCTTCGAGGACATATAATTGACGGCCACTCTGAATTACCGTGTGCCAAATGGCCGATAGGAGCCCTGATATTCAACATTTTTTTTCCCCCGAATCGCGATTCGATCGAGAGCCGTCTTTCGAGGGCTGTTGCAAAAAAATGGGTCCTACGAAAATTCTTAAAATCGCTCCAAGTATCCGTCATTGTGTCACGAACAAGTACCCTGAACCGTTTTTCTTAACTCCGTCAATAGCAGTTGGAAGATAGCATCAGGAGGAGACACTCGGATGGGCCTATGGGGCTTTGGAGGGGCGGGTATCCAAAATAAGGCCCAATATCGAGTGCCGCTCTACGAGGACATATAATTGACTGCCACTCTGAATTACCGTGTGCCAAATGGACGATAGGAGCCCTAATATTCAAGATTTTTTTTCCCTCGAATCGCGATTCGATCGAGAGCCGTCTTTCGAGGGCTGTTGCAAAAAAATGGGTCCTACGAAAATTCTTAAAATCGCTCCAAGTATCCGTCATTGTGTCACGAACAAGTACCCTGAACCGTTTTCCTTAACTCCGTCAATAGCAGTTGGAAAATAGCATCGGGTGGAGACACTCGGATGGGCCTATGGGGCTTTGGAGGGGCGGGTATCCAAAATAAGGCCTAATATCGAGTGCCGCTCTTCGAGGACATATAATTGACTGCCACTCTGAATTACCGTGTGCCAAATGGCCGATAGGAGCCATAATATTCAAGATTTTTTTTCCCCCGAATCGCGATTCGATCGAGAGCCGTCTTTCGAGGGCTGTTGCAAAAAAATGGGTCCTACGAAAATTCTTAAAATCGCTCCAAGTATCCGTCATTGTGTCACGAACAAGTACCCTGAACCGTTTTTCTTAACTCCGTCAATAGCAGTTGGAAAATAGCATCAGGTGGAGACACTCGGATGGGCCTATGGTGCTTTGGAGGGGCGGGTATCCAAAATAAGGCCCAATATCGAGTGCCGCTCTTCGAGGACATATAATTGACTGTCACTCTGAATTACCGTGTGCCAAATGGCCGATAGGAGCCCTAATATTCAAGATTTTTTTACCCCCGAATCGCGATTCGATCGAGAGCTGTCTTTCGAGGGCTGTTGCAAAAAAATGGGTCCTACGAAAATTCTTAAAATCGCTCCAAGTATCGGTCATGGTGTCACGAACAAGTACCCTGAACCGTTTTTCTTAACTCCGTCAATAGCAGTTGGAAAATAGCATCGGGTGGAGACACTCGGATGGGCCTATGGGGCTTTGGAGGGGCGGGTATCCAAAATAAGGCCCAATATCGAGTGCCGCTCTTCGAGGACATATAATTCAATGCCACTCTGAATTACCGTGTGCCAAATGGCCGATAGGAGCCCTAATATTCAAGATTTTTTTTCCTTCGAATCGCGATTCGATCGAGAGCCGTCTTTCGAGGGCTGTTGCAAAAAAATGGGTCCTACGAAAATTCTTAAAATCGCTCCAAGTATCCGTCATGGTGTCACGAACAAGTACCCTGAACCGTTTTCCTTAACTCCGTCAATAGCAGTTGGAAGATAGCATCAGGAGGAGACACTCGGATGGGCCTATGGGGCTTTGGAGGGGCGGGTATCCAAAATAAGGCCCAATATCGAGTGCCGCTCTTCGAGGACATATAATTGACTGCCACTCTGAATTACCGTGTGCCAAATGGACGATAGGAGCCCTAATATTCAAGATTTTTTTCCCTCGAATCGCGATTCGATCGAGAGCCGTCTTTCGAGGGCTGTTGCAAAAAAATGGGTCCTACGAAAATTCTTAAAATCGCTCCAAGTATCCGTCATGGTGTCACGAACAAGTACCCTGAACCGTTTTCCTTAACTCCGTCAATAGCAGTTGGAAGATAGCATCCGGAGGAGACACTCGGATGGGCCTATGGGGCTTTGGAGGGGCGGGTATCCAAAATAAGGCCCAATATCGAGTGCCGCTCTTCGAGGACATATAATTGACTGCCACTCTGAATTACCGTGTGCCAAATGGACGATAGGAGCCCTAATATTCAAGATTTTTTTTTCCCTCGAATCGCGATTCGATCGAGAGCCGTCTTTCGAGGGCTGTTGCAAAAAAATGGGTCCTACGAAAATTCTTAAAATCGCTCCAAGTATCCGTCATGGTGTCACGAACAAGTACCCTGAACCGTTTTTCTTAACTCCGTCAATAGCAGTTGGAAGATAGCATCGGGTGGAGACACTCGGATGGGCCTATGGGGCTTTGGAGGGGCGGGTATCCAAAATAAGGCCCAATATCGAGTGCCGCTCTTCGAGGACATATAATTGACTGCCACTCTGAATTACCGTGTGCCAAATGGACGATAGGAGCCCTAATATTCAAGATTTTTTTTCCCCCGAATCGCGATTCGATCGAGAGCTGTGTTTCGAGGGCTGTTGCAAAAAAATGGGTCCTACGAAAATTCTTAAAATCGCTCCAAGTATCGGTCATGGTGTCACGAACAAGTACCCTGAACCGTTTTTCTTAACTCCGTCAATAGCAGTTGGAAGATAGCATCAGGAGGAGACCCTCGGATGGGCCTATGGGGCTTTGGAGGGGCGGGTATCCAAAATAAGGCCCAATATCGAGTGCCGCTCTTCGAGGACATATAATTCAATGCCACTCTGAATTACCGTGTGCCAAATGGCCGATAGGAGCCCTAATATTCAAGATTTTTTTTCCCTCGAATCGCGATTCGATCGAGAGCCGTCTTTCGAGGGCTGTTGCAAAAAAATGGGTCCTACGAAAATTCTTAAAATCGCTCCAAGTATCCGTCATGGTGTCACGAACAAGTATCCTGAACCGTTTTCCTTAACTCCGTCAATAGCAGTTGGAAGATAGCATCAGGAGGAGACACTCGGATGGGCCTATGGGGCTTTGGAGGGGCGGGTATCCAAAATAAGGCCCAATATCGAGTGCCGCTCTTCGAGGACATATAATTGACTGCCACTCTGAATTACCGTGTGCCAAATGGCCGATAGGAGCCCTGATATTCAACATTTTTTTTCCCCCGAATCGCGATTCGATCGAGAGCCGTCTTTCGAGGGCTGTTGCAAAAAAATGGGTCCTACGAAAATTCTTAAAATCGCTCCAAGTATCCGTCATTGTGTCACGAACAAGTACCCTGAACCGTTTTTCTTAACTCCGTCAATAGCAGTTGGAAAATAGCCTCGGGTGGAGACACTCGGATGGGCCTATGGGGCTTTGGAGGGGCGGGTATCCAAAATAAGGCCCAATATCGAGTGCCGCTCTTCGAGGACATATAATTCAATGCCACTCTGAATTACCGTGTGCCAAATGGCCGATAGGAGCCCAGATATTCAAGATTTTTTTTCCCTCGAATCGCGATTCGATCGAGAGCCGTCTTTCGAGGGCTGTTGCAAAAAAATGGGTCCTACGAAAATTCTTAAAATCGCTCCAAGTATCCGTCATGGTGTCACGAACAAGTACCCTGAACCGTTTTTCTTAACTCCGTCAATAGCAGTTGGAAAATAGCCTCGGGTGGAGACACTCGGATGGGCCTATGGGGCTTTGGAGGGGCGGGTATCCAAAATAAGGCCCAATATCGAGTGCCGCTCTTCGAGGACATATAATTGACTGCCACTCTGAATTACCGTGTGCCAAATGGACGATAGGAGCCCTAATATTCAAGATTTTTTTTCCCCCGAATCGCGATTCCATCGAGAGCTGTGTTTCGAGGGCTGTTGCAAAAAAATGGGTCCTACGAAAATTCTTAAAATCGCTCCAAGTATCGGTCATGGTGTCACGAACAAGTACCCTGAACCGTTTTTCTTAACTCCGTCAATAGCAGTTGGAAAATAGCCTCGGGTGGAGACACTCGGATGGGCCTATGGGGCTTTGGAGGGGCGGGTATCCAAAATAAGGCCCAATATCGAGTGCCGCTCTTCGAGGACATATAATTCAATGCCACTCTGAATTACCGTGTGCCAAATGGCCGATAGGAGCCCTAATATTCAAGATTTTTTTTCCCTCGAATCGCGATTCGATCGAGAGCCGTCTTTCGAGGGCTGTTGCAAAAAAATGGGTCCTACGAAAATTCTTAAAATCGCTCCAAGTATCCGTCATGGTGTCACGAACAAGTATCCTGAACCGTTTTCCTTAACTCCGTCAATAGCAGTTGGAAGATAGCATCAGGAGGAGACACTCGGATGGGCCTATGGGTCTTTGGAGGGGCGGGTATCCAAAATAAGGCCCAATATCGAGTGCCGCTCTTCGAGGACATATAATTGACTGCCACTCTGAATTACCGTGTGCCAAATGGCCGATAGGAGCCCTGATATTCAACATTTTTTTTCCCCCGAATCGCGATTCGATCGAGAGCCGTCTTTCGAGGGCTGTTGCAAAAAAATGGGTCCTACGAAAATTCTTAAAATCGCTCCAAGTATCCGATATTGTGTCACGAACAAGTACCCTGAACCGTTTTTCTTAACTCCGTCAATAGCAGTTGGAAAATAGCCTCGGGTGGAGACACTCGGATGGGCCTATGGGGCTTTGGAGGGGCGGGTATCCAAAATAAGGCCCAATATCGAGTGCCGCTCTTCGAGGACATATAATTGACTGCCACTCTGAATTACCGTGTGCCAAATGGCCGATAGGAGCCCTGATATTCAAGATTTTTTTTCCCCCGAATCGCGATTCGATCGAGAGCCGTCTTTCGAGGGCTGTTGCAAAAAAATGGGTCCTACGAAAATTCTTAAAATCGCTCCAAGTATCCGTCATTGTGTCACGAACAAGTACCCTGAACCGTTTTTCTTAACTCCGTCAATAGCAGTTGGAAAATAGCCTCGGGTGGAGACACTCGGATGGGCCTATGGGGCTTTGGAGGGGCGGGTATCCAAAATAAGGCCCAATATCGAGTGCCGCTCTTCGAGGACATATAATTGACTGCCACTCTGAATTACCGTGTGCCAAATGGCCGATAGGAGCCCTGATATTCAAGATTTTTTTCCCCTCGAATCGCGATTCGATCGAGAGCCCGTCTTTCGAGGGCTGTTGCAAAAAAATGGGTCCTACGAAAATTCTTAAAATCGCTCCAAGTATCCGTCATTGTGTCACGAACAAGTACCCTGAACCGTTTTTCTTAACTCCGTCAATAGCAGTTGGAAAATAGCCTCGGGTGGAGACACTCGGATGGGCCTATGGGGCTTTGGAGGGGCGGGTATCAAAATTAAGGCCCAATATCGAGTGCCGCTCTTCGAGGACATATAATTGACTGCCACTCTGAATTAGCGTGTGCCAAATGGCCGATAGGAGCCCTCATATTCAAGATTTTTTTTCCCTCGAATCGCGATTCGATCGAGAGCCCGTCTTTCGAGGGCTGTTGCAAAAAAATGGGTCCTACGAAAATTCTTAAAATCGCTCCAAGTATCCGTCATTGTGTCACGAACAAGTACCCTGAACCGTTTTTCTTAACTCCATCAATAGCAGTTGGAAAATAGCCTCGGGTGGAGACACTCGGATGGGCCTATGGGGCTTTGGAGGGGCGGGTATCAAAATTAAGGCCCAATATCGAGTGCCGCTCTTCGAGGACATATAATTGACTGCCACTCTGAATTAGCGTGTGCCAAATGGCCGATAGGAGCCCTCATATTCAAGATTTTTTTTCCCTCGAATCGCGATTCGATCGAGAGCCCGTCTTTCGAGGGCTGTTGCAAAAAAATGGGTCCTACGAAAATTCTTAAAATCGCTCCAAGTATCCGTCATTGTGTCACGAACAAGTACCCTGAACCGTTTTTCTTAACTCCGTCAATAGCAGTTGGAAAATAGCCTCGGGTGGAGACACTCGGATGGGCCTATGGGGCTTTGGAGGGGCGGGTATCAAAATTAAGGCCCAATATCGAGTGCCGCTCTTCGAGGACATATAATTGACTGCCACTCTGAATTAGCGTGTGCCAAATGGCCGATAGGAGCCCTCATATTCAAGATTTTTTTTCCCTCGAATCGCGATTCGATCGAGAGCCCGTCTTTCGAGGGCTGTTGCAAAAAAATGGGTCCTACGAAAATTCTTAAAATCGCTCCAAGTATCCGTCATTGTGTCACGAACAAGTACCCTGAACCGTTTTTCTTAACTCCGTCAATAGCAGTTGGAAAATAGCCTCGGGTGGAGACACTCGGATGGGCCTATGGGGCTTTGGAGGGGCGGGTATCCAAAATAAGGCCCAATATCGAGTGCCGCTCTTCGAGGACATACAATTGACTGCCACTCTGAATTACCGTGTGCCAAATGGCCGATAGGAGCCATAATATTCAAGATTTTTTTTCCCCCGAATCGCGATTCGATCGAGAGCCGTCTTTCGAGGGCTGTTGCAAAAAAATGGGTCCTACGAAAATTCTTAAAATCGCTCCAAGTATCCGTCATTGTGTCACGAACAAGTACCCTGAACCGTTTTTCTTAACTCCGTCAATAGCAGTTGGAAAATAGCCTCGGGTGGAGACACTCGGATGGGCCTATGGGGCTTTGGAGGGGCGGGTATCCAAAATAAGGCCCAATATCGAGTGCCGCTCTTCGAGGACATACAATTGACTGCCACTCTGAATTACCGTGTGCCAAATGGCCGATAGGAGCCATAATATTCAAGATTTTTTTTCCCCCGAATCGCGATTCGATCGAGAGCCGTCTTTCGAGGGCTGTTGCAAAAAAATGGGTCCTACGAAAATTCTTAAAATCGCTCCAAGTATCCGTCATTGTGTCACGAACAAGTACCCTGAACCGTTTTTCTTAACTCCGTCAATAGCAGTTGGAAAATAGCCTCGGGTGGAGACACTCGGATGGGCCTATGGGGCTTTGGAGGGGCGGGTATCAAAATTAAGGCCCAATATCGAGTGCCGCTCTTCGAGGACATATAATTGACTGCCACTCTGAATTAGCGTGTGCCAAATGGCCGATAGGAGCCCTCATATGCAAGATTTTTTTTCCCTCGAATCGCGATTCGATCGAGAGCCCGTCTTTCGAGGGCTGTTGCAAAAAAATGGGTCCTACGAAAATTCTTAAAATCGCTCCAAGTATCCGTCATTGTGTCACGAACAAGTACCCTGAACCGTTTTTCTTAACTCCGTCAATAGCAGTTGGAAAATAGCCTCGGGTGGAGACACTCGGATGGGCCTATGGGGCTTTGGAGGGGCGGGTATCCAAAATAAGGCCCAATATCGAGTGCCGCTCTTCGAGGACATACAATTGACTGCCACTCTGAATTACCGTGTGCCAAATGGCCGATAGGAGCCATAATATTCAAGATTTTTTTTCCCCCGAATCGCGATTCGATCGAGAGCCGTCTTTCGAGGGCTGTTGCAAAAAAATGGGTCCTACGAAAATTCTTAAAATCGCTCCAAGTATCCGTCATTGTGTCTCGAACAAGTACCCTGAACCGTTTTTCTTAACTCCGTCAATAGCAGTTGGAAAATAGCCTCGGGTGGAGACACTCGGATGGGCCTATGGGGCTTTGGAGGGGCGGGTATCCAAAATAAGGCCCAATATCGAGTGCCGCTCTTCGAGGACATACAATTGACTGCCACTCTGAATTACCGTGTGCCAAATGGCCGATAGGAGCCATAATATTCAAGATTTTTTTTCCCCCGAATCGCGATTCGATCGAGAGCCGTGTTTCGAGGGCTGTTGCAAAAAAATGGGTCCTACGAAAATTCTTAAAATCGCTCCAAGTATCCGTCATTGTGTCACGAACAAGTACCCTGAACCGTTTTTCTTAACTCCGTCAATAGCAGTTGGAAAATAGCCTCGGGTGGAGACACTCGGATGGGCCTATGGGGCTTTGGAGGGGCGGGTATCAAAATTAAGGCCCAATATCGAGTGCCGCTCTTCGAGGACATATAATTGACTGCCACTCTGAATTAGCGTGTGCCAAATGGCCGATAGGAGCCCTCATATTCAAGATTTTTTTTCCCTCGAATCGCGATTCGATCGAGAGCCCGTCTTTCGAGGGCTGTTGCAAAAAAATGGGTCCTACGAAAATTCTTAAAATCGCTCCAAGTATCCGTCATTGTGTCACGAACAAGTACCCTGAACCGTTTTTCTTAACTCCGTCAATAGCAGTTGGAAAATAGCCTCGGGTGGAGACACTCGGATGGGCCTATGGGGCTTTGGAGGGGCGGGTATCAAAATTAAGGCCCAATATCGAGTGCCGCTCTTCGAGGACATATAATTGACTGCCACTCTGAATTAGCGTGTGCCAAATGGCCGATAGGAGCCCTCATATTCAAGATTTTTTTTCCCTCGAATCGCGATTCGATCGAGAGCCCGTCTTTCGAGGGCTGTTGCAAAAAAATGGGTCCTACGAAAATTCTTAAAATCGCTCCAAGTATCCGTCATTGTGTCACGAACAAGTACCCTGAACCGTTTTTCTTAACTCCGTCAATAGCAGTTGGAAAATAGCCTCGGGTGGAGACACTCGGATGGGCCTATGGGGCTTTGGAGGGGCGGGTATCAAAATTAAGGCCCAATATCGAGTGCCGCTCTTCGAGGACATATAATTGACTGCCACTCTGAATTAGCGTGTGCCAAATGGCCGATAGGAGCCCTCATATTCAAGATTTTTTTTCCCTCGAATCGCGATTCGATCGAGAGCCCGTCTTTCGAGGGCTGTTGCAAAAAAATGGGTCCTACGAAAATTCTTAAAATCGCTCCAAGTATCCGTCATTGTGTCACGAACAAGTACCCTGAACCGTTTTTCTTAACTCCGTCATAGCAGTTGGAAAATAGCCTCGGGTGGAGACACTCGGATGGGCCTATGGGGCTTTGGAGGGGCGGGTATCAAAATTAAGGCCCAATATCGAGTGCCGCTCTTCGAGGACATATAATTGACTGCCACTCTGAATTAGCGTGTGCCAAATGGCCGATAGGAGCCCTCATATTCAAGATTTTTTTTCCCTCGAATCGCGATTCGATCGAGAGCCCGTCTTTCGAGGGCTGTTGCAAAAAAATGGGTCCTACGAAAATTCTTAAAATCGCTCCAAGTATCCGTCATTGTGTCACGAACAAGTACCCTGAACCGTTTTTCTTAACTCCGTCAATAGCAGTTGGAAAATAGCCTCGGGTGGAGACACTCGGATGGGCCTATGGGGCTTTGGAGGGGCGGGTATCAAAATTAAGGCCCAATATCGAGTGCCGCTCTTCGAGGACATATAATTGACTGCCACTCTGAATTAGCGTGTGCCAAATGGCCGTTAGGAGCCCTCATATTCAAGATTTTTTTTCCCTCGAATCGCGATTCGATCGAGAGCCCGTCTTTCGAGGGCTGTTGCAAAAAAATGGGTCCTACGAAAATTCTTAAAATCGCTCCAAGTATCCGTCATTGTGTCACGAACAAGTACCCTGAACCGTTTTTCTTAACTCCGTCAATAGCAGTTGGAAAATAGCCTCGGGTGGAGACACTCGGATGGGCCTATGGGGCTTTGGAGGGGCGGGTATCCAAAATAAGGCCCAATATCGAGTGCCGCTCTTCGAGGACATACAATTGACTGCCACTCTGAATTACCGTGTGCCAAATGGCCGATAGGAGCCATAATATTCAAGATTTTTTTTCCCCCGAATCGCGATTCGATCGAGAGCCGTCTTTCGAGGGCTGTTGCAAAAAAATGGGTCCTACGAAAATTCTTAAAATCGCTCCAAGTATCCGTCATTGTGTCACGAACAAGTACCCTGAACCGTTTTTCTTAACTCCGTCAATAGCAGTTGGAAAATAGCCTCGGGTGGAGACACTCGGATGGGCCTATGGGGCTTTGGAGGGGCGGGTATCCAAAATAAGGCCCAATATCGAGTGCCGCTCTTCGAGTACATACAATTGACTGCCACTCTGAATTACCGTGTGCCAAATGGCCGATAGGAGCCATAATATTCAAGATTTTTTTTCCCCCGAATCGCGATTCGATCGAGACCCGTCTTTCGAGGGCTGTTGCAAAAAAATGGGTCCTACGAAAATTCTTAAAATCGCTCCAAGTATCCGTCATTGTGTCACGAACAAGTACCCTGAACCGTTTTTCTTAACTCCGTCAATAGCAGTTGGAAAATAGCCTCGGGTGGAGACACTCGGATGGGCCTATGGGGCTTTGGAGGGGCGGGTATCAAAATTAAGGCCCAATATCGAGTGCCGCTCTTCGAGGACATATAATTCAATGCCACTCTGAATTACCGTGTGCCAAATGGCCGATAGGAGCCCTAATATTCAAGATTTTTTTTCCCTCGAATCGCGATTCGATCGAGAGCCGTCTTTCGAGGGCTGTTGCAAAAAAATGGGTCCTACGAAAATTCTTAAAATCGCTCCAAGTATCCGTCATGGTGTCACGAACAAGTATCCTGAACCGTTTTCCTTAACTCCGTCAATAGCAGTTGGAAGATAGCATCAGGAGGAGACACTCGGATGGGCCTATGGGTCTTTGGAGGGGCGGGTATCCAAAATAAGGCCCAATATCGAGTGCCGCTCTTCGAGGACATATAATTGACTGCCACTCTGAATTACCGTGTGCCAAATGGCCGATAGGAGCCCTAATATTCAAGATTTTTTTTCCCCCGAATCGCGATTCGATCGAGAGCTGTGTTTCGAGGGCTGTTGCAAAAAAATGGGTCCTACGAAAATTCTTAAAATCGCTCCAAGTATCGGTCATGGTGTCACGAACAAGTACCCTGAACCGTTTTTCTTAACTCCGTCAATAGCAGTTGGAAGATAGCATCAGGAGGAGACACTCGGATGGGCCTATGGGGCTTTGGAGGGGCGGGTATCCAAAATAAGGCCCAATATCGAGTGCCGCTCTTCGAGGACATATAATTCAATGCCACTCTGAATTACCGTGTGCCAAATGGCCGATAGGAGCCCAGATATTCAAGATTTTTTTTCCCTCGAATCGCGATTCGATCGAGAGCCGTCTTTCGAGGGCTGTTGCAAAAAAATGGGTCCTACGAAAATTCTTAAAATCGCTCCAAGTATCCGTCATGGTGTCACGAACAAGTACCCTGAACCGTTTTTCTTAACTCCGTCAATAGCAGTTGGAAAATAGCCTCGGGTGGAGACACTCGGATGGGCCTATGGGGCTTTGGAGGGGCGGGTATCCAAAATAAGGCCCAATATCGAGTGCCGCTCTTCGAGGACATATAATTGACTGCCACTCTGAATTACCGTGTGCCAAATGGACGATAGGAGCCCTAATATTCAAGATTTTTTTTCCCCCGAATCGCGATTCGATCGAGAGCTGTGTTTCGAGGGCTGTTGCAAAAAAATGGGTCCTACGAAAATTCTTAAAATCGCTCCAAGTATCGGTCATGGTGTCACGAACAAGTACCCTGAACCGTTTTTCTTAACTCCGTCAATAGCAGTTGGAAGATAGCATCAGGAGGAGACACTCGGATGGGCCTATGGGGCTTTGGAGGGGCGGGTATCCAAAATAAGGCCCAATATCGAGTGCCGCTCTTCGAGGACATATAATTCAATGCCACTCTGAATTACCGTGTGCCAAATGGCCGATAGGAGCCCTAATATTCAAGATTTTTTTTCCCTCGAATCGCGATTCGATCGAGAGCCGTCTTTCGAGGGCTGTTGCAAAAAAATGGGTCCTACGAAAATTCTTAAAATCGCTCCAAGTATCCGTCATGGTGTCACGAACAAGTATCCTGAACCGTTTTCCTTAACTCCGTCAATAGCAGTTGGAAGATAGCATCAGGAGGAGACACTCGGATGGGCCTATGGGGCTTTGGAGGGGCGGGTATCCAAAATAAGGCCCAATATCGAGTGCCGCTCTTCGAGGACATATAATTGACTGCCACTCTGAATTACCGTGTGCCAAATGGCCGATAGGAGCCCTGATATTCAACATTTTTTTTCCCCCGAATCGCGATTCGATCGAGAGCCGTCTTTCGAGGGCTGTTGCAAAAAAATGGGTCCTACGAAAATTCTTAAAATCGCTCCAAGTATCCGTCATTGTGTCACGAACAAGTACCCTGAACCGTTTTTCTTAACTCCGTCAATAGCAGTTGGAAAATAGCCTCGGGTGGAGACACTCGGATGGGCCTATGGGGCTTTGGAGGGGCGGGTATCCAAAATAAGGCCCAATATCGAGTGCCGCTCTTCGAGGACATATAATTGACTGCCACTCTGAATTACCGTGTGCCAAATGGCCGATAGGAGCCCTGATATTCAAGATTTTTTTTCCCCCGAATCGCGATTCGATCGAGAGCCGTCTTTCGAGGGCTGTTGCAAAAAAATGGGTCCTACGAAAATTCTTAAAATCGCTCCAAGTATCCGTCATTGTGTCACGAACAAGTACCCTGAACCGTTTTTCTTAACTCCGTAAATAGCAGGTGGAAAATAGCCTCGGGTGGAGACACTCGGATGGGCCTATGGGGCTTTGGAGGGGCGGGTATCCAAAATAAGGCCCAATATCGAGTGCCGCTCTTCGAGGACATATAATTCAATGCCACTCTGAATTACCGTGTGCCAAATGGCCGATAGGAGCCCTGATATTCAAGATTTTTTTTCCCTCGAATCGCGATTCGATCGAGAGCCGTCTTTCGAGGGCTGTTGCAAAAAAATGGGTCCTACGAAAATTCTTAAAATCGCTCCAAGTATCCGTCATGGTGTCACGAACAAGTACCCTGAACCGTTTTTCTTAACTCCGTCAATAGCAGTTGGAAAATAGCCTCGGGTGGAGACACTCGGATGGGCCTATGGGGCTTTGGAGGGGCGGGTATCCAAAATAAGGCCCAATATCGAGTGCCGCTCTTCGAGGACATATAATTGACTGCCACTCTGAATTACCGTGTGCCAAATGGACGATAGGAGCCCTAATATTCAAGATTTTTTTTCCCCCGAATCGCGATTCGATCGAGAGCTGTGTTTCGAGGGCTGTTGCAAAAAAATGGGTCCTACGAAAATTCTTAAAATCGCTCCAAGTATCGGTCATGGTGTCACGAACAAGTACCCTGAACCGTTTTTCTTAACTCCGTCAATAGCAGTTGGAAGATAGCATCAGGAGGAGACACTCGGATGGGCCTATGGGGCTTTGGAGGGGCGGGTATCCAAAATAAGGCCCAATATCGAGTGCCGCTCTTCGAGGACATATAATTCAATGCCACTCTGAATTACCGTGTGCCAAATGGCCGATAGGAGCCCTAATATTCAAGATTTTTTTTCCCTCGAATCGCGATTCGATCGAGAGCCGTCTTTCGAGGGCTGTTGCAAAAAAATGGGTCCTACGAAAATTCTTAAAATCGCTCCAAGTATCCGTCATGGTGTCACGAACAAGTATCCTGAACCGTTTTCCTTAACTCCGTCAATAGCAGTTGGAAGATAGCATCAGGAGGAGACACTCGGATGGGCCTATGGGGCTTTGGAGGGGCGGGTATCCAAAATAAGGCCCAATATCGAGTGCCGCTCTTCGAGGACATATAATTGACTGCCACTCTGAATTACCGTGTGCCAAATGGCCGATAGGAGCCCTGATATTCAAGATTTTTTTTCCCCAGAATCGCGATTCGATCGAGAGCCGTCTTTCGAGGGCTGTTGCAAAAAAATGGGTCCTACGAAAATTCTTAAAATCGCTCCAAGTATCCGTCATTGTGTCACGAACAAGTACCCTGAACCGTTTTTCTTCACTCCGTCAATAGCAGTTGGAAAATAGCCTCGGGTGGAGACACTCGGATGGGCCTATGGGGCTTTGGAGGGGCGGGTATCCAAAATAAGGCCCAATATCGAGTGCCGCTCTTCGAGGACATATAATTGACTGCCACTCTGAATTACCGTGTGCCAAATGGCCGATAGGAGCCCTGATATTCAAGATTTTTTTTCCCCCGAATCGCGATTCGATCGAGAGCCGTCTTTCGAGGGCTGTTGCAAAAAAATGGGTCCTACGAAAATTCTTAAAATCGCTCCAAGTATCCGTCATTGTGTCACGAACAAGTACCCTGAACCGTTTTTCTTAACTCCGTCAATAGCAGTTGGAAAATAGCCTCGGGTGGAGACACTCGGATGGGCCTATGGGGCTTTGGAGGGGCGGGTATCCAAAATAAGGCCCAATATCGAGTGCCGCTCTTCGAGGACATACAATTGACTGCCACTCTGAATTACCGTGTGCCAAATGGCCGATAGGAGCCATAATATTCAAGATTTTTTTTCCCCCGAATCGCGATTCGATCGAGAGCCGTCTTTCGAGGGCTGTTGCAAAAAAATGGGTCCTACGAAAATTCTTAAAATCGCTCCAAGTATCCGTCATTGTGTCTCGAACAAGTACCCTGAACCGTTTTTCTTAACTCCGTCAATAGCAGTTGGAAAATAGCCTCGGGTGGAGACACTCGGATGGGCCTATGGGGCTTTGGAGGGGCGGGTATCCAAAATAAGGCCCAATATCGAGTGCCGCTCTTCGAGGACATACAATTGACTGCCACTCTGAATTACCGTGTGCCAAATGGCCGATAGGAGCCATAATATTCAAGATTTTTTTTCCCCCGAATCGCGATTCGATCGAGAGCCGTGTTTCGAGGGCTGTTGCAAAAAAATGGGTCCTACGAAAATTCTTAAAATCGCTCCAAGTATCCGTCATTGTGTCACGAACAAGTACCCTGAACCGTTTTTCTTAACTCCGTCAATAGCAGTTGGAAAATAGCCTCGGGTGGAGACACTCGGATGGGCCTATGGGGCTTTGGAGGGGCGGGTATCAAAATTAAGGCCCAATATCGTGTGCCGCTCTTCGAGGACATATAATTGACTGCCACTCTGAATTAGCGTGTGCCAAATGGCCGATAGGAGCCCTCATATTCAAGATTTTTTTTCCCTCGAATCGCGATTCGATCGAGAGCCCGTCTTTCGAGGGCTGTTGCAAAAAAATGGGTCCTACGAAAATTCTTAAAATCGCTCCAAGTATCCGTCATTGTGTCACGAACAAGTACCCTGAACCGTTTTTCTTAACTCCGTCAATAGCAGTTGGAAAATAGCCTCGGGTGGAGACACTCGGATGGGCCTATGGGGCTTTGGAGGGGCGGGTATCAAAATTAAGGCCCAATATCGAGTGCCGCTCTTCGAGGACATATAATTGACTGCCACTCTGAATTAGCGTGTGCCAAATGGCCGATAGGAGCCCTCATATTCAAGATTTTTTTTCCCTCGAATCGCGATTCGATCGAGAGCCCGTCTTTCGAGGGCTGTTGCAAAAAAATGGGTCCTACGAAAATTCTTAAAATCGCTCCAAGTATCCGTCATTGTGTCACGAACAAGTACCCTGAACCGTTTTTCTTAACTCCGTCAATAGCAGTTGGAAAATAGCCTCGGGTGGAGACACTCGGATGGGCCTATGGGGCTTTGGAGGGGCGGGTATCAAAATTAAGGCCCAATATCGAGTGCCGCTCTTCGAGGACATATAATTGACTGCCACTCTGAATTAGCGTGTGCCAAATGGCCGATAGGAGCCCTCATATTCAAGATTTTTTTTCCCTCGAATCGCGATTCGATCGAGAGCCCGTCTTTCGAGGGCTGTTGCAAAAAAATGGGTCCTACGAAAATTCTTAAAATCGCTCCAAGTATCCGTCATTGTGTCACGAACAAGTACCCTGAACCGTTTTTCTTAACTCCGTCAATAGCAGTTGGAAAATAGCCTCGGGTGGAGACACTCGGATGGGCCTATGGGGCTTTGGAGGGGCGGGTATCAAAATTAAGGCCCAATATCGAGTGCCGCTCTTCGAGGACATATAATTGACTGCCACTCTGAATTAGCGTGTGCCAAATGGCCGATAGGAGCCCTCATATTCAAGATTTTTTTACCCTCGAATCGCGATTCGATCGAGAGCCCGTCTTTCGAGGGCTGTTGCAAAAAAATGGGTCCTACGAAAATTCTTAAAATCGCTCCAAGTATCCGTCATTGTGTCACGAACAAGTACCCTGAACCGTTTTTCTTAACTCCGTCAATAGCAGTTGGAAAATAGCCTCGGGTGGAGACACTCGGATGGGCCTATGGGGCTTTGGAGGGGCGGGTATCAAAATTAAGGCCCAATATCGAGTGCCGCTCTTCGAGGACATATAATTGACTGCCACTCTGAATTAGCGTGTGCCAAATGGCCGATAGGAGCCCTCATATTCAAGATTTTTTTTCCCTCGAATCGCGATTCGATCGAGAGCCCGTCTTTCGAGGGCTGTTGCAAAAAAATGGGTCCTACGAAAATTCTTAAAATCGCTCCAAGTATCCGTCATTGTGTCACGAACAAGTACCCTGAACCGTTTTTCTTAACTCCGTCAATAGCAGTTGGAAAATAGCCTCGGGTGGAGACACTCGGATGGGCCTATGGGGCTTTGGAGGGGCGGGTATCCAAAATAAGGCCCAATATCGAGTGCCGCTCTTCGAGGACATACAATTGACTGCCACTCTGAATTACCGTGTGCAAAATGGCCGATAGGAGCCATAATATTCAAGATTTTTTTTCCCCCGAATCGCGATTCGATCGAGAGCCGTCTTTCGAGGGCTGTTGCAAAAAAATGGGTCCTACGAAAATTCTTAAAATCGCTCCAAGTATCCGTCATTGTGTCACGAACAAGTACCCTGAACCGTTTTTCTTAACTCCGTCAATAGCAGTTGGAAAATAGCCTCGGGTGGAGACACTCGGATGGGCCTATGGGGCTTTGGAGGGGCGGGTATCAAAATTAAGGCCCAATATCGAGTGCCGCTCTTCGAGGACATATAATTGACTGCCACTCTGAATTAGCGTGTGCCAAATGGCCGATAGGAGCCCTCATATTCAAGATTTTTTTTCCCTCGAATCGCGATTCGATCGAGAGCCCGTCTTTCGAGGGCTGTTGCAAAAAAATGGGTCCTACGAAAATTCTTAAAATCGCTCCAAGTATCCGTCATTGTGTCACGAACAAGTACCCTGAACCGTTTTTCTTAACTCCGTCAATAGCAGTTGGAAAATAGCCTCGGGTGGAGACACTCGGATGGGCCTATGGGGCTTTGGAGGGGCGGGTTTCCAAAATAAGGCCCAATATCGAGTGCCGCTCTTCGAGGACATACAATTGACTGCCACTCTGAATTACCGTGTGCCAAATGGCCGATAGGAGCCATAATATTCAAGATTTTTTTTCCCCCGAATCGCGATTCGATCGAGAGCCGTCTTTCGAGGGCTGTTGCAAAAAAATGGGTCCTACGAAAATTCTTAAAATCGCTCCAAGTATCCGTCATTGTGTCACGAACAAGTACCCTGAACCGTTTTTCTTAACTCCGTCAATAGCAGTTGGAAAATAGCCTCGGGTGGAGACACTCGGATGGGCCTATGGGGCTTTGGAGGGGCGGGTATCCAAAATAAGGCCCAATATCGAGTGCCGCTCTTCGAGGACATACAATTGACTGCCACTCTGAATTACCGTGTGCCAAATGGCCGATAGGAGCCATAATATTCAAGATTTTTTTTCCCCCGAATCGCGATTCGATCGAGAGCCGTCTTTCGAGGGCTGTTGCAAAAAAATGGGTCCTACGAAAATTCTTAAAATCGCTCCAAGTATCCGTCATTGTGTCACGAACAAGTACCCTGAACCGTTTTTCTTAACTCCGTCAATAGCAGTTGGAAAATAGCCTCGGGTGGAGACACTCGGATGGGCCTATGGGGCTTTGGAGGGGCGGGTATCAAAATTAAGGCCCAATATCGAGTGCCGCTCTTCGAGGACATATAATTGACTGCCACTCTGAATTAGCGTGTGCCAAATGGCCGATAGGAGCCCTCATATTCAAGATTTTTTTTCCCTCGAATCGCGATTCGATCGAGAGCCCGTCTTTCGAGGGCTGTTGCAAAAAAATGGGTCCTACGAAAATTCTTAAAATCGCTCCAAGTATCCGTCATTGTGTCACGAACAAGTACCCTGAACCGTTTTTCTTAACTCCGTCAATAGCAGTTGGAAAATAGCCTCGGGTGGAGACACCCGGATGGGCCTATGGGGCTTTGGAGGGGCGGGTATCAAAATTAAGGCCCAATATCGAGTGCCGCTCTTCGAGGACATATAATTGACTGCCACTCTGAATTAGCGTGTGCCAAATGGCCGATAGGAGCCCTCATATTCAAGATTTTTTTTCCCTCGAATCGCGATTCGATCGAGAGCCCGTCTTTCGAGGGCTGTTGCAAAAAAATGGGTCCTACGAAAATTCTTAAAATCGCTCCAAGTATCCGTCATTGTGTCACGAACAAGTACCCTGAACCGTTTTTCTTAACTCCGTCAATAGCAGTTGGAAAATAGCCTCGGGTGGAGACACTCGGATGGGCCTATGGGGCTTTGGAGGGGCGGGTATCAAAATTAAGGCCCAATATCGAGTGCCGCTCTTCGAGGACATATAATTGACTGCCACTCTGAATTAGCGTGTGCCAAATGGCCGATAGGAGCCCTCATATTCAAGATTTTTTTTCCCTCGAATCGCGATTCGATCGAGAGCCCGTCTTTCGAGGGCTGTTGCAAAAAAATGGGTCCTACGAAAATTCTTAAAATCGCTCCAAGTATCCGTCATTGTGTCACGAACAAGTACCCTGAACCGTTTTTCTTAACTCCGTCAATAGCAGTTGGAAAATAGCCTCGGGTGGAGACACTCGGATGGGCCTATGGGGCTTTGGAGGGGCGGGTATCAAAATTAAGGCCCAATATCGAGTGCCGCTCTTCGAGGACATATAATTGACTGCCACTCTGAATTAGCGTGTGCCAAATGGCCGATAGGAGCCCTCATATTCAAGATTTTTTTTCCCTCGAATCGCGATTCGATCGAGAGCCTGTCTTTCGAGGGCTGTTGCAAAAAAATGGGTCCTACGAAAATTCTTAAAATCGCTCCAAGTATCCGTCATTGTGTCACGAACAAGTACCCTGAACCGTTTTTCTTAACTCCGTCAATAGCAGTTGGAAAATAGCCTCGGGTGGACACTCGGATGGGCCTATGGGGCTTTGGAGGGGCGGGTATCAAAATTAAGGCCCAATATCGAGTGCCGCTCTTCGAGGACATATAATTGACTGCCACTCTGAATTAGCGTGTGCCAAATGGCCGATAGGAGCCCTCATATTCAAGATTTTTTTTCCCTCGAATCGCGATTCGATCGAGAGCCCGTCTTTCGAGGGCTGTTGCAAAAAAATGGGTCCTACGAAAATTCTTAAAATCGCTCCAAGTATCCGTCATTGTGTCACGAACAAGTACCCTGAACCGTTTTTCTTAACTCCGTCAATAGCAGTTGGAAAATAGCCTCGGGTGGAGACACTCGGATGGGCCTATGGGGCTTTGGAGGGGCGGGTATCCAAAATAAGGCCCAATATCGAGTGCCGCTCTTCGAGGACATACAATTGACTGCCACTCTGAATTACCGTGTGCAAAATGGCCGATAGGAGCCATAATATTCAAGATTTTTTTTCCCCCGAATCGCGATTCGATCGAGAGCCGTCTTTCGAGGGCTGTTGCAAAAAAATGGGTCCTACGAAAATTCTTAAAATCGCTCCAAGTATCCGTCATTGTGTCACGAACAAGTACCCTGAACCGTTTTTCTTAACTCCGTCAATAGCAGTTGGAAAATAGCCTCGGGTGGAGACACTCGGATGGGCCTATGGGGCTTTGGAGGGGCGGGTATCAAAATTAAGGCCCAATATCGAGTGCCGCTCTTCGAGGACATATAATTGACTGCCACTCTGAATTAGCGTGTGCCAAATGGCCGATAGGAGCCCTCATATTCAAGATTTTTTTTCCCTCGAATCGCGATTCGATCGAGAGCCCGTCTTTCGAGGGCTGTTGCAAAAAAATGGGTCCTACGAAAATTCTTAAAATCGCTCCAAGTATCCGTCATTGTGTCACGAACAAGTACCCTGAACCGTTTTTCTTAACTCCGTCAATAGCAGTTGGAAAATAGCCTCGGGTGGAGACACTCGGATGGGCCTATGGGGCTTTGGAGGGGCGGGTTTCCAAAATAAGGCCCAATATCGAGTGCCGCTCTTCGAGGACATACAATTGACTGCCACTCTGAATTACCGTGTGCCAAATGGCCGATAGGAGCCATAATATTCAAGATTTTTTTTCCCCCGAATCGCGATTCGATCGAGAGCCGTCTTTCGAGGGCTGTTGCAAAAAAATGGGTCCTACGAAAATTCTTAAAATCGCTCCAAGTATCCGTCATTGTGTCACGAACAAGTACCCTGAACCGTTTTTCTTAACTCCGTCAATAGCAGTTGGAAAATAGCCTCGGGTGGAGACACTCGGATGGGCCTATGGGGCTTTGGAGGGGCGGGTATCCAAAATAAGGCCCAATATCGAGTGCCGCTCTTCGAGGACATACAATTGACTGCCACTCTGAATTACCGTGTGCCAAATGGCCGATAGGAGCCATAATATTCAAGATTTTTTTTCCCCCGAATCGCGATTCGATCGAGAGCCGTCTTTCGAGGGCTGTTGCAAAAAAATGGGTCCTACGAAAATTCTTAAAATCGCTCCAAGTATCCGTCATTGTGTCACGAACAAGTACCCTGAACCGTTTTTCTTAACTCCGTCAATAGCAGTTGGAAAATAGCCTCGGGTGGAGACACTCGGATGGGCCTATGGGGCTTTGGAGGGGCGGGTATCAAAATTAAGGCCCAATATCGAGTGCCGCTCTTCGAGGACATATAATTGACTGCCACTCTGAATTAGCGTGTGCCAAATGGCCGATAGGAGCCCTCATATTCAAGATTTTTTTTCCCTCGAATCGCGATTCGATCGAGAGCCCGTCTTTCGAGGGCTGTTGCAAAAAAATGGGTCCTACGAAAATTCTTAAAATCGCTCCAAGTATCCGTCATTGTGTCACGAACAAGTACCCTGAACCGTTTTTCTTAACTCCGTCAATAGCAGTTGGAAAATAGCCTCGGGTGGAGACACCCGGATGGGCCTATGGGGCTTTGGAGGGGCGGGTATCAAAATTAAGGCCCAATATCGAGTGCCGCTCTTCGAGGACATATAATTGACTGCCACTCTGAATTAGCGTGTGCCAAATGGCCGATAGGAGCCCTCATATTCAAGATTTTTTTTCCCTCGAATCGCGATTCGATCGAGAGCCCGTCTTTCGAGGGCTGTTGCAAAAAAATGGGTCCTACGAAAATTCTTAAAATCGCTCCAAGTATCCGTCATTGTGTCACGAACAAGTACCCTGAACCGTTTTTCTTAACTCCGTCAATAGCAGTTGGAAAATAGCCTCGGGTGGAGACACTCGGATGGGCCTATGGGGCTTTGGAGGGGCGGGTATCAAAATTAAGGCCCAATATCGAGTGCCGCTCTTCGAGGACATATAATTGACTGCCACTCTGAATTAGCGTGTGCCAAATGGCCGATAGGAGCCCTCATATTCAAGATTTTTTTTCCCTCGAATCGCGATTCGATCGAGAGCCCGTCTTTCGAGGGCTGTTGCAAAAAAATGGGTCCTACGAAAATTCTTAAAATCGCTCCAAGTATCCGTCATTGTGTCACGAACAAGTACCCTGAACCGTTTTTCTTAACTCCGTCAATAGCAGTTGGAAAATAGCCTCGGGTGGAGACACTCGGATGGGCCTATGGGGCTTTGGAGGGGCGGGTATCAAAATTAAGGCCCAATATCGAGTGCCGCTCTTCGAGGACATATAATTGACTGCCACTCTGAATTAGCGTGTGCCAAATGGCCGATAGGAGCCCTCATATTCAAGATTTTTTTTCCCTCGAATCGCGATTCGATCGAGAGCCTGTCTTTCGAGGGCTGTTGCAAAAAAATGGGTCCTACGAAAATTCTTAAAATCGCTCCAAGTATCCGTCATTGTGTCACGAACAAGTACCCTGAACCGTTTTTCTTAACTCCGTCAATAGCAGTTGGAAAATAGCCTCGGGTGGACACTCGGATGGGCCTATGGGGCTTTGGAGGGGCGGGTATCAAAATTAAGGCCCAATATCGAGTGCCGCTCTTCGAGGACATATAATTGACTGCCACTCTGAATTAGCGTGTGCCAAATGGCCGATAGGAGCCCTCATATTCAAGATTTTTTTTCCCTCGAATCGCGATTCGATCGAGAGCCCGTCTTTCGAGGGCTGTTGCAAAAAAATGGGTCCTACGAAAATTCTTAAAATCGCTAAAAGTATCCGTCATTGTGTCACGAACAAGTACCCTGAACCGTTTTTCTTAACTCCGTCAATAGCAGTTGGAAAATAGCCTCGGGTGGAGACACTCGGATGGGTCTATGGGGCTTTGGAGGGGCGGGTATCCAAAATAAGGCCCAATATCGAGTGCCGCTCTTCGAGGACATACAATTGACTGCCACTCTGAATTACCGTGTGCCAAATGGCCGATAGGAGCCATAATATTCAAGATTTTTTTTCCCCCGAATCGCGATTCGATCGAGAGCCGTCTTTCGAGGGCTGTTGCAAAAAAATGGGTCCTACGAAAATTCTTAAAATCGCTCCAAGTATCCGTCATTGTGTCACGAACAAGTACCCTGAACCGTTTTTCTTAACTCCGTCAATAGCAGTTGGAAAATAGCCTCGGGTGGAGACACTCGGATGGGCCTATGGGGCTTTGGAGGGGCGGGTATCCAAAATAAGGCCCAATATCGAGTGCCGCTCTTCGAGGACATACAATTGACTGCCACTCTGAATTACCGTGTGCCAAATGGCCGATAGGAGCCATAATATTCAAGATTTTTTTTCCCCCGAATCGCGATTCGATCGAGAGCCGTCTTTCGAGGGCTGTTGCAAAAAAATGGGTCCTACGAAAATTCTTAAAATCGCTCCAAGTATCCGTCATTGTGTCACGAACAAGTACCCTGAACCGTTTTTCTTAACTCCGTCAATAGCAGTTGGAAAATAGCCTCGGGTGGAGACACTCGGATGGGCCTATGGGGCTTTGGAGGGGCGGGTATCAAAATTAAGGCCCAATATCGAGTGCCGCTCTTCGAGGACATATAATTGACTGCCACTCTGAATTAGCGTGTGCCAAATGGCCGATAGGAGCCCTCATATTCAAGATTTTTTTTCCCTCGAATCGCGATTCGATCGAGAGCCCGTCTTTCGAGGGCTGTTGCAAAAAAATGGGTCCTACGAAAATTCTTAAAATCGCTCCAAGTATCCGTCATTGTGTCACGAACAAGTACCCTGAACCGTTTTTCTTAACTCCGTCAATAGCAGTTGGAAAATAGCCTCGGGTGGAGACACTCGGATGGGCCTATGGGGCTTTGGAGGGGCGGGTATCAAAATTAAGGCCCAATATCGAGTGCCGCTCTTCGAGGACATATAATTGACTGCCACTCTGAATTAGCGTGTGCCAAATGGCCGATAGGAGCCCTCATATTCAAGATTTTTTTTCCCTCGAATCGCGATTCGATCGAGAGCCTGTCTTTCGAGGGCTGTTGCAAAAAAATGGGTCCTACGAAAATTCTTAAAATCGCTCCAAGTATCCGTCATTGTGTCACGAACAAGTACCCTGAACCGTTTTTCTTAACTCCGTCAATAGCAGTTGGAAAATAGCCTCGGGTGGACACTCGGATGGGCCTATGGGGCTTTGGAGGGGCGGGTATCAAAATTAAGGCCCAATATCGAGTGCCGCTCTTCGAGGACATATAATTGACTGCCACTCTGAATTAGCGTGTGCCAAATGGCCGATAGGAGCCCTCATATTCAAGATTTTTTTTCCCTCGAATCGCGATTCGATCGAGAGCCCGTCTTTCGAGGGCTGTTGCAAAAAAATGGGTCCTACGAAAATTCTTAAAATCGCTAAAAGTATCCGTCATTGTGTCACGAACAAGTACCCTGAACCGTTTTTCTTAACTCCGTCAATAGCAGTTGGAAAATAGCCTCGGGTGGAGACACTCGGATGGGTCTATGGGGCTTTGGAGGGGCGGGTATCCAAAATAAGGCCCAATATCGAGTGCCGCTCTTCGAGGACATACAATTGACTGCCACTCTGAATTACCGTGTGCCAAATGGCCGATAGGAGCCATAATATTCAAGATTTTTTTTCCCCCGAATCGCGATTCGATCGAGAGCCGTCTTTCGAGGGCTGTTGCAAAAAAATGGGTCCTACGAAAATTCTTAAAATCGCTCCAAGTATCCGTCATTGTGTCACGAACAAGTACCCTGAACCGTTTTTCTTAACTCCGTCAATAGCAGTTGGAAAATAGCCTCGGGTGGAGACACTCGGATGGGCCTATGGGGCTTTGGAGGGGCGGGTATCCAAAATAAGGCCCAATATCGAGTGCCGCTCTTCGAGGACATACAATTGACTGCCACTCTGAATTACCGTGTGCCAAATGGCCGATAGGAGCCATAATATTCAAGATTTTTTTTCCCCCGAATCGCGATTCGATCGAGAGCCGTCTTTCGAGGGCTGTTGCAAAAAAATGGGTCCTACGAAAATTCTTAAAATCGCTCCAAGTATCCGTCATTGTGTCACGAACAAGTACCCTGAACCGTTTTTCTTAACTCCGTCAATAGCAGTTGGAAAATAGCCTCGGGTGGAGACACTCGGATGGGCCTATGGGGCTTTGGAGGGGCGGGTATCAAAATTAAGGCCCAATATCGAGTGCCGCTCTTCGAGGACATATAATTGACTGCCACTCTGAATTAGCGTGTGCCAAATGGCCGATAGGAGCCCTCATATTCAAGATTTTTTTTCCCTCGAATCGCGATTCGATCGAGAGCCCGTCTTTCGAGGGCTGTTGCAAAAAAATGGGTCCTACGAAAATTCTTAAAATCGCTCCAAGTATCCGTCATTGTGTCACGAACAAGTACCCTGAACCGTTTTTCTTAACTCCGTCAATAGCAGTTGGAAAATAGCCTCGGGTGGAGACACTCGGATGGGCCTATGGGGCTTTGGAGGGGCGGGTATCAAAATTAAGGCCCAATATCGAGTGCCGCTCTTCGAGGACATATAATTGACTGCCACTCTGAATTAGCGTGTGCCAAATGGCCGATAGGAGCCCTCATATTCAAGATTTTTTTTCCCTCGAATCGCGATTCGATCGAGAGCCCGTCTTTCGAGGGCTGTTGCAAAAAAATGGGTCCTACGAAAATTCTTAAAATCGCTCCAAGTATCCGTCATTGTGTCACGAACAAGTACCCTGAACCGTTTTTCTTAACTCCGTCAATAGCAGTTGGAAAATAGCCTCGGGTGGAGACACTCGGATGGGCCTATGGGGCTTTGGAGGGGCGGGTATCCAAAATAAGGCCCAATATCGAGTGCCGCTCTTCGAGGACATACAATTGACTGCCACTCTGAATTACCGTGTGCCAAATGGCCGATAGGAGCCATAATATTCAAGATTTTTTTTCCCCCGAATCGCGATTCGATCGAGAGCCGTCTTTCGAGGGCTGTTGCAAAAAAATGGGTCCTACGAAAATTCTTAAAATCGCTCCAAGTATCCGTCATTGTGTCACGAACAAGTACCCTGAACCGTTTTTCTTAACTCCGTCAATAGCAGTTGGAAAATAGCCTCGGGTGGAGACACTCGGATGGGCCTATGGGGCTTTGGAGGGGCGGGTATCCAAAATAAGGCCCAATATCGAGTGCCGCTCTTCGAGGACATATAATTCAATGCCACTCTGAATTACCGTGTGCCAAATGGCCGATAGGAGCCCAGATATTCAAGATTTTTTTTCCCTCGAATCGCGATTCGATCGAGAGCCGTCTTTCGAGGGCTGTTGCAAAAAAATGGGTCCTACGAAAATTCTTAAAATCGCTCCAAGTATCCGTCATGGTGTCACGAACAAGTACCCTGAACCGTTTTTCTTAACTCCGTCAATAGCAGTTGGAAAATAGCCTCGGGTGGAGACACTCGGATGGGCCTATGGGGCTTTGGAGGGGCGGGTATCCAAAATAAGGCCCAATATCGAGTGCCGCTCTTCGAGGACATATAATTGACTGCCACTCTGAATTACCGTGTGCCAAATGGACGATAGGAGCCCTAATATTCAAGATTTTTTTTCCCCCGAATCGCGATTCGATCGAGAGCTGTGTTTCGAGGGCTGTTGCAAAAAAATGGGTCCTACGAAAATTCTTAAAATCGCTCCAAGTATCGGTCATGGTGTCACGAACAAGTACCCTGAACCGTTTTTCTTAACTCCGTCAATAGCAGTTGGAAGATAGCATCAGGAGGAGACACTCGGATGGGCCTATGGGGCTTTGGAGGGGCGGGTATCCAAAATAAGGCCCAATATCGAGTGCCGCTCTTCGAGGACATATAATTCAATGCCACTCTGAATTACCGTGTGCCAAATGGCCGATAGGAGCCCTAATATTCAAGATTTTTTTTCCCTCGAATCGCGATTCGATCGAGAGCCGTCTTTCGAGGGCTGTTGCAAAAAAATGGGTCCTACGAAAATTCTTAAAATCGCTCCAAGTATCCGTCATGGTGTCACGAACAAGTATCCTGAACCGTTTTCCTTAACTCCGTCAATAGCAGTTGGAAGATAGCATCAGGAGGAGACACTCGGATGGGCCTATGGGGCTTTGGAGGGGCGGGTATCCAAAATAAGGCCCAATATCGAGTGCCGCTCTTCGAGGACATATAATTGACTGCCACTCTGAATTACCGTGTGCCAAATGGCCGATAGGAGCCCTGATATTCAACATTTTTTTTCCCCCGAATCGCGATTCGATCGAGAGCCGTCTTTCGAGGGCTGTTGCAAAAAAATGGGTCCTACGAAAATTCTTAAAATCGCTCCAAGTATCCGTCATTGTGTCACGAACAAGTACCCTGAACCGTTTTTCTTAACTCCGTCAATAGCAGTTGGAAAATAGCCTCGGGTGGAGACACTCGGATGGGCCTATGGGGCTTTGGAGGGGCGGGTATCCAAAATAAGGCCCAATATCGAGTGCCGCTCTTCGAGGACATATAATTGACTGCCACTCTGAATTACCGTGTGCCAAATGGCCGATAGGAGCCCTGATATTCAAGATTTTTTTTCCCCCGAATCGCGATTCGATCGAGAGCCGTCTTTCGAGGGCTGTTGCAAAAAAATGGGTCCTACGAAAATTCTTAAAATCGCTCCAAGTATCCGTCATTGTGTCACGAACAAGTACCCTGAACCGTTTTTCTTAACTCCGTAAATAGCAGGTGGAAAATAGCCTCGGGTGGAGACACTCGGATGGGCCTATGGGGCTTTGGAGGGGCGGGTATCCAAAATAAGGCCCAATATCGAGTGCCGCTCTTCGAGGACATATAATTCAATGCCACTCTGAATTACCGTGTGCCAAATGGCCGATAGGAGCCCTGATATTCAAGATTTTTTTTCCCTCGAATCGCGATTCGATCGAGAGCCGTCTTTCGAGGGCTGTTGCAAAAAAATGGGTCCTACGAAAATTCTTAAAATCGCTCCAAGTATCCGTCATGGTGTCACGAACAAGTACCCTGAACCGTTTTTCTTAACTCCGTCAATAGCAGTTGGAAAATAGCCTCGGGTGGAGACACTCGGATGGGCCTATGGGGCTTTGGAGGGGCGGGTATCCAAAATAAGGCCCAATATCGAGTGCCGCTCTTCGAGGACATATAATTGACTGCCACTCTGAATTACCGTGTGCCAAATGGACGATAGGAGCCCTAATATTCAAGATTTTTTTTCCCCCGAATCGCGATTCGATCGAGAGCTGTGTTTCGAGGGCTGTTGCAAAAAAATGGGTCCTACGAAAATTCTTAAAATCGCTCCAAGTATCGGTCATGGTGTCACGAACAAGTACCCTGAACCGTTTTTCTTAACTCCGTCAATAGCAGTTGGAAGATAGCATCAGGAGGAGACACTCGGATGGGCCTATGGGGCTTTGGAGGGGCGGGTATCCAAAATAAGGCCCAATATCGAGTGCCGCTCTTCGAGGACATATAATTCAATGCCACTCTGAATTACCGTGTGCCAAATGGCCGATAGGAGCCCTAATATTCAAGATTTTTTTTCCCTCGAATCGCGATTCGATCGAGAGCCGTCTTTCGAGGGCTGTTGCAAAAAAATGGGTCCTACGAAAATTCTTAAAATCGCTCCAAGTATCCGTCATGGTGTCACGAACAAGTATCCTGAACCGTTTTCCTTAACTCCGTCAATAGCAGTTGGAAGATAGCATCAGGAGGAGACACTCGGATGGGCCTATGGGGCTTTGGAGGGGCGGGTATCCAAAATAAGGCCCAATATCGAGTGCCGCTCTTCGAGGACATATAATTGACTGCCACTCTGAATTACCGTGTGCCAAATGGCCGATAGGAGCCCTGATATTCAAGATTTTTTTTCCCCAGAATCGCGATTCGATCGAGAGCCGTCTTTCGAGGGCTGTTGCAAAAAAATGGGTCCTACGAAAATTCTTAAAATCGCTCCAAGTATCCGTCATTGTGTCACGAACAAGTACCCTGAACCGTTTTTCTTCACTCCGTCAATAGCAGTTGGAAAATAGCCTCGGGTGGAGACACTCGGATGGGCCTATGGGGCTTTGGAGGGGCGGGTATCCAAAATAAGGCCCAATATCGAGTGCCGCTCTTCGAGGACATATAATTGACTGCCACTCTGAATTACCGTGTGCCAAATGGCCGATAGGAGCCCTGATATTCAAGATTTTTTTTCCCCCGAATCGCGATTCGATCGAGAGCCGTCTTTCGAGGGCTGTTGCAAAAAAATGGGTCCTACGAAAATTCTTAAAATCGCTCCAAGTATCCGTCATTGTGTCACGAACAAGTACCCTGAACCGTTTTTCTTAACTCCGTCAATAGCAGTTGGAAAATAGCCTCGGGTGGAGACACTCGGATGGGCCTATGGGGCTTTGGAGGGGCGGGTATCCAAAATAAGGCCCAATATCGAGTGCCGCTCTTCGAGGACATACAATTGACTGCCACTCTGAATTACCGTGTGCCAAATGGCCGATAGGAGCCATAATATTCAAGATTTTTTTTCCCCCGAATCGCGATTCGATCGAGAGCCGTCTTTCGAGGGCTGTTGCAAAAAAATGGGTCCTACGAAAATTCTTAAAATCGCTCCAAGTATCCGTCATTGTGTCTCGAACAAGTACCCTGAACCGTTTTTCTTAACTCCGTCAATAGCAGTTGGAAAATAGCCTCGGGTGGAGACACTCGGATGGGCCTATGGGGCTTTGGAGGGGCGGGTATCCAAAATAAGGCCCAATATCGAGTGCCGCTCTTCGAGGACATACAATTGACTGCCACTCTGAATTACCGTGTGCCAAATGGCCGATAGGAGCCATAATATTCAAGATTTTTTTTCCCCCGAATCGCGATTCGATCGAGAGCCGTGTTTCGAGGGCTGTTGCAAAAAAATGGGTCCTACGAAAATTCTTAAAATCGCTCCAAGTATCCGTCATTGTGTCACGAACAAGTACCCTGAACCGTTTTTCTTAACTCCGTCAATAGCAGTTGGAAAATAGCCTCGGGTGGAGACACTCGGATGGGCCTATGGGGCTTTGGAGGGGCGGGTATCAAAATTAAGGCCCATTATCGTGTGCCGCTCTTCGAGGACATATAATTGACTGCCACTCTGAATTAGCGTGTGCCAAATGGCCGATAGGAGCCCTCATATTCAAGATTTTTTTTCCCTCGAATCGCGATTCGATCGAGAGCCCGTCTTTCGAGGGCTGTTGCAAAAAAATGGGTCCTACGAAAATTCTTAAAATCGCTCCAAGTATCCGTCATTGTGTCACGAACAAGTACCCTGAACCGTTTTTCTTAACTCCGTCAATAGCAGTTGGAAAATAGCCTCGGGTGGAGACACTCGGATGGGCCTATGGGGCTTTGGAGGGGCGGGTATCAAAATTAAGGCCCAATATCGAGTGCCGCTCTTCGAGGACATATAATTGACTGCCACTCTGAATTAGCGTGTGCCAAATGGCCGATAGGAGCCCTCATATTCAAGATTTTTTTTCCCTCGAATCGCGATTCGATCGAGAGCCCGTCTTTCGAGGGCTGTTGCAAAAAAATGGGTCCTACGAAAATTCTTAAAATCGCTCCAAGTATCCGTCATTGTGTCACGAACAAGTACCCTGAACCGTTTTTCTTAACTCCGTCAATAGCAGTTGGAAAATAGCCTCGGGTGGAGACACTCGGATGGGCCTATGGGGCTTTGGAGGGGCGGGTATCAAAATTAAGGCCCAATATCGAGTGCCGCTCTTCGAGGACATATAATTGACTGCCACTCTGAATTAGCGTGTGCCAAATGGCCGATAGGAGCCCTCATATTCAAGATTTTTTTTCCCTCGAATCGCGATTCGATCGAGAGCCCGTCTTTCGAGGGCTGTTGCAAAAAAATGGGTCCTACGAAAATTCTTAAAATCGCTCCAAGTATCCGTCATTGTGTCACGAACAAGTACCCTGAACCGTTTTTCTTAACTCCGTCAATAGCAGTTGGAAAATAGCCTCGGGTGGAGACACTCGGATGGGCCTATGGGGCTTTGGAGGGGCGGGTATCAAAATTAAGGCCCAATATCGAGTGCCGCTCTTCGAGGACATATAATTGACTGCCACTCTGAATTAGCGTGTGCCAAATGGCCGATAGGAGCCCTCATATTCAAGATTTTTTTACCCTCGAATCGCGATTCGATCGAGAGCCCGTCTTTCGAGGGCTGTTGCAAAAAAATGGGTCCTACGAAAATTCTTAAAATCGCTCCAAGTATCCGTCATTGTGTCACGAACAAGTACCCTGAACCGTTTTTCTTAACTCCGTCAATAGCAGTTGGAAAATAGCCTCGGGTGGAGACACTCGGATGGGCCTATGGGGCTTTGGAGGGGCGGGTATCAAAATTAAGGCCCAATATCGAGTGCCGCTCTTCGAGGACATATAATTGACTGCCACTCTGAATTAGCGTGTGCCAAATGGCCGATAGGAGCCCTCATATTCAAGATTTTTTTTCCCTCGAATCGCGATTCGATCGAGAGCCCGTCTTTCGAGGGCTGTTGCAAAAAAATGGGTCCTACGAAAATTCTTAAAATCGCTCCAAGTATCCGTCATTGTGTCACGAACAAGTACCCTGAACCGTTTTTCTTAACTCCGTCAATAGCAGTTGGAAAATAGCCTCGGGTGGAGACACTCGGATGGGCCTATGGGGCTTTGGAGGGGCGGGTATCCAAAATAAGGCCCAATATCGAGTGCCGCTCTTCGAGGACATACAATTGACTGCCACTCTGAATTACCGTGTGCAAAATGGCCGATAGGAGCCATAATATTCAAGATTTTTTTTCCCCCGAATCGCGATTCGATCGAGAGCCGTCTTTCGAGGGCTGTTGCAAAAAAATGGGTCCTACGAAAATTCTTAAAATCGCTCCAAGTATCCGTCATTGTGTCACGAACAAGTACCCTGAACCGTTTTTCTTAACTCCGTCAATAGCAGTTGGAAAATAGCCTCGGGTGGAGACACTCGGATGGGCCTATGGGGCTTTGGAGGGGCGGGTATCAAAATTAAGGCCCAATATCGAGTGCCGCTCTTCGAGGACATATAATTGACTGCCACTCTGAATTAGCGTGTGCCAAATGGCCGATAGGAGCCCTCATATTCAAGATTTTTTTTCCCTCGAATCGCGATTCGATCGAGAGCCCGTCTTTCGAGGGCTGTTGCAAAAAAATGGGTCCTACGAAAATTCTTAAAATCGCTCCAAGTATCCGTCATTGTGTCACGAACAAGTACCCTGAACCGTTTTTCTTAACTCCGTCAATAGCAGTTGGAAAATAGCCTCGGGTGGAGACACTCGGATGGGCCTATGGGGCTTTGGAGGGGCGGGTTTCCAAAATAAGGCCCAATATCGAGTGCCGCTCTTCGAGGACATACAATTGACTGCCACTCTGAATTACCGTGTGCCAAATGGCCGATAGGAGCCATAATATTCAAGATTTTTTTTCCCCCGAATCGCGATTCGATCGAGAGCCGTCTTTCGAGGGCTGTTGCAAAAAAATGGGTCCTACGAAAATTCTTAAAATCGCTCCAAGTATCCGTCATTGTGTCACGAACAAGTACCCTGAACCGTTTTTCTTAACTCCGTCAATAGCAGTTGGAAAATAGCCTCGGGTGGAGACACTCGGATGGGCCTATGGGGCTTTGGAGGGGCGGGTATCCAAAATAAGGCCCAATATCGAGTGCCGCTCTTCGAGGACATACAATTGACTGCCACTCTGAATTACCGTGTGCCAAATGGCCGATAGGAGCCATAATATTCAAGATTTTTTTTCCCCCGAATCGCGATTCGATCGAGAGCCGTCTTTCGAGGGCTGTTGCAAAAAAATGGGTCCTACGAAAATTCTTAAAATCGCTCCAAGTATCCGTCATTGTGTCACGAACAAGTACCCTGAACCGTTTTTCTTAACTCCGTCAATAGCAGTTGGAAAATAGCCTCGGGTGGAGACACTCGGATGGGCCTATGGGGCTTTGGAGGGGCGGGTATCAAAATTAAGGCCCAATATCGAGTGCCGCTCTTCGAGGACATATAATTGACTGCCACTCTGAATTAGCGTGTGCCAAATGGCCGATAGGAGCCCTCATATTCAAGATTTTTTTTCCCTCGAATCGCGATTCGATCGAGAGCCCGTCTTTCGAGGGCTGTTGCAAAAAAATGGGTCCTACGAAAATTCTTAAAATCGCTCCAAGTATCCGTCATTGTGTCACGAACAAGTACCCTGAACCGTTTTTCTTAACTCCGTCAATAGCAGTTGGAAAATAGCCTCGGGTGGAGACACCCGGATGGGCCTATGGGGCTTTGGAGGGGCGGGTATCAAAATTAAGGCCCAATATCGAGTGCCGCTCTTCGAGGACATATAATTGACTGCCACTCTGAATTAGCGTGTGCCAAATGGCCGATAGGAGCCCTCATATTCAAGATTTTTTTTCCCTCGAATCGCGATTCGATCGAGAGCCCGTCTTTCGAGGGCTGTTGCAAAAAAATGGGTCCTACGAAAATTCTTAAAATCGCTCCAAGTATCCGTCATTGTGTCACGAACAAGTACCCTGAACCGTTTTTCTTAACTCCGTCAATAGCAGTTGGAAAATAGCCTCGGGTGGAGACACTCGGATGGGCCTATGGGGCTTTGGAGGGGCGGGTATCAAAATTAAGGCCCAATATCGAGTGCCGCTCTTCGAGGACATATAATTGACTGCCACTCTGAATTAGCGTGTGCCAAATGGCCGATAGGAGCCCTCATATTCAAGATTTTTTTTCCCTCGAATCGCGATTCGATCGAGAGCCCGTCTTTCGAGGGCTGTTGCAAAAAAATGGGTCCTACGAAAATTCTTAAAATCGCTCCAAGTATCCGTCATTGTGTCACGAACAAGTACCCTGAACCGTTTTTCTTAACTCCGTCAATAGCAGTTGGAAAATAGCCTCGGGTGGAGACACTCGGATGGGCCTATGGGGCTTTGGAGGGGCGGGTATCAAAATTAAGGCCCAATATCGAGTGCCGCTCTTCGAGGACATATAATTGACTGCCACTCTGAATTAGCGTGTGCCAAATGGCCGATAGGAGCCCTCATATTCAAGATTTTTTTTCCCTCGAATCGCGATTCGATCGAGAGCCTGTCTTTCGAGGGCTGTTGCAAAAAAATGGGTCCTACGAAAATTCTTAAAATCGCTCCAAGTATCCGTCATTGTGTCACGAACAAGTACCCTGAACCGTTTTTCTTAACTCCGTCAATAGCAGTTGGAAAATAGCCTCGGGTGGACACTCGGATGGGCCTATGGGGCTTTGGAGGGGCGGGTATCAAAATTAAGGCCCAATATCGAGTGCCGCTCTTCGAGGACATATAATTGACTGCCACTCTGAATTAGCGTGTGCCAAATGGCCGATAGGAGCCCTCATATTCAAGATTTTTTTTCCCTCGAATCGCGATTCGATCGAGAGCCCGTCTTTCGAGGGCTGTTGCAAAAAAATGGGTCCTACGAAAATTCTTAAAATCGCTCCAAGTATCCGTCATTGTGTCACGAACAAGTACCCTGAACCGTTTTTCTTAACTCCGTCAATAGCAGTTGGAAAATAGCCTCGGGTGGAGACACTCGGATGGGCCTATGGGGCTTTGGAGGGGCGGGTATCCAAAATAAGGCCCAATATCGAGTGCCGCTCTTCGAGGACATACAATTGACTGCCACTCTGAATTACCGTGTGCAAAATGGCCGATAGGAGCCATAATATTCAAGATTTTTTTTCCCCCGAATCGCGATTCGATCGAGAGCCGTCTTTCGAGGGCTGTTGCAAAAAAATGGGTCCTACGAAAATTCTTAAAATCGCTCCAAGTATCCGTCATTGTGTCACGAACAAGTACCCTGAACCGTTTTTCTTAACTCCGTCAATAGCAGTTGGAAAATAGCCTCGGGTGGAGACACTCGGATGGGCCTATGGGGCTTTGGAGGGGCGGGTATCAAAATTAAGGCCCAATATCGAGTGCCGCTCTTCGAGGACATATAATTGACTGCCACTCTGAATTAGCGTGTGCCAAATGGCCGATAGGAGCCCTCATATTCAAGATTTTTTTTCCCTCGAATCGCGATTCGATCGAGAGCCCGTCTTTCGAGGGCTGTTGCAAAAAAATGGGTCCTACGAAAATTCTTAAAATCGCTCCAAGTATCCGTCATTGTGTCACGAACAAGTACCCTGAACCGTTTTTCTTAACTCCGTCAATAGCAGTTGGAAAATAGCCTCGGGTGGAGACACTCGGATGGGCCTATGGGGCTTTGGAGGGGCGGGTTTCCAAAATAAGGCCCAATATCGAGTGCCGCTCTTCGAGGACATACAATTGACTGCCACTCTGAATTACCGTGTGCCAAATGGCCGATAGGAGCCATAATATTCAAGATTTTTTTTCCCCCGAATCGCGATTCGATCGAGAGCCGTCTTTCGAGGGCTGTTGCAAAAAAATGGGTCCTACGAAAATTCTTAAAATCGCTCCAAGTATCCGTCATTGTGTCACGAACAAGTACCCTGAACCGTTTTTCTTAACTCCGTCAATAGCAGTTGGAAAATAGCCTCGGGTGGAGACACTCGGATGGGCCTATGGGGCTTTGGAGGGGCGGGTATCCAAAATAAGGCCCAATATCGAGTGCCGCTCTTCGAGGACATACAATTGACTGCCACTCTGAATTACCGTGTGCCAAATGGCCGATAGGAGCCATAATATTCAAGATTTTTTTTCCCCCGAATCGCGATTCGATCGAGAGCCGTCTTTCGAGGGCTGTTGCAAAAAAATGGGTCCTACGAAAATTCTTAAAATCGCTCCAAGTATCCGTCATTGTGTCACGAACAAGTACCCTGAACCGTTTTTCTTAACTCCGTCAATAGCAGTTGGAAAATAGCCTCGGGTGGAGACACTCGGATGGGCCTATGGGGCTTTGGAGGGGCGGGTATCAAAATTAAGGCCCAATATCGAGTGCCGCTCTTCGAGGACATATAATTGACTGCCACTCTGAATTAGCGTGTGCCAAATGGCCGATAGGAGCCCTCATATTCAAGATTTTTTTTCCCTCGAATCGCGATTCGATCGAGAGCCCGTCTTTCGAGGGCTGTTGCAAAAAAATGGGTCCTACGAAAATTCTTAAAATCGCTCCAAGTATCCGTCATTGTGTCACGAACAAGTACCCTGAACCGTTTTTCTTAACTCCGTCAATAGCAGTTGGAAAATAGCCTCGGGTGGAGACACCCGGATGGGCCTATGGGGCTTTGGAGGGGCGGGTATCAAAATTAAGGCCCAATATCGAGTGCCGCTCTTCGAGGACATATAATTGACTGCCACTCTGAATTAGCGTGTGCCAAATGGCCGATAGGAGCCCTCATATTCAAGATTTTTTTTCCCTCGAATCGCGATTCGATCGAGAGCCCGTCTTTCGAGGGCTGTTGCAAAAAAATGGGTCCTACGAAAATTCTTAAAATCGCTCCAAGTATCCGTCATTGTGTCACGAACAAGTACCCTGAACCGTTTTTCTTAACTCCGTCAATAGCAGTTGGAAAATAGCCTCGGGTGGAGACACTCGGATGGGCCTATGGGGCTTTGGAGGGGCGGGTATCAAAATTAAGGCCCAATATCGAGTGCCGCTCTTCGAGGACATATAATTGACTGCCACTCTGAATTAGCGTGTGCCAAATGGCCGATAGGA
Organism: Stenichneumon culpator; assembly: GCA_964017025.1. NCBI lineage: Eukaryota > Metazoa > Arthropoda > Insecta > Hymenoptera > Ichneumonidae > Stenichneumon > Stenichneumon culpator. Next base: position 394,020 of record OZ024779.1, on the reverse strand, counting down.
GCCCTCATATTCAAGATTTTTTTTCCCTCGAATCGCGATTCGATCGAGAGCCCGTCTTTCGAGGGCTGTTGCAAAAAAATGGGTCCTACGAAAATTCTTAAAATCGCTCCAAGTATCCGTCATTGTGTCACGAACAAGTACCCTGAACCGTTTTTCTTAACTCCGTCAATAGCAGTTGGAAAATAGCCTCGGGTGGAGACACTCGGATGGGCCTATGGGGCTTTGGAGGGGCGGGTATCAAAATTAAGGCCCAATATCGAGTGCCGCTCTTCGAGGACATATAATTGACTGCCACTCTGAATTAGCGTGTGCCAAATGGCCGATAGGAGCCCTCATATTCAAGATTTTTTTTCCCTCGAATCGCGATTCGATCGAGAGCCTGTCTTTCGAGGGCTGTTGCAAAAAAATGGGTCCTACGAAAATTCTTAAAATCGCTCCAAGTATCCGTCATTGTGTCACGAACAAGTACCCTGAACCGTTTTTCTTAACTCCGTCAATAGCAGTTGGAAAATAGCCTCGGGTGGACACTCGGATGGGCCTATGGGGCTTTGGAGGGGCGGGTATCAAAATTAAGGCCCAATATCGAGTGCCGCTCTTCGAGGACATATAATTGACTGCCACTCTGAATTAGCGTGTGCCAAATGGCCGATAGGAGCCCTCATATTCAAGATTTTTTTTCCCTCGAATCGCGATTCGATCGAGAGCCCGTCTTTCGAGGGCTGTTGCAAAAAAATGGGTCCTACGAAAATTCTTAAAATCGCTAAAAGTATCCGTCATTGTGTCACGAACAAGTACCCTGAACCGTTTTTCTTAACTCCGTCAATAGCAGTTGGAAAATAGCCTCGGGTGGAGACACTCGGATGGGTCTATGGGGCTTTGGAGGGGCGGGTATCCAAAATAAGGCCCAATATCGAGTGCCGCTCTTCGAGGACATACAATTGACTGCCACTCTGAATTACCGTGTGCCAAATGGCCGATAGGAGCCATAATATTCAAGATTTTTTTTCCCCCGAATCGCGATTCGATCGAGAGCCGTCTTTCGAGGGCTGTTGCAAAAAAATGGGTCCTACGAAAATTCTTAAAATCGCTCCAAGTATCCGTCATTGTGTCACGAACAAGTACCCTGAACCGTTTTTCTTAACTCCGTCAATAGCAGTTGGAAAATAGCCTCGGGTGGAGACACTCGGATGGGCCTATGGGGCTTTGGAGGGGCGGGTATCCAAAATAAGGCCCAATATCGAGTGCCGCTCTTCGAGGACATACAATTGACTGCCACTCTGAATTACCGTGTGCCAAATGGCCGATAGGAGCCATAATATTCAAGATTTTTTTTCCCCCGAATCGCGATTCGATCGAGAGCCGTCTTTCGAGGGCTGTTGCAAAAAAATGGGTCCTACGAAAATTCTTAAAATCGCTCCAAGTATCCGTCATTGTGTCACGAACAAGTACCCTGAACCGTTTTTCTTAACTCCGTCAATAGCAGTTGGAAAATAGCCTCGGGTGGAGACACTCGGATGGGCCTATGGGGCTTTGGAGGGGCGGGTATCAAAATTAAGGCCCAATATCGAGTGCCGCTCTTCGAGGACATATAATTGACTGCCACTCTGAATTAGCGTGTGCCAAATGGCCGATAGGAGCCCTCATATTCAAGATTTTTTTTCCCTCGAATCGCGATTCGATCGAGAGCCCGTCTTTCGAGGGCTGTTGCAAAAAAATGGGTCCTACGAAAATTCTTAAAATCGCTCCAAGTATCCGTCATTGTGTCACGAACAAGTACCCTGAACCGTTTTTCTTAACTCCGTCAATAGCAGTTGGAAAATAGCCTCGGGTGGAGACACTCGGATGGGCCTATGGGGCTTTGGAGGGGCGGGTATCAAAATTAAGGCCCAATATCGAGTGCCGCTCTTCGAGGACATATAATTGACTGCCACTCTGAATTAGCGTGTGCCAAATGGCCGATAGGAGCCCTCATATTCAAGATTTTTTTTCCCTCGAATCGCGATTCGATCGAGAGCCCGTCTTTCGAGGGCTGTTGCAAAAAAATGGGTCCTACGAAAATTCTTAAAATCGCTCCAAGTATCCGTCATTGTGTCACGAACAAGTACCCTGAACCGTTTTTCTTAACTCCGTCAATAGCAGTTGGAAAATAGCCTCGGGTGGAGACACTCGGATGGGCCTATGGGGCTTTGGAGGGGCGGGTATCCAAAATAAGGCCCAATATCGAGTGCCGCTCTTCGAGGACATACAATTGACTGCCACTCTGAATTACCGTGTGCCAAATGGCCGATAGGAGCCATAATATTCAAGATTTTTTTTCCCCCGAATCGCGATTCGATCGAGAGCCGTCTTTCGAGGGCTGTTGCAAAAAAATGGGTCCTACGAAAATTCTTAAAATCGCTCCAAGTATCCGTCATTGTGTCACGAACAAGTACCCTGAACCGTTTTTCTTAACTCCGTCAATAGCAGTTGGAAAATAGCCTCGGGTGGAGACACTCGGATGGGCCTATGGGGCTTTGGAGGGGCGGGTATCCAAAATAAGGCCCAATATCGAGTGCCGCTCTTCGAGGACATACAATTGACTGCCACTCTGAATTACCGTCTGCCAAATGGCCGATAGGAGCCATAATATTCAAGATTTTTTTTCCCCCGAAACGCGATTCGATCGAGAGCCATCTTTCGAGGGCTGTTGCAAAAAAATGGGTCCTACGAAAATTCTTAAAATCGCTCCAAGTATCCGTCATTGTGTCACGAACAAGTACCCTGAACCGTTTTTCTTAACTCCGTCAATAGCAGTTGGAAAATAGCCTCGGGTGGAGACACTCGGATGGGCCTATGGGGCTTTGGAGGGGCGGGTATCCAAAATAAGGCCCAATATCGAGTGCCGCTCTTCGAGGACATACAATTGACTGCCACTCTGAATTACCGTGTGCCAAATGGCCGATAGGAGCCATAATATTCAAGATTTTTTTTCCCCCGAATCGCGATTCGATCGAGAGCCGTCTTTCGAGGGCTGTTGCAAAAAAATGGGTCCTACGAAAATTCTTAAAATCGCTCCAAGTATCCGTCATTGTGTCACGAACAAGTACCCTGAACCGTTTTTCTTAACTCCGTCAATAGCAGTTGGAAAATAGCCTCGGGTGGAGACACTCGGATGGGCCTATGGGGCTTTGGAGGGGCGGGTATCAAAATTAAGGCCCAATATCGAGTGCCGCTCTTCGAGGACATATAATTGACTGCCACTCTGAATTAGCGTGTGCCAAATGGCCGATAGGAGCCCTCATATTCAAGATTTTTTTTCCCTCGAATCGCGATTCGATCGAGAGCCCGTCTTTCGAGGGCTGTTGCAAAAAAATGGGTCCTACGAAAATTCTTAAAATCGCTCCAAGTATCCGTCATTGTGTCACGAACAAGTACCCTGAACCGTTTTTCTTAACTCCGTCAATAGCAGTTGGAAAATAGCCTCGGGTGGAGACACTCGGATGGGCCTATGGGGCTTTGGAGGGGCGGGTATCAAAATTAAGGCCCAATATCGAGTGCCGCTCTTCGAGGACATATAATTGACTGCCACTCTGAATTAGCGTGTGCCAAATGGCCGATAGGAGCCCTCATATTCAAGATTTTTTTTCCCTCGAATCGCGATTCGATCGAGAGCCCGTCTTTCGAGGGCTGTTGCAAAAAAATGGGTCCTACGAAAATTCTTAAAATCGCTCCAAGTATCCGTCATTGTGTCACGAACAAGTACCCTGAACCGTTTTTCTTAACTCCGTCAATAGCAGTTGGAAAATAGCCTCGGGTGGAGACACTCGGATGGGCCTATGGGGCTTTGGAGGGGCGGGTATCCAAAATAAGGCCCAATATCGAGTGCCGCTCTTCGAGGACATACAATTGACTGCCACTCTGAATTACCGTGTGCCAAATGGCCGATAGGAGCCATAATATTCAAGATTTTTTTTCCCCCGAATCGCGATTCGATCGAGAGCCGTCTTTCGAGGGCTGTTGCAAAAAAATGGGTCCTACGAAAATTCTTAAAATCGCTCCAAGTATCCGTCATTGTGTCACGAACAAGTACCCTGAACCGTTTTTCTTAACTCCGTCAATAGCAGTTGGAAAATAGCCTCGGGTGGAGACACTCGGATGGGCCTATGGGGCTTTGGAGGGGCGGGTATCCAAAATAAGGCCCAATATCGAGTGCCGCTCTTCGAGGACATACAATTGACTGCCACTCTGAATTACCGTCTGCCAAATGGCCGATAGGAGCCATAATATTCAAGATTTTTTTTCCCCCGAAACGCGATTCGATCGAGAGCCATCTTTCGAGGGCTGTTGCAAAAAAATGGGTCCTACGAAAATTCTTAAAATCGCTCCAAGTATCCGTCATTGTGTCACGAACAAGTACCCTGAACCGTTTTTCTTAACTCCGTCAATAGCAGTTGGAAAATAGCCTCGGGTGGAGACACTCGGATGGGCCTATGGGGCTTTGGAGGGGCGGGTATCAAAATTAAGGCCCAATATCGAGTGCCGCTCTTCGAGGACATATAATTGACTGCCACTCTGAATTAGCGTGTGCCAAATGGCCGATAGGAGCCCTCATATTCAAGATTTTTTTTCCCTCGAATCGCGATTCGATCGAGAGCCCGTCTTTCGAGGGCTGTTGCAAAAAAATGGGTCCTACGAAAATTCTTAAAATCGCTCCAAGTATCCGTCATTGTGTCACGAACAAGTACCCTGAACCGTTTTTCTTAACTCCGTCAATAACTGTTGGAAAATAGCCTCGGGTGGAGACACTCGGATGGGCCTATGGGGCTTTGGGGGGGCGGGTATCCAAAATAAGGCCCAATATCGAGTGCCGCTCTTCGAGGACATATAATTCAATGCCACTCTGAATTACCGTGTGCCAAATGGCCGATAGGAGCCCCGATATTCAAGATTTTTTTTCCCCCGAATCGCGATTCGATCGAGAGCCGTCTTTCGAGGGCTGTTGCAAAAAAATGGGTCCTACGAAAATTCTTAAAATCGCTCCAAGTATCCGTCATTGTGTCACGAACAAGTACCCTGAACCGTTTTTCTTAACTCCGTCAATAACTGTTGGAAAATAGCCTCGGGTGGAGACACTCGGATGGGCCTATGGGGCTTTGGGGGGGCGGGTATCCAAAATAAGGCCCAATATCGAGTGCCGCTCTTCGAGGACATATAATTCAATGCCACTCTGAATTACCGTGTGCCAAATGGCCGATAGGAGCCCCGATATTCAAGATTTTTTTTCCCCCGAATCGCGATTCGATCGAGAGCCGTCTTTCGAGGGCTGTTGCAAAAAAATGGGTCCTACGAAAATTCTTAAAATCGCTCCAAGTATCCGTCATTGTGTCACGAACAAGTACCCTGAACCGTTTTTCTTAACTCCGTCAATAACTGTTGGAAAATAGCCTCGGGTGGAGACACTCGGATGGGCCTATGGGGCTTTGGGGGGGCGGGTATCCAAAATAAGGCCCAATATCGAGTGCCGCTCTTCGAGGACATATAATTCAATGCCACTCTGAATTACCGTGTGCCAAATGGCCGATAGGAGCCCCGATATTCAAGATTTTTTTTCCCCCGAATCGCGATTCGATCGAGAGCCGTCTTTCGAGGGCTGTTGCAAAAAAATGGGTCCTACGAAAATTCTTAATATCGCTCCAAGTATCCGTCATTGTGTCACGAACAAGTACCCTGAACCGTTTTTCTTAACTCCGTCAATAACTGTTGGAAAATAGCCTCGGGTGGAGACACTCGGATGGGCCTATGGGGCTTTGGGGGGGCGGGTATCCAAAATAAGGCCCAATATCGAGTGCCGCTCTTCGAGGACATATAATTCAATGCCACTCTGAATTACCGTGTGCCAAATGGCCGATAGGAGCCATAATATTCAAGATTTTTTTTTCCCCCGAATCGCGATTCGATCGAGAGCCGTCTTTCGAGGGCTGTTGCAAAAAAATGGGTCCTACGAAAATTCTTAAAATCGCTCCAAGTATCCGTCATTGTGTCACGAACAAGTACCCTGAACCGTTTTTCTTAACTCCGTCAATAACTGTTGGAAAATAGCCTCGGGTGGAGACACTCGGATGGGCCTATGGGGCTTTGGGGGGGCGGGTATCCAAAATAAGGCCCAATATCGAGTGCCGCTCTTCGAGGACATATAATTCAATGCCACTCTGAATTACCGTGTGCCAAATGGCCGATAGGAGCCCCGATATTCAAGATTTTTTTTCCCCCGAATCGCGATTCGATCGAGAGCCGTCTTTCGAGGGCTGTTGCAAAAAAATGGGTCCTACGAAAATTCTTAAAATCGCTCCAAGTATGCGTCATTGTGTCACGAACAAGTACCCTGAACCGTTTTTCTTAACTCCGTCAATAACTGTTGGAAAATAGCCTCGGGTGGAGACACTCGGATGGGCCTATGGGGCTTTGGGGGGGCGGGTATCCAAAATAAGGCCCAATATCGAGTGCCGCTCTTCGAGGACATATAATTCAATGCCACTCTGAATTACCGTGTGCCAAATGGCCGATAGGAGCCCCGATATTCAAGATTTTTTTTCCCCCGAATCGCGATTCGATCGAGAGCCGTCTTTCGAGGGCTGTTGCAAAAAAATGGGTCCTACGAAAATTCTTAAAATCGCTCCAAGTATCCGTCATTGTGTCACGAACAAGTACCCTGAACCGTTTTTCTTAACTCCGTCAATAACTGTTGGAAAATAGCCTCGGGTGGAGACACTCGGATGGGCCTATGGGGCTTTGGGGGGGGGCGGGTATCCAAAATAAGGCCCAATATCGAGTGCCGCTCTTCGAGGACATATAATTCAATGCCACTCTGAATTACCGTGTGCCAAATGGCCGATAGGAGCCCCGATATTCAAGATTTTTTTTCCCCCGAATCGCGATTCGATCGAGAGCCGTCTTTCGAGGGCTGTTGCAAAAAAATGGGTCCTACGAAAATTCTTAAAATCGCTCCAAGTATCCGTCATTGTGTCACGAACAAGTACCCTGAACCGTTTTTCTTAACTCCGTCAATAACTGTTGGAAAATAGCCTCGGGTGGAGACACTCGGATGGGCCTATGGGGCTTTGGGGGGGCGGGTATCCAAAATAAGGCCCAATATCGAGTGCCGCTCTTCGAGGACATATAATTCAATGCTACTCTGAATTACCGTGTGCCAAATGGCCGATAGGAGCCCCGATATTCAAGATTTTTTTTCCCCCGAATCGCGATTCGATCGAGAGCCGTCTTTCGAGGGCTGTTGCAAAAAAATGGGTCCTACGAAAATTCTTAAAATCGCTCCAAGTATCCGTCATTGTGTCACGAACAAGTACCCTGAACCGTTTTTCTTAACTCCGTCAATAACTGTTGGAAAATAGCCTCGGGTGGAGACACTCGGATGGGCCTATGGGGCTTTGGGGGGGGCGGGTATCCAAAATAAGGCCCAATATCGAGTGCCGCTCTTCGAGGACATATAATTCAATGCCACTCTGAATTACCGTGTGCCAAATGGCCGATAGGAGCCATAATATTCAAGATTTTTTTTTCCCCCGAATCGCGATTCGATCGAGAGCCGTCTTTCGAGGGCTGTTGCAAAAAAATGGGTCCTACGAAAATTCTTAAAATCGCTCCAAGTATCCGTCATTGTGTCACGAACAAGTACCCTGAACCGTTTTTCTTAACTCCGTCAATAACTGTTGGAAAATAGCCTCGGGTGGAGACACTCGGATGGGCCTATGGGGCTTTGGGGGGGCGGGTATCCAAAATAAGGCCCAATATCGAGTGCCGCTCTTCGAGGACATATAATTCAATGCCACTCTGAATTACCGTGTGCCAAATGGCCGATAGGAGCCCCGATATTCAAGATTTTTTTTCCCCCGAATCGCGATTCGATCGAGAGCCGTCTTTCGAGGGCTGTTGCAAAAAAATGGGTCCTACGAAAATTCTTAAAATCGCTCCAAGTATCCGTCATTGTGTCACGAACAAGTACCCTGAACCGTTTTTCTTAACTCCGTCAATAACTGTTGGAAAATAGCCTCGGGTGGAGACACTCGGATGGGCCTATGGGGCTTTGGGGGGGGCGGGTATCCAAAATAAGGCCCAATATCGAGTGCCGCTCTTCGAGGACATATAATTCAATGCCACTCTGAATTACCGTGTGCCAAATGGCCGATAGGAGCCCCGATATTCAAGATTTTTTTTCCCCCGAATCGCGATTCGATCGAGAGCCGTCTTTCGAGGGCTGTTGCAAAAAAATGGGTCCTACGAAAATTCTTAAAATCGCTCCAAGTATCCGTCATTGTGTCACGAACAAGTACCCTGAACCGTTTTTCTTAACTCCGTCAATAACTGTTGGAAAATAGCCTCGGGTGGAGACACTCGGATGGGCCTATGGGGCTTTGGGGGCGGCGGGTATCCAAAATAAGGCCCAATATCGAGTGCCGCTCTTCGAGGACATATAATTCAATGCCACTCTGAATTACCGTGTGCCAAATGGCCGATAGGAGCCATAATATTCAAGATTTTTTTTCCCCCGAATCGCGATTCGATCGAGAGCCGTCTTTCGAGGGCTGTTGCAAAAAAATGGGTCCTACGAAAATTCTTAAAATCGCTCCAAGTATCCGTCATTGTGTCACGAACAAGTACCCTGAACCGTTTTTCTTAACTCCGTCAATAACTGTTGGAAAATAGCCTCGGGTGGAGACACTCGGATGGGCCTATGGGGCTTTGGGGGGGCGGGTATCCAAAATAAGGCCCAATATCGAGTGCCGCTCTTCGAGGACATATAATTCAATGCCACTCTGAATTACCGTGTGCCAAATGGCCGATAGGAGCCCCGATATTCAAGATTTTTTTTCCCCCGAATCGCGATTCGATCGAGAGCCGTCTTTCGAGGGCTGTTGCAAAAAAATGGGTCCTACGAAAATTCTTAAAATCGCTCCAAGTATCCGTCATTGTGTCACGAACAAGTACCCTGAACCGTTTTTCTTAACTCCGTCAATAACTGTTGGAAAATAGCCTCGGGTGGAGACACTCGGATGGGCCTATGGGGCTTTGGGGGGGCGGGTATCCAAAATAAGGCCCAATATCGAGTGCCGCTCTTCGAGGACATATAATTCAATGCCACTCTGAATTACCGTGTGCCAAATGGCCGATAGGAGCCCCGATATTCAAGATTTTTTTTCCCCCGAATCGCGATTCGATCGAGAGCCGTCTTTCGAGGGCTGTTGCAAAAAAATGGGTCCTACGAAAATTCTTAAAATCGCTCCAAGTATCCGTCATTGTGTCACGAACAAGTACCCTGAACCGTTTTTCTTAACTCCGTCAATAACTGTTGGAAAATAGCCTCGGGTGGAGACACTCGGATGGGCCTATGGGGCTTTGGGGGGGCGGGTATCCAAAATAAGGCCCAATATCGAGTGCCGCTCTTCGAGGACATATAATTCAATGCCACTCTGAATTACCGTGTGCCAAATGGCCGATAGGAGCCCCGATATTCAAGATTTTTTTTCCCCCGAATCGCGATTCGATCGAGAGCCGTCTTTCGAGGGCTGTTGCAAAAAAATGGGTCCTACGAAAATTCTTAAAATCGCTCCAAGTATCCGTCATTGTGTCACGAACAAGTACCCTGAACCGTTTTTCTTAACTCCGTCAATAACTGTTGGAAAATAGCCTCGGGTGGAGACACTCGGATGGGCCTATGGGGCTTTGGGGGGGCGGGTATCCAAAATAAGGCCCAATATCGAGTGCCGCTCTTCGAGGACATATAATTCAATGCCACTCTGAATTACCGTGTGCCAAATGGCCGATAGGAGCCCCGATATTCAAGATTTTTTTTCCCCCGAATCGCGATTCGATCGAGAGCCGTCTTTCGAGGGCTGTTGCAAAAAAATGGGTCCTACGAAAATTCTTAAAATCGCTCCAAGTATCCGTCATTGTGTCACGAACAAGTACCCTGAACCGTTTTTCTTAACTCCGTCAATAACTGTTGGAAAATAGCCTCGGGTGGAGACACTCGGATGGGCCTATGGGGCTTTGGGGGGGGCGGGTATCCAAAATAAGGCCCAATATCGAGTGCCGCTCTTCGAGGACATATAATTCAATGCCACTCTGAATTACCGTGTGCCAAATGGCCGATAGGAGCCCCGATATTCAAGATTTTTTTTCCCCCGAATCGCGATTCGATCGAGAGCCGTCTTTCGAGGGCTGTTGCAAAAAAATGGGTCCTACGAAAATTCTTAAAATCGCTCCAAGTATCCGTCATTGTGTCACGAACAAGTACCCTGAACCGTTTTTCTTAACTCCGTCAATAACTGTTGGAAAATAGCCTCGGGTGGAGACACTCGGATGGGCCTATGGGGCTTTGGGGGGGCGGGTATCCAAAATAAGGCCCAATATCGAGTGCCGCTCTTCGAGGACATATAATTCAATGCCACTCTGAATTACCGTGTGCCAAATGGCCGATAGGAGCCCCGATATTCAAGATTTTTTTTCCCCCGAATCGCGATTCGATCGAGAGCCGTCTTTCGAGGGCTGTTGCAAAAAAATGGGTCCTACGAAAATTCTTAAAATCGCTCCAAGTATCCGTCATTGTGTCACGAACAAGTACCCTGAACCGTTTTTCTTAACTCCGTCAATAACTGTTGGAAAATAGCCTCGGGTGGAGACACTCGGATGGGCCTATGGGGCTTTGGGGGGGCGGGTATCCAAAATAAGGCCCAATATCGAGTGCCGCTCTTCGAGGACATATAATTCAATGCCACTCTGAATTACCGTGTGCCAAATGGCCGATAGGAGCCCCGATATTCAAGATTTTTTTTCCCCCGAATCGCGATTCGATCGAGAGCCGTCTTTCGAGGGCTGTTGCAAAAAAATGGGTCCTACGAAAATTCTTAAAATCGCTCCAAGTATCCGTCATTGTGTCACGAACAAGTACCCTGAACCGTTTTTCTTAACTCCGTCAATAACTGTTGGAAAATAGCCTCGGGTGGAGACACTCGGATGGGCCTATGGGGCTTTGGGGGGGCGGGTATCCAAAATAAGGCCCAATATCGAGTGCCGCTCTTCGAGGACATATAATTCAATGCCACTCTGAATTACCGTGTGCCAAATGGCCGATAGGAGCCCCGATATTCAAGATTTTTTTTCCCCCGAATCGCGATTCGATCGAGAGCCGTCTTTCGAGGGCTGTTGCAAAAAAATGGGTCCTACGAAAATTCTTAAAATCGCTCCAAGTATCCGTCATTGTGTCACGAACAAGTACCCTGAACCGTTTTTCTTAACTCCGTCAATAACTGTTGGAAAATAGCCTCGGGTGGAGACACTCGGATGGGCCTATGGGGCTTTGGGGGGGCGGGTATCCAAAATAAGGCCCAATATCGAGTGCCGCTCTTCGAGGACATATAATTCAATGCCACTCTGAATTACCGTGTGCCAAATGGCCGATAGGAGCCCCGATATTCAAGATTTTTTTTCCCCCGAATCGCGATTCGATCGAGAGCCGTCTTTCGAGGGCTGTTGCAAAAAAATGGGTCCTACGAAAATTCTTAAAATCGCTCCAAGTATCCGTCATTGTGTCACGAACAAGTACCCTGAACCGTTTTTCTTAACTCCGTCAATAACTGTTGGAAAATAGCCTCGGGTGGAGACACTCGGATGGGCCTATGGGGCTTTGGGGGGGGCGGGTATCCAAAATAAGGCCCAATATCGAGTGCCGCTCTTCGAGGACATATAATTCAATGCCACTCTGAATTACCGTGTGCCAAATGGCCGATAGGAGCCCCGATATTCAAGATTTTTTTTCCCCCGAATCGCGATTCGATCGAGAGCCGTCTTTCGAGGGCTGTTGCAAAAAAATGGGTCCTACGAAAATTCTTAAAATCGCTCCAAGTATCCGTCATTGTGTCACGAACAAGTACCCTGAACCGTTTTTCTTAACTCCGTCAATAACTGTTGGAAAATAGCCTCGGGTGGAGACACTCGGATGGGCCTATGGGGCTTTGGGGGGGGCGGGTATCCAAAATAAGGCCCAATATCGAGTGCCGCTCTTCGAGGACATATAATTCAATGCCACTCTGAATTACCGTGTGCCAAATGGCCGATAGGAGCCATAATATTCAAGATTTTTTTTCCCCCGAATCGCGATTCGATCGAGAGCCGTCTTTCGAGGGCTGTTGCAAAAAAATGGGTCCTACGAAAATTCTTAAAATCGCTCCAAGTATCCGTCATTGTGTCACGAACAAGTACCCTGAACCGTTTTTCTTAACTCCGTCAATAACTGTTGGAAAATAGCCTCGGGTGGAGACACTCGGATGGGCCTATGGGGCTTTGGGGGGGCGGGTATCCAAAATAAGGCCCAATATCGAGTGCCGCTCTTCGAGGACATATAATTCAATGCCACTCTGAATTACCGTGTGCCAAATGGCCGATAGGAGCCCCGATATTCAAGATTTTTTTTCCCCCGAATCGCGATTCGATCGAGAGCCGTCTTTCGAGGGCTGTTGCAAAAAAATGGGTCCTACGAAAATTCTTAAAATCGCTCCAAGTATCCGTCATTGTGTCACGAACAAGTACCCTGAACCGTTTTTCTTAACTCCGTCAATAACTGTTGGAAAATAGCCTCGGGTGGAGACACTCGGATGGGCCTATGGGGCTTTGGGGGGGCGGGTATCCAAAATAAGGCCCAATATCGAGTGCCGCTCTTCGAGGACATATAATTCAATGCCACTCTGAATTACCGTGTGCCAAATGGCCGATAGGAGCCCCGATATTCAAGATTTTTTTTCCCCCGAATCGCGATTCGATCGAGAGCCGTCTTTCGAGGGCTGTTGCAAAAAAATGGGTCCTACGAAAATTCTTAAAATCGCTCCAAGTATCCGTCATTGTGTCACGAACAAGTACCCTGAACCGTTTTTCTTAACTCCGTCAATAACTGTTGGAAAATAGCCTCGGGTGGAGACACTCGGATGGGCCTATGGGGCTTTGGGGGGGCGGGTATCCAAAATAAGGCCCAATATCGAGTGCCGCTCTTCGAGGACATATAATTCAATGCCACTCTGAATTACCGTGTGCCAAATGGCCGATAGGAGCCCCGATATTCAAGATTTTTTTTCCCCCGAATCGCGATTCGATCGAGAGCCGTCTTTCGAGGGCTGTTGCAAAAAAATGGGTCCTACGAAAATTCTTAAAATCGCTCCAAGTATCCGTCATTGTGTCACGAACAAGTACCCTGAACCGTTTTTCTTAACTCCGTCAATAACTGTTGGAAAATAGCCTCGGGTGGAGACACTCGGATGGGCCTATGGGGCTTTGGGGGGGCGGGTATCCAAAATAAGGCCCAATATCGAGTGCCGCTCTTCGAGGACATATAATTCAATGCCACTCTGAATTACCGTGTGCCAAATGGCCGATAGGAGCCCCGATATTCAAGATTTTTTTTCCCCCGAATCGCGATTCGATCGAGAGCCGTCTTTCGAGGGCTGTTGCAAAAAAATGGGTCCTACGAAAATTCTTAAAATCGCTCCAAGTATCCGTCATTGTGTCACGAACAAGTACCCTGAACCGTTTTTCTTAACTCCGTCAATAACTGTTGGAAAATAGCCTCGGGTGGAGACACTCGGATGGGCCTATGGGGCTTTGGGGGGGCGGGTATCCAAAATAAGGCCCAATATCGAGTGCCGCTCTTCGAGGACATATAATTCAATGCCACTCTGAATTACCGTGTGCCAAATGGCCGATAGGAGCCCCGATATTCAAGATTTTTTTTCCCCCGAATCGCGATTCGATCGAGAGCCGTCTTTCGAGGGCTGTTGCAAAAAAATGGGTCCTACGAAAATTCTTAAAATCGCTCCAAGTATCCGTCATTGTGTCACGAACAAGTACCCTGAACCGTTTTTCTTAACTCCGTCAATAACTGTTGGAAAATAGCCTCGGGTGGAGACACTCGGATGGGCCTATGGGGCTTTGGGGGGGGCGGGTATCCAAAATAAGGCCCAATATCGAGTGCCGCTCTTCGAGGACATATAATTCAATGCCACTCTGAATTACCGTGTGCCAAATGGCCGATAGGAGCCCCGATATTCAAGATTTTTTTTCCCCCGAATCGCGATTCGATCGAGAGCCGTCTTTCGAGGGCTGTTGCAAAAAAATGGGTCCTACGAAAATTCTTAAAATCGCTCCAAGTATCCGTCATTGTGTCACGAACAAGTACCCTGAACCGTTTTTCTTAACTCCGTCAATAACTGTTGGAAAATAGCCTCGGGTGGAGACACTCGGATGGGCCTATGGGGCTTTGGGGGGGCGGGTATCCAAAATAAGGCCCAATATCGAGTGCCGCTCTTCGAGGACATATAATTCAATGCCACTCTGAATTACCGTGTGCCAAATGGCCGATGGGAGCCCCGATATTCAAGATTTTTTTTCCCCCGAATCGCGATTCGATCGAGAGCCGTCTTTCGAGGGCTGTTGCAAAAAAATGGGTCCTACGAAAATTCTTAAAATCGCTCCAAGTATCCGTCATTGTGTCACGAACAAGTACCCTGAACCGTTTTTCTTAACTCCGTCAATAACTGTTGGAAAATAGCCTCGGGTGGAGACACTCGGATGGGCCTATGGGGCTTTGGGGGGGGCGGGTATCCAAAATAAGGCCCAATATCGAGTGCCGCTCTTCGAGGACATATAATTCAATGCCACTCTGAATTACCGTGTGCCAAATGGCCGATAGGAGCCCCGATATTCAAGATTTTTTTTCCCCCGAATCGCGATTCAATCGAGAGCCGTCTTTCGAGGGCTGTTGCAAAAAAATGGGTCCTACGAAAATTCTTGAAATCGCTCCAAGTATCCGTCATTGTGTCACGAACAAGTACCCTGAACCGTTTTTCTTAACTCCGTCAATAACTGTTGGAAAATAGCCTCGGGTGGAGACACTCGGATGGGCCTATGGGGCTTTGGGGGGGCGGGTATCCAAAATAAGGCCCAATATCGAGTGCCGCTCATCGAGGACATATAATTCAATGCCACTCTGAATTACCGTGTGCCAAATGGCCGATAGGAGCCCCGATATTCAAGATTTTTTTTCCCCCGAATCGCGATTCGATCGAGAGCCGTCTTTCGAGGGCTGTTGCAAAAAAATGGGTCCTACGAAAATTCTTAAAATCGCTCCAAGTATCCGTCATTGTGTCACGAACAAGTACCCTGAACCGTTTTTCTTAACTCCGTCAATAACTGTTGGAAAATAGCCTCGGGTGGAGACACTCGGATGGGCCTATGGGGCTTTGGGGGGGGCGGGTATCCAAAATAAGGCCCAATATCGAGTGCCGCTCTTCGAGGACATATAATTCAATGCCACTCTGAATTACCGTGTGCCAAATGGCCGATAGGAGCCCCGATATTCAAGATTTTTTTTCCCCCGAATCGCGATTCGATCGAGAGCCGTCTTTCGAGGGCTGTTGCAAAAAAATGGGTCCTACGAAAATTCTTAAAATCGCTCCAAGTATCCGTCATTGTGTCACGAACAAGTACCCTGAACCGTTTTTCTTAACTCCGTCAATAACTGTTGGAAAATAGCCTCGGGTGGAGACACTCGGATGGGCCTATGGGGCTTTGGGGGGGGCGGGTATCCAAAATAAGGCCCAATATCGAGTGCCGCTCTTCGAGGACATATAATTCAATGCCACTCTGAATTACCGTGTGCCAAATGGCCGATAGGAGCCCCGATATTCAAGATTTTTTTTCCCCCGAATCGCGATTCGATCGAGAGCCGTCTTTCGAGGGCTGTTGCAAAAAAATGGGTCCTACGAAAATTCTTAAAATCGCTCCAAGTATCCGTCATTGTGTCACGAACAAGTACCCTGAACCGTTTTTCTTAACTCCGTCAATAACTGTTGGAAAATAGCCTCGGGTGGAGACACTCGGATGGGCCTATGGGGCTTTGGGGGGGCGGGTATCCAAAATAAGGCCCAATATCGAGTGCCGCTCTTCGAGGACATATAATTCAATGCCACTCTGAATTACCGTGTGCCAAATGGCCGATAGGAGCCCCGATATTCAAGATTTTTTTTCCCCCGAATCGCGATTCGATCGAGAGCCGTCTTTCGAGGGCTGTTGCAAAAAAATGGGTCCTACGAAAATTCTTAAAATCGCTCCAAGTATCCGTCATTGTGTCACGAACAAGTACCCTGAACCGTTTTTCTTAACTCCGTCAATAACTGTTGGAAAATAGCCTCGGGTGGAGACACTCGGATGGGCCTATGGGGCTTTGGGGGGGGCGGGTATCCAAAATAAGGCCCAATATCGAGTGCCGCTCTTCGAGGACATATAATTCAATGCCACTCTGAATTACCGTGTGCCAAATGGCCGATAGGAGCCCCGATATTCAAGATTTTTTTTCCCCCGAATCGCGATTCGATCGAGAGCCGTCTTTCGAGGGCTGTTGCAAAAAAATGGGTCCTACGAAAATTCTTAAAATCGCTCCAAGTATCCGTCATTGTGTCACGAACAAGTACCCTGAACCGTTTTTCTTAACTCCGTCAATAACTGTTGGAAAATAGCCTCGGGTGGAGACACTCGGATGGGCCTATGGGGCTTTGGGGGGGGCGGGTATCCAAAATAAGGCCCAATATCGAGTGCCGCTCTTCGAGGACATATAATTCAATGCCACTCTGAATTACCGTGTGCCAAATGGCCGATAGGAGCCCCGATATTCAAGATTTTTTTTCCCCCGAATCGCGATTCGATCGAGAGCCGTCTTTCGAGGGCTGTTGCAAAAAAATGGGTCCTACGAAAATTCTTAAAATCGCTCCAAGTATCCGTCATTGTGTCACGAACAAGTACCCTGAACCGTTTTTCTTAACTCCGTCAATAACTGTTGGAAAATAGCCTCGGGTGGAGACACTCGGATGGGCCTATGGGGCTTTGGGGGGGGCGGGTATCCAAAATAAGGCCCAATATCGAGTGCCGCTCTTCGAGGACATATAATTCAATGCCACTCTGAATTACCGTGTGCCAAATGGCCGATAGGAGCCCCGATATTCAAGATTTTTTTTCCCCCGAATCGCGATTCGATCGAGAGCCGTCTTTCGAGGGCTGTTGCAAAAAAATGGGTCCTACGAAAATTCTTAAAATCGCTCCAAGTATCCGTCATTGTGTCACGAATAAGTACCCTGAACCGTTTTTCTTAACTCCGTCAATAACTGTTGGAAAATAGCCTCGGGTGGAGACACTCGGATGGGCCTATGGGGCTTTGGGGGGGGCGGGTATCCAAAATAAGGCCCAATATCGAGTGCCGCTCTTCGAGGACATATAATTCAATGCCACTCTGAATTACCGTGTGCCAAATGGCCGATAGGAGCCCCGATATTCAAGATTTTTTTTCCCCCGAATCGCGATTCGATCGAGAGCCGTCTTTCGAGGGCTGTTGCAAAAAAATGGGTCCTACGAAAATTCTTAAAATCGCTCCAAGTATCCGTCATTGTGTCACGAACAAGTACCCTGAACCGTTTTTCTTAACTCCGTCAATAACTGTTGGAAAATAGCCTCGGGTGGAGACACTCGGATGGGCCTATGGGGCTTTGGGGGGGGCGGGTATCCAAAATAAGGCCCAATATCGAGTGCCGCTCTTCGAGGACATATAATTCAATGCCACTCTGAATTACCGTGTGCCAAATGGCCGATAGGAGCCCCGATATTCAAGATTTTTTTTCCCCCGAATCGCGATTCGATCGAGAGCCGTCTTTCGAGGAATGTTGCAAAAAAATGGGTCCTACGAAAATTCTTAAAATCGCTCCAAGTATCCGTCATTGTGTCACGAACAAGTACCCTGAACCGTTTTTCTTAACTCCGTCAATAACTGTTGGAAAATAGCCTCGGGTGGAGACACTCGGATGGGCCTATGGGGCTTTGGGGGGGGCGGGTATCCAAAATAAGGCCCAATATCGAGTGCCGCTCTTCGAGGACATATAATTCAATGCCACTCTGAATTACCGTGTGCCAAATGGCCGATAGGAGCCCCGATATTCAAGATTTTTTTTCCCCCGAATCGCGATTCGATCGAGAGCCGTCTTTCGAGGGCTGTTGCAAAAAAATGGGTCCTACGAAAATTCTTAAAATCGCTCCAAGTATCCGTCATTGTGTCACGAACAAGTACCCTGAACCGTTTTTCTTAACTCCGTCAATAACTGTTGGAAAATAGCCTCGGGTGGAGACACTCGGATGGGCCTATGGGGCTTTGGGGGGGGCGGGTATCCAAAATAAGGCCCAATATCGAGTGCCGCTCTTCGAGGACATATAATTCAATGCCACTCTGAATTACCGTGTGCCAAATGGCCGATAGGAGCCCCGATATTCAAGATTTTTTTTCCCCCGAATCGCGATTCGATCGAGAGCCGTCTTTCGAGGGCTGTTGCAAAAAAATGGGTCCTACGAAAATTCTTAAAATCGCTCCAAGTATCCGTCATTGTGTCACGAACAAGTACCCTGAACCGTTTTTCTTAACTCCGTCAATAACTGTTGGAAAATAGCCTCGGGTGGAGACACTCGGATGGGCCTATGGGGCTTTGGGGGGGGCGGGTATCCAAAATAAGGCCCAATATCGAGTGCCGCTCTTCGAGGACATATAATTCAATGCCACTCTGAATTACCGTGTGCCAAATGGCCGATAGGAGCCCCGATATTCAAGATTTTTTTTCCCCCGAATCGCGATTCGATCGAGAGCCGTCTTTCGAGGGCTGTTGCAAAAAAATGGGTCCTACGAAAATTCTTAAAATCGCTCCAAGTATCCGTCATTGTGTCACGAACAAGTACCCTGAACCGTTTTTCTTAACTCCGTCAATAACTGTTGGAAAATAGCCTCGGGTGGAGACACTCGGATGGGCCTATGGGGCTTTGGGGGGGGCGGGTATCCAAAATAAGGCCCAATATCGAGTGCCGCTCTTCGAGGACATATAATTCAATGCCACTCTGAATTACCGTGTGCCAAATGGCCGATAGGAGCCCCGATATTCAAGATTTTTTTTCCCCCGAATCGCGATTCGATCGAGAGCCGTCTTTCGAGGGCTGTTGCAAAAAAATGGGTCCTACGAAAATTCTTAAAATCGCTCCAAGTATCCGTCATTGTGTCACGAACAAGTACCCTGAACCGTTTTTCTTAACTCCGTCAATAACTGTTGGAAAATAGCCTCGGGTGGAGACACTCGGATGGGCCTATGGGGCTTTGGGGGGGCGGGTATCCAAAATAAGGCCCAATATCGAGTGCCGCTCTTCGAGGACATATAATTCAATGCCACTCTGAATTACCGTGTGCCAAATGGCCGATAGGAGCCCCGATATTCAAGATTTTTTTTCCCCCGAATCGCGATTCGATCGAGAGCCGTCTTTCGAGGGCTGTTGCAAAAAAAATGGGTCCTACGAAAATTCTTAAAATCGCTCCAAGTATCCGTCATTGTGTCACGAACAAGTACCCTGAACCGTTTTTCTTAACTCCGTCAATAACTGTTGGAAAATAGCCTCGGGTGGAGACACTCGGATGGGCCTATGGGGCTTTGGGGGGGGCGGGTATCCAAAATAAGGCCCAATATCGAGTGCCGCTCTTCGAGGACATATAATTCAATGCCACTCTGAATTACCGTGTGCCAAATGGCCGATAGGAGCCCCGATATTCAAGATTTTTTTTCCCCCGAATCGCGATTCGATCGAGAGCCGTCTTTCGAGGGCTGTTGCAAAAAAATGGGTCCTACGAAAATTCTTAAAATCGCTCCAAGTATCCGTCATTGTGTCACGAACAAGTACCCTGAACCGTTTTTCTTAACTCCGTCAATAACTGTTGGAAAATAGCCTCGGGTGGAGACACTCGGATGGGCCTATGGGGCTTTGGGGGGGGCGGGTATCCAAAATAAGGCCCAATATCGAGTGCCGCTCTTCGAGGACATATAATTCAATGCCACTCTGAATTACCGTGTGCCAAATGGCCGATAGGAGCCCCGATATTCAAGATTTTTTTTCCCCCGAATCGCGATTCGATCGAGAGCCGTCTTTCGAGGGCTGTTGCAAAAAAATGGGTCCTACGAAAATTCTTAAAATCGCTCCAAGTATCCGTCATTGTGTCACGAACAAGTACCCTGAACCGTTTTTCTTAACTCCGTCAATAACTGTTGGAAAATAGCCTCGGTTGGAGACACTCGGATGGGCCTATGGGGCTTTGGGGGGGGCGGGTATCCAAAATAAGGCCCAATATCGAGTGCCGCTCTTCGAGGACATATAATTCAATGCCACTCTGAATTACCGTGTGCCAAATGGCCGATAGGAGCCCCGATATTCAAGATTTTTTTTCCCCCGAATCGCGATTCGATCGAGAGCCGTCTTTCGAGGGCTGTTGCAAAAAAATGGGTCCTACGAAAATTCTTAAAATCGCTCCAAGTATCCGTCATTGTGTCACGAACAAGTACCCTGAACCGTTTTTCTTAACTCCGTCAATAACTGTTGGAAAATAGCCTCGGGTGGAGACACTCGGATGGGCCTATGGGGCTTTGGGGGGGGCGGGTATCCAAAATAAGGCCCAATATCGAGTGCCGCTCTTCGAGGACATATAATTCAATGCCACTCTGAATTACCGTGTGCCAAATGGCCGATAGGAGCCCCGATATTCAAGATTTTTTTTCCCCCGAATCGCGATTCGATCGAGAGCCGTCTTTCGAGGGCTGTTGCAAAAAAATGGGTCCGACGAAAATTCTTAAAATCGCTCCAAGTATCCGTCATTGTGTCACGAACAAGTACCCTGAACCGTTTTTCTTAACTCCGTCAATAACTGTTGGAAAATAGCCTCGGGTGGAGACACTCGGATGGGCCTATGGGGCTTTGGGGGGGGCGGGTATCCAAAATAAGGCCCAATATCGAGTGCCGCTCTTCGAGGACATATAATTCAATGCCACTCTGAATTACCGTGTGCCAAATGGCCGATAGGAGCCCCGATATTCAAGATTTTTTTTCCCCCGAATCGCGATTCGATCGAGAGCCGTCTTTCGAGGGCTGTTGCAAAAAAATGGGTCCTACGAAAATTCTTAAAATCGCTCCAAGTTTCCGTCATTGTGTCACGAACAAGTACCCTGAACCGTTTTTCTTAACTCCGTCAATAACTGTTGGAAAATAGCCTCGGTTGGAGACACTCGGATGGGCCTATGGGGCTTTGGGGGGGGCGGGTATCCAAAATAAGGCCCAATATCGAGTGCCGCTCTTCGAGGACATATAATTCAATGCCACTCTGAATTACCGTGTGCCAAATGGCCGATAGGAGCCCCGATATTCAAGATTTTTTTTCCCCCGAATCGCGATTCGATCGAGAGCCGTCTTTCGAGGGCTGTTGCAAAAAAATGGGTCCTACGAAAATTCTTAAAATCGCTCCAAGTATCCGTCATTGTGTCACGAACAAGTACCCTGAACCGTTTTTCTTAACTCCGTCAATAACTGTTGGAAAATAGCCTCGGGTGGAGACACTCGGATGGGCCTATGGGGCTTTGGGGGGGGCGGGTATCCAAAATAAGGCCCAATATCGAGTGCCGCTCTTCGAGGACATATAATTCAATGCCACTCTGAATTACCGTGTGCCAAATGGCCGATAGGAGCCCCGATATTCAAGATTTTTTTTCCCCCGAATCGCGATTCGATCGAGAGCCGTCTTTCGAGGGCTGTTGCAAAAAAATGGGTCCTACGAAAATTCTTAAAATCGCTCCAAGTATCCGTCATTGTGTCACGAACAAGTACCCTGAACCGTTTTTCTTAACTCCGTCAATAACTGTTGGAAAATAGCCTCGGGTGGAGACACTCGGATGGGCCTATGGGGCTTTGGGGGGGGCGGGTATCCAAAATAAGGCCCAATATCGAGTGCCGCTCTTCGAGGACATATAATTCAATGCCACTCTGAATTACCGTGTGCCAAATGGCCGATAGGAGCCCCGATATTCAAGATTTTTTTTCCCCCGAATCGCGATTCGATCGAGAGCCGTCTTTCGAGGGCTGTTGCAAAAAAATGGGTCCTACGAAAATTCTTAAAATCGCTCCAAGTATCCGTCATTGTGTCACGAACAAGTACCCTGAACCGTTTTTCTTAACTCCGTCAATAACTGTTGGAAAATAGCCTCGGGTGGAGACACTCGGATGGGCCTATGGGGCTTTGGGGGGGGCGGGTATCCAAAATAAGGCCCAATATCGAGTGCCGCTCTTCGAGGACATATAATTCAATGCCACTCTGAATTACCGTGTGCCAAATGGCCGATAGGAGCCCCGATATTCAAGATTTTTTTTCCCCCGAATCGCGATTCGATCGAGAGCCGTCTTTCGAGGGCTGTTGCAAAAAAATGGGTCCTACGAAAATTCTTAAAATCGCTCCAAGTATCCGTCATTGTGTCACGAACAAGTACCCTGAACCGTTTTTCTTAACTCCGTCAATAACTGTTGGAAAATAGCCTCGGGTGGAGACACTCGGATGGGCCTATGGGGCTTTGGGGGGGGCGGGTATCCAAAATAAGGCCCAATATCGAGTGCCGCTCTTCGAGGACATATAATTCAATGCCACTCTGAATTACCGTGTGCCAAATGGCCGATAGGAGCCCCGATATTCAAGATTTTTTTTCCCCCGAATCGCGATTCGATCGAGAGCCGTCTTTCGAGGGCTGTTGCAAAAAAATGGGTCCTACGAAAATTCTTAAAATCGCTCCAAGTATCCGTCATTGTGTCACGAACAAGTACCCTGAACCGTTTTTCTTAACTCCGTCAATAACTGTTGGAAAATAGCCTCGGGTGGAGACACTCGGATGGGCCTATGGGGCTTTGGGGGGGGCGGGTATCCAAAATAAGGCCCAATATCGAGTGCCGCTCTTCGAGGACATATAATTCAATGCCACTCTGAATTACCGTGTGCCAAATGGCCGATAGGAGCCCCGATATTCAAGATTTTTTTTCCCCCGAATCGCGATTCGATCGAGAGCCGTCTTTCGAGGGCTGTTGCAAAAAAATGGGTCCTACGAAAATTCTTAAAATCGCTCCAAGTATCCGTCATTGTGTCACGAACAAGTACCCTGAACCGTTTTTCTTAACTCCGTCAATAACTGTTGGAAAATAGCCTCGGGTGGAGACACTCGGATGGGCCTATGGGGCTTTGGGGGGGGCGGGTATCCAAAATAAGGCCCAATATCGAGTGCCGCTCTTCGAGGACATATAATTCAATGCCACTCTGAATTACCGTGTGCCAAATGGCCGATAGGAGCCCCGATATTCAAGATTTTTTTTCCCCCGAATCGCGATTCGATCGAGAGCCGTCTTTCGAGGGCTGTTGCAAAAAAATGGGTCCTACGAAAATTCTTAAAATCGCTCCAAGTATCCGTCATTGTGTCACGAACAAGTACCCTGAACCGTTTTTCTTAACTCCGTCAATAACTGTTGGAAAATAGCCTCGGGTGGAGACACTCGGATGGGCCTATGGGGCTTTGGGGGGGGCGGGTATCCAAAATAAGGCCCAATATCGAGTGCCGCTCTTCGAGGACATATAATTCAATGCCACTCTGAATTACCGTGTGCCAAATGGCCGATAGGAGCCCCGATATTCAAGATTTTTTTTCCCCCGAATCGCGATTCGATCGAGAGCCGTCTTTCGAGGGCTGTTGCAAAAAAATGGGTCCTACGAAAATTCTTAAAATCGCTCCAAGTATCCGTCATTGTGTCACGAACAAGTACCCTGAACCGTTTTTCTTAACTCCGTCAATAACTGTTGGAAAATAGCCTCGGGTGGAGACACTCGGATGGGCCTATGGGGCTTTGGGGGGGGGCGGGTATCCAAAATAAGGCCCAATATCGAGTGCCGCTCTTCGAGGACATATAATTCAATGCCACTCTGAATTACCGTGTGCCAAATGGCCGATAGGAGCCCCGATATTCAAGATTTTTTTTCCCCCGAATCGCGATTCGATCGAGAGCCGTCTTTCGAGGGCTGTTGCAAAAAAATGGGTCCTACGAAAATTCTTAAAATCGCTCCAAGTATCCGTCATTGTGTCACGAACAAGTACCCTGAACCGTTTTTCTTAACTCCGTCAATAACTGTTGGAAAATAGCCTCGGGTGGAGACACTCGGATGGGCCTATGGGGCTTTGGGGGGGGCGGGTATCCAAAATAAGGCCCAATATCGAGTGCCGCTCTTCGAGGACATATAATTCAATGCCACTCTGAATTACCGTGTGCCAAATGGCCGATAGGAGCCCCGATATTCAAGATTTTTTTTTCCCCCGAATCGCGATTCGATCGAGAGCCGTCTTTCGAGGGCTGTTGCAAAAAAATGGGTCCTACGAAAATTCTTAAAATCGCTCCAAGTATCCGTCATTGTGTCACGAACAAGTACCCTGAACCGTTTTTCTTAACTCCGTCAATAACTGTTGGAAAATAGCCTCGGGTGGAGACACTCGGATGGGCCTATGGGGCTTTGGGGGGGGCGGGTATCCAAAATAAGGCCCAATATCGAGTGCCGCTCTTCGAGGACATATAATTCAATGCCACTCTGAATTACCGTGTGCCAAATGGCCGATAGGAGCCCCGATATTCAAGATTTTTTTTCCCCCGAATCGCGATTCGATCGAGAGCCGTCTTTCGAGGGCTGTTGCAAAAAAATGGGTCCTACGAAAATTCTTAAAATCGCTCCAAGTATCCGTCATTGTGTCACGAACAAGTACCCTGAACCGTTTTTCTTAACTCCGTCAATAACTGTTGGAAAATAGCCTCGGGTGGAGACACTCGGATGGGCCTATGGGGCTTTGGGGGGGGGCGGGTATCCAAAATAAGGCCCAATATCGAGTGCCGCTCTTCGAGGACATATAATTCAATGCCACTCTGAATTACCGTGTGCCAAATGGCCGATAGGAGCCCCGATATTCAAGATTTTTTTTCCCCCGAATCGCGATTCGATCGAGAGCCGTCTTTCGAGGGCTGTTGCAAAAAAATGGGTCCTACGAAAATTCTTAAAATCGCTCCAAGTATCCGTCATTGTGTCACGAACAAGTACCCTGAACCGTTTTTCTTAACTCCGTCAATAACTGTTGGAAAATAGCCTCGGGTGGAGACACTCGGATGGGCCTATGGGGCTTTGGGGGGGGGCGGGTATCCAAAATAAGGCCCAATATCGAGTGCCGCTCTTCGAGGACATATAATTCAATGCCACTCTGAATTACCGTGTGCCAAATGGCCGATAGGAGCCCCGATATTCAAGATTTTTTTTCCCCCGAATCGCGATTCGATCGAGAGCCGTCTTTCGAGGGCTGTTGCAAAAAAATGGGTCCTACGAAAATTCTTAAAATCGCTCCAAGTATCCGTCATTGTGTCACGAACAAGTACCCTGAACCGTTTTTCTTAACTCCGTCAATAACTGTTGGAAAATAGCCTCGGGTGGAGACACTCGGATGGGCCTATGGGGCTTTGGGGGGGGCGGGTATCCAAAATAAGGCCCAATATCGAGTGCCGCTCTTCGAGGACATATAATTCAATGCCACTCTGAATTACCGTGTGCCAAATGGCCGATAGGAGCCCCGATATTCAAGATTTTTTTCCCCCGAATCGCGATTCGATCGAGAGCCGTCTTTCGAGGGCTGTTGCAAAAAAATGGGTCCTACGAAAATTCTTAAAATCGCTCCAAGTATCCGTCATTGTGTCACGAACAAGTACCCTGAACCGTTTTTCTTAACTCCGTCAATAACTGTTGGAAAATAGCCTCGGGTGGAGACACTCGGATGGGCCTATGGGGCTTTGGGGGGGGCGGGTATCCAAAATAAGGCCCAATATCGAGTGCCGCTCTTCGAGGACATATAATTCAATGCCACTCTGAATTACCGTGTGCCAAATGGCCGATAGGAGCCCCGATATTCAAGATTTTTTTTCCCCCGAATCGCGATTCGATCGAGAGCCGTCTTTCGAGGGCTGTTGCAAAAAAATGGGTCCTACGAAAATTCTTAAAATCGCTCCAAGTATCCGTCATTGTGTCACGAACAAGTACCCTGAACCGTTTTTCTTAACTCCGTCAATAACTGTTGGAAAATAGCCTCGGGTGGAGACACTCGGATGGGCCTATGGGGCTTTGGGGGGGGCGGGTATCCAAAATAAGGCCCAATATCGAGTGCCGCTCTTCGAGGACATATAATTCAATGCCACTCTGAATTACCGTGTGCCAAATGGCCGATAGGAGCCCCGATATTCAAGATTTTTTTTCCCCCGAATCGCGATTCGATCGAGAGCCGTCTTTCGAGGGCTGTTGCAAAAAAATGGGTCCTACGAAAATTCTTAAAATCGCTCCAAGTATCCGTCATTGTGTCACGAACAAGTACCCTGAACCGTTTTTCTTAACTCCGTCAATAACTGTTGGAAAATAGCCTCGGGTGGAGACACTCGGATGGGCCTATGGGGCTTTGGGGGGGGCGGGTATCCAAAATAAGGCCCAATATCGAGTGCCGCTCTTCGAGGACATATAATTCAATGCCACTCTGAATTACCGTGTGCCAAATGGCCGATAGGAGCCCCGATATTCAAGATTTTTTTTCCCCCGAATCGCGATTCGATCGAGAGCCGTCTTTCGAGGGCTGTTGCAAAAAAATGGGTCCTACGAAAATTCTTAAAATCGCTCCAAGTATCCGTCATTGTGTCACGAACAAGTACCCTGAACCGTTTTTCTTAACTCCGTCAATAACTGTTGGAAAATAGCCTCGGGTGGAGACACTCGGATGGGCCTATGGGGCTTTGGGGGGGGCGGGTATCCAAAATAAGGCCCAATATCGAGTGCCGCTCTTCGAGGACATATAATTCAATGCCACTCTGAATTACCGTGTGCCAAATGGCCGATAGGAGCCCCGATATTCAAGATTTTTTTTCCCCCGAATCGCGATTCGATCGAGAGCCGTCTTTCGAGGGCTGTTGCAAAAAAATGGGTCCTACGAAAATTCTTAAAATCGCTCCAAGTATCCGTCATTGTGTCACGAACAAGTACCCTGAACCGTTTTTCTTAACTCCGTCAATAACTGTTGGAAAATAGCCTCGGGTGGAGACACTCGGATGGGCCTATGGGGCTTTGGGGGGGGCGGGTATCCAAAATAAGGCCCAATATCGAGTGCCGCTCTTCGAGGACATATAATTCAATGCCACTCTGAATTACCGTGTGCCAAATGGCCGATAGGAGCCCCGATATTCAAGATTTTTTTTTCCCCCGAATCGCGATTCGATCGAGAGCCGTCTTTCGAGGGCTGTTGCAAAAAAATGGGTCCTACGAAAATTCTTAAAATCGCTCCAAGTATCCGTCATTGTGTCACGAACAAGTACCCTGAACCGTTTTTCTTAACTCCGTCAATAACTGTTGGAAAATAGCCTCGGGTGGAGACACTCGGATGGGCCTATGGGGCTTTGGGGGGGGCGGGTATCCAAAATAAGGCCCAATATCGAGTGCCGCTCTTCGAGGACATATAATTCAATGCCACTCTGAATTACCGTGTGCCAAATGGCCGATAGGAGCCCCGATATTCAAGATTTTTTTTCCCCCGAATCGCGATTCGATCGAGAGCCGTCTTTCGAGGGCTGTTGCAAAAAAATGGGTCCTACGAAAATTCTTAAAATCGCTCCAAGTATCCGTCATTGTGTCACGAACAAGTACCCTGAACCGTTTTTCTTAACTCCGTCAATAACTGTTGGAAAATAGCCTCGGGTGGAGACACTCGGATGGGCCTATGGGGCTTTGGGGGGGGCGGGTATCCAAAATAAGGCCCAATATCGAGTGCCGCTCTTCGAGGACATATAATTCAATGCCACTCTGAATTACCGTGTGCCAAATGGCCGATAGGAGCCCCGATATTCAAGATTTTTTTTCCCCCGAATCGCGATTCGATCGAGAGCCGTCTTTCGAGGGCTGTTGCAAAAAAATGGGTCCTACGAAAATTCTTAAAATCGCTCCAAGTATCCGTCATTGTGTCACGAACAAGTACCCTGAACCGTTTTTCTTAACTCCGTCAATAACTGTTGGAAAATAGCCTCGGGTGGAGACACTCGGATGGGCCTATGGGGCTTTGGGGGGGGCGGGTATCCAAAATAAGGCCCAATATCGAGTGCCGCTCTTCGAGGACATATAATTCAATGCCACTCTGAATTACCGTGTGCCAAATGGCCGATAGGAGCCCCGATATTCAAGATTTTTTTTCCCCCGAATCGCGATTCGATCGAGAGCCGTCTTTCGAGGGCTGTTGCAAAAAAATGGGTCCTACGAAAATTCTTAAAATCGCTCCAAGTATCCGTCATTGTGTCACGAACAAGTACCCTGAACCGTTTTTCTTAACTCCGTCAATAACTGTTGGAAAATAGCCTCGGGTGGAGACACTCGGATGGGCCTATGGGGCTTTGGGGGGGGCGGGTATCCAAAATAAGGCCCAATATCGAGTGCCGCTCTTCGAGGACATATAATTCAATGCCACTCTGAATTACCGTGTGCCAAATGGCCGATAGGAGCCCCGATATTCAAGATTTTTTTTCCCCCGAATCGCGATTCGATCGAGAGCCGTCTTTCGAGGGCTGTTGCAAAAAAATGGGTCCTACGAAAATTCTTAAAATCGCTCCAAGTATCCGTCATTGTGTCACGAACAAGTACCCTGAACCGTTTTTCTTAACTCCGTCAATAACTGTTGGAAAATAGCCTCGGGTGGAGACACTCGGATGGGCCTATGGGGCTTTGGGGGGGGCGGGTATCCAAAATAAGGCCCAATATCGAGTGCCGCTCTTCGAGGACATATAATTCAATGCCACTCTGAATTACCGTGTGCCAAATGGCCGATAGGAGCCCCGATATTCAAGATTTTTTTTCCCCCGAATCGCGATTCGATCGAGAGCCGTCTTTCGAGGGCTGTTGCAAAAAAATGGGTCCTACGAAAATTCTTAAAATCGCTCCAAGTATCCGTCATTGTGTCACGAACAAGTACCCTGAACCGTTTTTCTTAACTCCGTCAATAACTGTTGGAAAATAGCCTCGGGTGGAGACACTCGGATGGGCCTATGGGGCTTTGGGGGGGGCGGGTATCCAAAATAAGGCCCAATATCGAGTGCCGCTCTTCGAGGACATATAATTCAATGCCACTCTGAATTACCGTGTGCCAAATGGCCGATAGGAGCCCCGATATTCAAGATTTTTTTTCCCCCGAATCGCGATTCGATCGAGAGCCGTCTTTCGAGGGCTGTTGCAAAAAAATGGGTCCTACGAAAATTCTTAAAATCGCTCCAAGTATCCGTCATTGTGTCACGAACAAGTACCCTGAACCGTTTTTCTTAACTCCGTCAATAACTGTTGGAAAATAGCCTCGGGTGGAGACACTCGGATGGGCCTATGGGGCTTTGGGGGGGGCGGGTATCCAAAATAAGGCCCAATATCGAGTGCCGCTCTTCGAGGACATATAATTCAATGCCACTCTGAATTACCGTGTGCCAAATGGCCGATAGGAGCCCCGATATTCAAGATTTTTTTTCCCCCGAATCGCGATTCGATCGAGAGCCGTCTTTCGAGGGCTGTTGCAAAAAAAATGGGTCCTACGAAAATTCTTAAAATCGCTCCAAGTATCCGTCATTGTGTCACGAACAAGTACCCTGAACCGTTTTTCTTAACTCCGTCAATAACTGTTGGAAAATAGCCTCGGGTGGAGACACTCGGATGGGCCTATGGGGCTTTGGGGGGGGCGGGTATCCAAAATAAGGCCCAATATCGAGTGCCGCTCTTCGAGGACATATAATTCAATGCCACTCTGAATTACCGTGTGCCAAATGGCCGATAGGAGCCCCGATATTCAAGATTTTTTTTCCCCCGAATCGCGATTCGATCGAGAGCCGTCTTTCGAGGGCTGTTGCAAAAAAATGGGTCCTACGAAAATTCTTAAAATCGCTCCAAGTATCCGTCATTGTGTCACGAACAAGTACCCTGAACCGTTTTTCTTAACTCCGTCAATAACTGTTGGAAAATAGCCTCGGGTGGAGACACTCGGATGGGCCTATGGGGCTTTGGGGGGGGCGGGTATCCAAAATAAGGCCCAATATCGAGTGCCGCTCTTCGAGGACATATAATTCAATGCCACTCTGAATTACCGTGTGCCAAATGGCCGATAGGAGCCCCGATATTCAAGATTTTTTTTCCCCCGAATCGCGATTCGATCGAGAGCCGTCTTTCGAGGGCTGTTGCAAAAAAATGGGTCCTACGAAAATTCTTAAAATCGCTCCAAGTATCCGTCATTGTGTCACGAACAAGTACCCTGAACCGTTTTTCTTAACTCCGTCAATAACTGTTGGAAAATAGCCTCGGGTGGAGACACTCGGATGGGCCTATGGGGCTTTGGGGGGGGCGGGTATCCAAAATAAGGCCCAATATCGAGTGCCGCTCTTCGAGGACATATAATTCAATGCCACTCTGAATTACCGTGTGCCAAATGGCCGATAGGAGCCCCGATATTCAAGATTTTTTTTCCCCCGAATCGCGATTCGATCGAGAGCCGTCTTTCGAGGGCTGTTGCAAAAAAATGGGTCCTACGAAAATTCTTAAAATCGCTCCAAGTATCCGTCATTGTGTCACGAACAAGTACCCTGAACCGTTTTTCTTAACTCCGTCAATAACTGTTGGAAAATAGCCTCGGGTGGAGACACTCGGATGGGCCTATGGGGCTTTGGGGGGGGCGGGTATCCAAAATAAGGCCCAATATCGAGTGCCGCTCTTCGAGGACATATAATTCAATGCCACTCTGAATTACCGTGTGCCAAATGGCCGATAGGAGCCCCGATATTCAAGATTTTTTTTCCCCCGAATCGCGATTCGATCGAGAGCCGTCTTTCGAGGGCTGTTGCAAAAAAATGGGTCCTACGAAAATTCTTAAAATCGCTCCAAGTATCCGTCATTGTGTCACGAACAAGTACCCTGAACCGTTTTTCTTAACTCCGTCAATAACTGTTGGAAAATAGCCTCGGGTGGAGACACTCGGATGGGCCTATGGGGCTTTGGGGGGGGCGGGTATCCAAAATAAGGCCCAATATCGAGTGCCGCTCTTCGAGGACATATAATTCAATGCCACTCTGAATTACCGTGTGCCAAATGGCCGATAGGAGCCCCGATATTCAAGATTTTTTTTCCCCCGAATCGCGATTCGATCGAGAGCCGTCTTTCGAGGGCTGTTGCAAAAAAATGGGTCCTACGAAAATTCTTAAAATCGCTCCAAGTATCCGTCATTGTGTCACGAACAAGTACCCTGAACCGTTTTTCTTAACTCCGTCAATAACTGTTGGAAAATAGCCTCGGGTGGAGACACTCGGATGGGCCTATGGGGCTTTGGGGGGGGCGGGTATCCAAAATAAGGCCCAATATCGAGTGCCGCTCTTCGAGGACATATAATTCAATGCCACTCTGAATTACCGTGTGCCAAATGGCCGATAGGAGCCCCGATATTCAAGATTTTTTTTCCCCCGAATCGCGATTCGATCGAGAGCCGTCTTTCGAGGGCTGTTGCAAAAAAATGGGTCCTACGAAAATTCTTAAAATCGCTCCAAGTATCCGTCATTGTGTCACGAACAAGTACCCTGAACCGTTTTTCTTAACTCCGTCAATAACTGTTGGAAAATAGCCTCGGGTGGAGACACTCGGATGGGCCTATGGGGCTTTGGGGGGGGCGGGTATCCAAAATAAGGCCCAATATCGAGTGCCGCTCTTCGAGGACATATAATTCAATGCCACTCTGAATTACCGTGTGCCAAATGGCCGATAGGAGCCCCGATATTCAAGATTTTTTTTCCCCCGAATCGCGATTCGATCGAGAGCCGTCTTTCGAGGGCTGTTGCAAAAAAATGGGTCCTACGAAAATTCTTAAAATCGCTCCAAGTATCCGTCATTGTGTCACGAACAAGTACCCTGAACCGTTTTTCTTAACTCCGTCAATAACTGTTGGAAAATAGCCTCGGGTGGAGACACTCGGATGGGCCTATGGGGCTTTGGGGGGGGCGGGTATCCAAAATAAGGCCCAATATCGAGTGCCGCTCTTCGAGGACATATAATTCAATGCCACTCTGAATTACCGTGTGCCAAATGGCCGATAGGAGCCCCGATATTCAAGATTTTTTTTCCCCCGAATCGCGATTCGATCGAGAGCCGTCTTTCGAGGGCTGTTGCAAAAAAATGGGTCCTACGAAAATTCTTAAAATCGCTCCAAGTATCCGTCATTGTGTCACGAACAAGTACCCTGAACCGTTTTTCTTAACTCCGTCAATAACTGTTGGAAAATAGCCTCGGGTGGAGACACTCGGATGGGCCTATGGGGCTTTGGGGGGGGCGGGTATCCAAAATAAGGCCCAATATCGAGTGCCGCTCTTCGAGGACATATAATTCAATGCCACTCTGAATTACCGTGTGCCAAATGGCCGATAGGAGCCCCGATATTCAAGATTTTTTTTCCCCCGAATCGCGATTCGATCGAGAGCCGTCTTTCGAGGGCTGTTGCAAAAAAATGGGTCCTACGAAAATTCTTAAAATCGCTCCAAGTATCCGTCATTGTGTCACGAACAAGTACCCTGAACCGTTTTTCTTAACTCCGTCAATAACTGTTGGAAAATAGCCTCGGGTGGAGACACTCGGATGGGCCTATGGGGCTTTGGGGGGGGCGGGTATCCAAAATAAGGCCCAATATCGAGTGCCGCTCTTCGAGGACATATAATTCAATGCCACTCTGAATTACCGTGTGCCAAATGGCCGATAGGAGCCCCGATATTCAAGATTTTTTTTCCCCCGAATCGCGATTCGATCGAGAGCCGTCTTTCGAGGGCTGTTGCAAAAAAATGGGTCCTACGAAAATTCTTAAAATCGCTCCAAGTATCCGTCATTGTGTCACGAACAAGTACCCTGAACCGTTTTTCTTAACTCCGTCAATAACTGTTGGAAAATAGCCTCGGGTGGAGACACTCGGATGGGCCTATGGGGCTTTGGGGGGGGCGGGTATCCAAAATAAGGCCCAATATCGAGTGCCGCTCTTCGAGGACATATAATTCAATGCCACTCTGAATTACCGTGTGCCAAATGGCCGATAGGAGCCCCGATATTCAAGATTTTTTTTCCCCCGAATCGCGATTCGATCGAGAGCCGTCTTTCGAGGGCTGTTGCAAAAAAATGGGTCCTACGAAAATTCTTAAAATCGCTCCAAGTATCCGTCATTGTGTCACGAACAAGTACCCTGAACCGTTTTTCTTAACTCCGTCAATAACTGTTGGAAAATAGCCTCGGGTGGAGACACTCGGATGGGCCTATGGGGCTTTGGGGGGGGCGGGTATCCAAAATAAGGCCCAATATCGAGTGCCGCTCTTCGAGGACATATAATTCAATGCCACTCTGAATTACCGTGTGCCAAATGGCCGATAGGAGCCCCGATATTCAAGATTTTTTTTCCCCCGAATCGCGATTCGATCGAGAGCCGTCTTTCGAGGGCTGTTGCAAAAAAATGGGTCCTACGAAAATTCTTAAAATCGCTCCAAGTATCCGTCATTGTGTCACGAACAAGTACCCTGAACCGTTTTTCTTAACTCCGTCAATAACTGTTGGAAAATAGCCTCGGGTGGAGACACTCGGATGGGCCTATGGGGCTTTGGGGGGGGCGGGTATCCAAAATAAGGCCCAATATCGAGTGCCGCTCTTCGAGGACATATAATTCAATGCCACTCTGAATTACCGTGTGCCAAATGGCCGATAGGAGCCCCGATATTCAAGATTTTTTTTCCCCCGAATCGCGATTCGATCGAGAGCCGTCTTTCGAGGGCTGTTGCAAAAAAATGGGTCCTACGAAAATTCTTAAAATCGCTCCAAGTATCCGTCATTGTGTCACGAACAAGTACCCTGAACCGTTTTTCTTAACTCCGTCAATAACTGTTGGAAAATAGCCTCGGGTGGAGACACTCGGATGGGCCTATGGGGCTTTGGGGGGGGCGGGTATCCAAAATAAGGCCCAATATCGAGTGCCGCTCTTCGAGGACATATAATTCAATGCCACTCTGAATTACCGTGTGCCAAATGGCCGATAGGAGCCCCGATATTCAAGATTTTTTTTCCCCCGAATCGCGATTCGATCGAGAGCCGTCTTTCGAGGGCTGTTGCAAAAAAATGGGTCCTACGAAAATTCTTAAAATCGCTCCAAGTATCCGTCATTGTGTCACGAACAAGTACCCTGAACCGTTTTTCTTAACTCCGTCAATAACTGTTGGAAAATAGCCTCGGGTGGAGACACTCGGATGGGCCTATGGGGCTTTGGGGGGGGCGGGTATCCAAAATAAGGCCCAATATCGAGTGCCGCTCTTCGAGGACATATAATTCAATGCCACTCTGAATTACCGTGTGCCAAATGGCCGATAGGAGCCCCGATATTCAAGATTTTTTTTCCCCCGAATCGCGATTCGATCGAGAGCCGTCTTTCGAGGGCTGTTGCAAAAAAATGGGTCCTACGAAAATTCTTAAAATCGCTCCAAGTATCCGTCATTGTGTCACGAACAAGTACCCTGAACCGTTTTTCTTAACTCCGTCAATAACTGTTGGAAAATAGCCTCGGGTGGAGACACTCGGATGGGCCTATGGGGCTTTGGGGGGGGCGGGTATCCAAAATAAGGCCCAATATCGAGTGCCGCTCTTCGAGGACATATAATTCAATGCCACTCTGAATTACCGTGTGCCAAATGGCCGATAGGAGCCCCGATATTCAAGATTTGATTTCCCCCGAATCGCGATTCGATCGAGAGCCGTCTTTCGAGGGCTGTTGCAAAAAAATGGGTCCTACGAAAATTCTTAAAATCGCTCCAAGTATCCGTCATTGTGTCACGAACAAGTACCCTGAACCGTTTTTCTTAACTCCGTCAATAACTGTTGGAAAATAGCCTCGGGTGGAGACACTCGGATGGGCCTATGGGGCTTTGGGGGGGGCGGGTATCCAAAATAAGGCCCAATATCGAGTGCCGCTCTTCGAGGACATATAATTCAATGCCACTCTGAATTACCGTGTGCCAAATGGCCGATAGGAGCCCCGATATTCAAGATTTTTTTTCCCCCGAATCGCGATTCGATCGAGAGCCGTCTTTCGAGGGCTGTTGCAAAAAAATGGGTCCTACGAAAATTCTTAAAATCGCTCCAAGTATCCGTCATTGTGTCACGAACAAGTACCCTGAACCGTTTTTCTTAACTCCGTCAATAACTGTTGGAAAATAGCCTCGGGTGGAGACACTCGGATGGGCCTATGGGGCTTTGGGGGGGGCGGGTATCCAAAATAAGGCCCAATATCGAGTGCCGCTCTTCGAGGACATATAATTCAATGCCACTCTGAATTACCGTGTGCCAAATGGCCGATAGGAGCCCCGATATTCAAGATTTTTTTTCCCCCGAATCGCGATTCGATCGAGAGCCGTCTTTCGAGGGCTGTTGCAAAAAAATGGGTCCTACGAAAATTCTTAAAATCGCTCCAAGTATCCGTCATTGTGTCAC
Source organism: Stenichneumon culpator (assembly GCA_964017025.1). Taxonomy (NCBI): domain Eukaryota; kingdom Metazoa; phylum Arthropoda; class Insecta; order Hymenoptera; family Ichneumonidae; genus Stenichneumon; species Stenichneumon culpator. The sequence goes on along the minus strand of OZ024779.1, from coordinate 358,490 downwards.
GAACAAGTACCCTGAACCGTTTTTCTTAACTCCGTCAATAACTGTTGGAAAATAGCCTCGGGTGGAGACACTCGGATGGGCCTATGGGGCTTTGGGGGGGGCGGGTATCCAAAATAAGGCCCAATATCGAGTGCCGCTCTTCGAGGACATATAATTCAATGCCACTCTGAATTACCGTGTGCCAAATGGCCGATAGGAGCCCCGATATTCAAGATTTTTTTTCCCCCGAATCGCGATTCGATCGAGAGCCGTCTTTCGAGGGCTGTTGCAAAAAAATGGGTCCTACGAAAATTCTTAAAATCGCTCCAAGTATCCGTCATTGTGTCACGAACAAGTACCCTGAACCGTTTTTCTTAACTCCGTCAATAACTGTTGGAAAATAGCCTCGGGTGGAGACACTCGGATGGGCCTATGGGGCTTTGGGGGGGGCGGGTATCCAAAATAAGGCCCAATATCGAGTGCCGCTCTTCGAGGACATATAATTCAATGCCACTCTGAATTACCGTGTGCCAAATGGCCGATAGGAGCCCCGATATTCAAGATTTTTTTTCCCCCGAATCGCGATTCGATCGAGAGCCGTCTTTCGAGGGCTGTTGCAAAAAAATGGGTCCTACGAAAATTCTTAAAATCGCTCCAAGTATCCGTCATTGTGTCACGAACAAGTACCCTGAACCGTTTTTCTTAACTCCGTCAATAACTGTTGGAAAATAGCCTCGGGTGGAGACACTCGGATGGGCCTATGGGGCTTTGGGGGGGGCGGGTATCCAAAATAAGGCCCAATATCGAGTGCCGCTCTTCGAGGACATATAATTCAATGCCACTCTGAATTACCGTGTGCCAAATGGCCGATAGGAGCCCCGATATTCAAGATTTTTTTTCCCCCGAATCGCGATTCGATCGAGAGCCGTCTTTCGAGGGCTGTTGCAAAAAAATGGGTCCTACGAAAATTCTTAAAATCGCTCCAAGTATCCGTCATTGTGTCACGAACAAGTACCCTGAACCGTTTTTCTTAACTCCGTCAATAACTGTTGGAAAATAGCCTCGGGTGGAGACACTCGGATGGGCCTATGGGGCTTTGGGGGGGGCGGGTATCCAAAATAAGGCCCAATATCGAGTGCCGCTCTTCGAGGACATATAATTCAATGCCACTCTGAATTACCGTGTGCCAAATGGCCGATAGGAGCCCCGATATTCAAGATTTTTTTTCCCCCGAATCGCGATTCGATCGAGAGCCGTCTTTCGAGGGCTGTTGCAAAAAAATGGGTCCTACGAAAATTCTTAAAATCGCTCCAAGTATCCGTCATTGTGTCACGAACAAGTACCCTGAACCGTTTTTCTTAACTCCGTCAATAACTGTTGGAAAATAGCCTCGGGTGGAGACACTCGGATGGGCCTATGGGGCTTTGGGGGGGGCGGGTATCCAAAATAAGGCCCAATATCGAGTGCCGCTCTTCGAGGACATATAATTCAATGCCACTCTGAATTACCGTGTGCCAAATGGCCGATAGGAGCCCCGATATTCAAGATTTTTTTTCCCCCGAATCGCGATTCGATCGAGAGCCGTCTTTCGAGGGCTGTTGCAAAAAAATGGGTCCTACGAAAATTCTTAAAATCGCTCCAAGTATCCGTCATTGTGTCACGAACAAGTACCCTGAACCGTTTTTCTTAACTCCGTCAATAACTGTTGGAAAATAGCCTCGGGTGGAGACACTCGGATGGGCCTATGGGGCTTTGGGGGGGGCGGGTATCCAAAATAAGGCCCAATATCGAGTGCCGCTCTTCGAGGACATATAATTCAATGCCACTCTGAATTACCGTGTGCCAAATGGCCGATAGGAGCCCCGATATTCAAGATTTTTTTTCCCCCGAATCGCGATTCGATCGAGAGCCGTCTTTCGAGGGCTGTTGCAAAAAAAATGGGTCCTACGAAAATTCTTAAAATCGCTCCAAGTATCCGTCATTGTGTCACGAACAAGTACCCTGAACCGTTTTTCTTAACTCCGTCAATAACTGTTGGAAAATAGCCTCGGGTGGAGACACTCGGATGGGCCTATGGGGCTTTGGGGGGGGCGGGTATCCAAAATAAGGCCCAATATCGAGTGCCGCTCTTCGAGGACATATAATTCAATGCCACTCTGAATTACCGTGTGCCAAATGGCCGATAGGAGCCCCGATATTCAAGATTTTTTTTCCCCCGAATCGCGATTCGATCGAGAGCCGTCTTTCGAGGGCTGTTGCAAAAAAATGGGTCCTACGAAAATTCTTAAAATCGCTCCAAGTATCCGTCATTGTGTCACGAACAAGTACCCTGAACCGTTTTTCTTAACTCCGTCAATAACTGTTGGAAAATAGCCTCGGGTGGAGACACTCGGATGGGCCTATGGGGCTTTGGGGGGGGCGGGTATCCAAAATAAGGCCCAATATCGAGTGCCGCTCTTCGAGGACATATAATTCAATGCCACTCTGAATTACCGTGTGCCAAATGGCCGATAGGAGCCCCGATATTCAAGATTTTTTTTCCCCCGAATCGCGATTCGATCGAGAGCCGTCTTTCGAGGGCTGTTGCAAAAAAATGGGTCCTACGAAAATTCTTAAAATCGCTCCAAGTATCCGTCATTGTGTCACGAACAAGTACCCTGAACCGTTTTTCTTAACTCCGTCAATAACTGTTGGAAAATAGCCTCGGGTGGAGACACTCGGATGGGCCTATGGGGCTTTGGGGGGGGCGGGTATCCAAAATAAGGCCCAATATCGAGTGCCGCTCTTCGAGGACATATAATTCAATGCCACTCTGAATTACCGTGTGCCAAATGGCCGATAGGAGCCCCGATATTCAAGATTTGTTTTCCCCCGAATCGCGATTCGATCGAGAGCCGTCTTTCGAGGGCTGTTGCAAAAAAATGGGTCCTACGAAAATTCTTAAAATCGCTCCAAGTATCCGTCATTGTGTCACGAACAAGTACCCTGAACCGTTTTTCTTAACTCCGTCAATAACTGTTGGAAAATAGCCTCGGGTGGAGACACTCGGATGGGCCTATGGGGCTTTGGGGGGGGCGGGTATCCAAAATAAGGCCCAATATCGAGTGCCGCTCTTCGAGGACATATAATTCAATGCCACTCTGAATTACCGTGTGCCAAATGGCCGATAGGAGCCCCGATATTCAAGATTTTTTTTCCCCCGAATCGCGATTCGATCGAGAGCCGTCTTTCGAGGGCTGTTGCAAAAAAATGGGTCCTACGAAAATTCTTAAAATCGCTCCAAGTATCCGTCATTGTGTCACGAACAAGTACCCTGAACCGTTTTTCTTAACTCCGTCAATAACTGTTGGAAAATAGCCTCGGGTGGAGACACTCGGATGGGCCTATGGGGCTTTGGGGGGGGCGGGTATCCAAAATAAGGCCCAATATCGAGTGCCGCTCTTCGAGGACATATAATTCAATGCCACTCTGAATTACCGTGTGCCAAATGGCCGATAGGAGCCCCGATATTCAAGATTTTTTTTCCCCCGAATCGCGATTCGATCGAGAGCCGTCTTTCGAGGGCTGTTGCAAAAAAAATGGGTCCTACGAAAATTCTTAAAATCGCTCCAAGTATCCGTCATTGTGTCACGAACAAGTACCCTGAACCGTTTTTCTTAACTCCGTCAATAACTGTTGGAAAATAGCCTCGGGTGGAGACACTCGGATGGGCCTATGGGGCTTTGGGGGGGGCGGGTATCCAAAATAAGGCCCAATATCGAGTGCCGCTCTTCGAGGACATATAATTCAATGCCACTCTGAATTACCGTGTGCCAAATGGCCGATAGGAGCCCCGATATTCAAGATTTTTTTTCCCCCGAATCGCGATTCGATCGAGAGCCGTCTTTCGAGGGCTGTTGCAAAAAAATGGGTCCTACGAAAATTCTTAAAATCGCTCCAAGTATCCGTCATTGTGTCACGAACAAGTACCCTGAACCGTTTTTCTTAACTCCGTCAATAACTGTTGGAAAATAGCCTCGGGTGGAGACACTCGGATGGGCCTATGGGGCTTTGGGGGGGGCGGGTATCCAAAATAAGGCCCAATATCGAGTGCCGCTCTTCGAGGACATATAATTCAATGCCACTCTGAATTACCGTGTGCCAAATGGCCGATAGGAGCCCCGATATTCAAGATTTTTTTTCCCCCGAATCGCGATTCGATCGAGAGCCGTCTTTCGAGGGCTGTTGCAAAAAAATGGGTCCTACGAAAATTCTTAAAATCGCTCCAAGTATCCGTCATTGTGTCACGAACAAGTACCCTGAACCGTTTTTCTTAACTCCGTCAATAACTGTTGGAAAATAGCCTCGGGTGGAGACACTCGGATGGGCCTATGGGGCTTTGGGGGGGGCGGGTATCCAAAATAAGGCCCAATATCGAGTGCCGCTCTTCGAGGACATATAATTCAATGCCACTCTGAATTACCGTGTGCCAAATGGCCGATAGGAGCCCCGATATTCAAGATTTTTTTTCCCCCGAATCGCGATTCGATCGAGAGCCGTCTTTCGAGGGCTGTTGCAAAAAAATGGGTCCTACGAAAATTCTTAAAATCGCTCCAAGTATCCGTCATTGTGTCACGAACAAGTACCCTGAACCGTTTTTCTTAACTCCGTCAATAACTGTTGGAAAATAGCCTCGGGTGGAGACACTCGGATGGGCCTATGGGGCTTTGGGGGGGGCGGGTATCCAAAATAAGGCCCAATATCGAGTGCCGCTCTTCGAGGACATATAATTCAATGCCACTCTGAATTACCGTGTGCCAAATGGCCGATAGGAGCCCCGATATTCAAGATTTTTTTTCCCCCGAATCGCGATTCGATCGAGAGCCGTCTTTCGAGGGCTGTTGCAAAAAAATGGGTCCTACGAAAATTCTTAAAATCGCTCCAAGTATCCGTCATTGTGTCACGAACAAGTACCCTGAACCGTTTTTCTTAACTCCGTCAATAACTGTTGGAAAATAGCCTCGGGTGGAGACACTCGGATGGGCCTATGGGGCTTTGGGGGGGGGCGGGTATCCAAAATAAGGCCCAATATCGAGTGCCGCTCTTCGAGGACATATAATTCAATGCCACTCTGAATTACCGTGTGCCAAATGGCCGATAGGAGCCCCGATATTCAAGATTTTTTTTCCCCCGAATCGCGATTCGATCGAGAGCCGTCTTTCGAGGGCTGTTGCAAAAAAATGGGTCCTACGAAAATTCTTAAAATCGCTCCAAGTATCCGTCATTGTGTCACGAACAAGTACCCTGAACCGTTTTTCTTAACTCCGTCAATAACTGTTGGAAAATAGCCTCGGGTGGAGACACTCGGATGGGCCTATGGGGCTTTGGGGGGGGCGGGTATCCAAAATAAGGCCCAATATCGAGTGCCGCTCTTCGAGGACATATAATTCAATGCCACTCTGAATTACCGTGTGCCAAATGGCCGATAGGAGCCCCGATATTCAAGATTTTTTTTCCCCCGAATCGCGATTCGATCGAGAGCCGTCTTTCGAGGGCTGTTGCAAAAAAATGGGTCCTACGAAAATTCTTAAAATCGCTCCAAGTATCCGTCATTGTGTCACGAACAAGTACCCTGAACCGTTTTTCTTAACTCCGTCAATAACTGTTGGAAAATAGCCTCGGGTGGAGACACTCGGATGGGCCTATGGGGCTTTGGGGGGGGCGGGTATCCAAAATAAGGCCCAATATCGAGTGCCGCTCTTCGAGGACATATAATTCAATGCCACTCTGAATTACCGTGTGCCAAATGGCAGATAGGAGCCCCGATATTCAAGATTTTTTTTCCCCCGAATCGCGATTCGATCGAGAGCCGTCTTTCGAGGGCTGTTGCAAAAAAATGGGTCCTACGAAAATTCTTAAAATCGCTCCAAGTATCCGTCATTGTGTCACGAACAAGTACCCTGAACCGTTTTTCTTAACTCCGTCAATAACTGTTGGAAAATAGCCTCGGGTGGAGACACTCGGATGGGCCTATGGGGCTTTGGGGGGGGCGGGTATCCAAAATAAGGCCCAATATCGAGTGCCGCTCTTCGAGGACATATAATTCAATGCCACTCTGAATTACCGTGTGCCAAATGGCCGATAGGAGCCCCGATATTCAAGATTTTTTTTCCCCCGAATCGCGATTCGATCGAGAGCCGTCTTTCGAGGGCTGTTGCAAAAAAATGGGTCCTACGAAAATTCTTAAAATCGCTCCAAGTATCCGTCATTGTGTCACGAACAAGTACCCTGAACCGTTTTTCTTAACTCCGTCAATAACTGTTGGAAAATAGCCTCGGGTGGAGACACTCGGATGGGCCTATGGGGCTTTGGGGGGGGCGGGTATCCAAAATAAGGCCCAATATCGAGTTCCGCTCTTCGAGGACATATAATTCAATGCCACTCTGAATTACCGTGTGCCAAATGGCCGATAGGAGCCCCGATATTCAAGATTTTTTTTCCCCCGAATCGCGATTCGATCGAGAGCCGTCTTTCGAGGGCTGTTGCAAAAAAATGGGTCCTACGAAAATTCTTAAAATCGCTCCAAGTATCCGTCATTGTGTCACGAACAAGTACCCTGAACCGTTTTTCTTAACTCCGTCAATAACTGTTGGAAAATAGCCTCGGGTGGAGACACTCGGATGGGCCTATGGGGCTTTGGGGGGGGCGGGTATCCAAAATAAGGCCCAATATCGAGTGCCGCTCTTCGAGGACATATAATTCAATGCCACTCTGAATTACCGTGTGCCAAATGGCCGATAGGAGCCCCGATATTCAAGATTTTTTTTCCCCCGAATCGCGATTCGATCGAGAGCCGTCTTTCGAGGGCTGTTGCAAAAAAATGGGTCCTACGAAAATTCTTAAAATCGCTCCAAGTATCCGTCATTGTGTCACGAACAAGTACCCTGAACCGTTTTTCTTAACTCCGTCAATAACTGTTGGAAAATAGCCTCGGGTGGAGACACTCGGATGGGCCTATGGGGCTTTGGGGGGGGCGGGTATCCAAAATAAGGCCCAATATCGAGTGCCGCTCTTCGAGGACATATAATTCAATGCCACTCTGAATTACCGTGTGCCAAATGGCCGATAGGAGCCCCGATATTCAAGATTTTTTTTCCCCCGAATCGCGATTCGATCGAGAGCCGTCTTTCGAGGGCTGTTGCAAAAAAATGGGTCCTACGAAAATTCTTAAAATCGCTCCAAGTATCCGTCATTGTGTCACGAACAAGTACCCTGAACCGTTTTTCTTAACTCCGTCAATAACTGTTGGAAAATAGCCTCGGGTGGAGACACTCGGATGGGCCTATGGGGCTTTGGGGGGGGCGGGTATCCAAAATAAGGCCCAATATCGAGTGCCGCTCTTCGAGGACATATAATTCAATGCCACTCTGAATTACCGTGTGCCAAATGGCCGATAGGAGCCCCGATATTCAAGATTTTTTTTCCCCCGAATCGCGATTCGATCGAGAGCCGTCTTTCGAGGGCTGTTGCAAAAAAATGGGTCCTACGAAAATTCTTAAAATCGCTCCAAGTATCCGTCATTGTGTCACGAACAAGTACCCTGAACCGTTTTTCTTAACTCCGTCAATAACTGTTGGAAAATAGCCTCGGGTGGAGACACTCGGATGGGCCTATGGGGCTTTGGGGGGGGCGGGTATCCAAAATAAGGCCCAATATCGAGTGCCGCTCTTCGAGGACATATAATTCAATGCCACTCTGAATTACCGTGTGCCAAATGGCCGATAGGAGCCCCGATATTCAAGATTTTTTTTCCCCCGAATCGCGATTCGATCGAGAGCCGTCTTTCGAGGGCTGTTGCAAAAAAATGGGTCCTACGAAAATTCTTAAAATCGCTCCAAGTATCCGTCATTGTGTCACGAACAAGTACCCTGAACCGTTTTTCTTAACTCCGTCAATAACTGTTGGAAAATAGCCTCGGGTGGAGACACTCGGATGGGCCTATGGGGCTTTGGGGGGGGCGGGTATCCAAAATAAGGCCCAATATCGAGTGCCGCTCTTCGAGGACATATAATTCAATGCCACTCTGAATTACCGTGTGCCAAATGGCCGATAGGAGCCCCGATATTCAAGATTTTTTTTCCCCCGAATCGCGATTCGATCGAGAGCCGTCTTTCGAGGGCTGTTGCAAAAAAATGGGTCCTACGAAAATTCTTAAAATCGCTCCAAGTATCCGTCATTGTGTCACGAACAAGTACCCTGAACCGTTTTTCTTAACTCCGTCAATAACTGTTGGAAAATAGCCTCGGGTGGAGACACTCGGATGGGCCTATGGGGCTTTGGGGGGGGCGGGTATCCAAAATAAGGCCCAATATCGAGTGCCGCTCTTCGAGGACATATAATTCAATGCCACTCTGAATTACCGTGTGCCAAATGGCCGATAGGAGCCCCGATATTCAAGATTTTTTTTCCCCCGAATCGCGATTCGATCGAGAGCCGTCTTTCGAGGGCTGTTGCAAAAAAATGGGTCCTACGAAAATTCTTAAAATCGCTCCAAGTATCCGTCATTGTGTCACGAACAAGTACCCTGAACCGTTTTTCTTAACTCCGTCAATAACTGTTGGAAAATAGCCTCGGGTGGAGACACTCGGATGGGCCTATGGGGCTTTGGGGGGGGCGGGTATCCAAAATAAGGCCCAATATCGAGTGCCGCTCTTCGAGGACATATAATTCAATGCCACTCTGAATTACCGTGTGCCAAATGGCCGATAGGAGCCCCGATATTCAAGATTTTTTTTCCCCCGAATCGCGATTCGATCGAGAGCCGTCTTTCGAGGGCTGTTGCAAAAAAATGGGTCCTACGAAAATTCTTAAAATCGCTCCAAGTATCCGTCATTGTGTCACGAACAAGTACCCTGAACCGTTTTTCTTAACTCCGTCAATAACTGTTGGAAAATAGCCTCGGGTGGAGACACTCGGATGGGCCTATGGGGCTTTGGGGGGGGCGGGTATCCAAAATAAGGCCCAATATCGAGTGCCGCTCTTCGAGGACATATAATTCAATGCCACTCTGAATTACCGTGTGCCAAATGGCCGATAGGAGCCCCGATATTCAAGATTTGATTTCCCCCGAATCGCGATTCGATCGAGAGCCGTCTTTCGAGGGCTGTTGCAAAAAAATGGGTCCTACGAAAATTCTTAAAATCGCTCCAAGTATCCGTCATTGTGTCACGAACAAGTACCCTAAACCGTTTTTCTTAACTCCGTCAATAACTGTTGGAAAATAGCCTCGGGTGGAGACACTCGGATGGGCCTATGGGGCTTTGGGGGGGGCGGGTATCCAAAATAAGGCCCAATATCGAGTGCCGCTCTTCGAGGACATATAATTCAATGCCACTCTGAATTACCGTGTGCCAAATGGCCGATAGGAGCCCCGATATTCAAGATTTTTTTTCCCCCGAATCGCGATTCGATCGAGAGCCGTCTTTCGAGGGCTGTTGCAAAAAAATGGGTCCTACGAAAATTCTTAAAATCGCTCCAAGTATCCGTCATTGTGTCACGAACAAGTACCCTGAACCGTTTTTCTTAACTCCGTCAATAACTGTTGGAAAATAGCCTCGGGTGGAGACACTCGGATGGGCCTATGGGGCTTTGGGGGGGGCGGGTATCCAAAATAAGGCCCAATATCGAGTGCCGCTCTTCGAGGACATATAATTCAATGCCACTCTGAATTACCGTGTGCCAAATGGCCGATAGGAGCCCCGATATTCAAGATTTTTTTTCCCCCGAATCGCGATTCGATCGAGAGCCGTCTTTCGAGGGCTGTTGCAAAAAAATGGGTCCTACGAAAATTCTTAAAATCGCTCCAAGTATCCGTCATTGTGTCACGAACAAGTACCCTGAACCGTTTTTCTTAACTCCGTCAATAACTGTTGGAAAATAGCCTCGGGTGGAGACACTCGGATGGGCCTATGGGGCTTTGGGGGGGGCGGGTATCCAAAATAAGGCCCAATATCGAGTGCCGCTCTTCGAGGACATATAATTCAATGCCACTCTGAATTACCGTGTGCCAAATGGCCGATAGGAGCCCCGATATTCAAGATTTTTTTTCCCCCGAATCGCGATTCGATCGAGAGCCGTCTTTCGAGGGCTGTTGCAAAAAAATGGGTCCTACGAAAATTCTTAAAATCGCTCCAAGTATCCGTCATTGTGTCACGAACAAGTACCCTGAACCGTTTTTCTTAACTCCGTCAATAACTGTTGGAAAATAGCCTCGGGTGGAGACACTCGGATGGGCCTATGGGGCTTTGGGGGGGGCGGGTATCCAAAATAAGGCCCAATATCGAGTGCCGCTCTTCGAGGACATATAATTCAATGCCACTCTGAATTACCGTGTGCCAAATGGCCGATAGGAGCCCCGATATTCAAGATTTTTTTTCCCCCGAATCGCGATTCGATCGAGAGCCGTCTTTCGAGGGCTGTTGCAAAAAAATGGGTCCTACGAAAATTCTTAAAATCGCTCCAAGTATCCGTCATTGTGTCACGAACAAGTACCCTGAACCGTTTTTCTTAACTCCGTCAATAACTGTTGGAAAATAGCCTCGGGTGGAGACACTCGGATGGGCCTATGGGGCTTTGGGGGGGGCGGGTATCCAAAATAAGGCCCAATATCGAGTGCCGCTCTTCGAGGACATATAATTCAATGCCACTCTGAATTACCGTGTGCCAAATGGCCGATAGGAGCCCCGATATTCAAGATTTTTTTTCCCCCGAATCGCGATTCGATCGAGAGCCGTCTTTCGAGGGCTGTTGCAAAAAAAATGGGTCCTACGAAAATTCTTAAAATCGCTCCAAGTATCCGTCATTGTGTCACGAACAAGTACCCTGAACCGTTTTTCTTAACTCCGTCAATAACTGTTGGAAAATAGCCTCGGGTGGAGACACTCGGATGGGCCTATGGGGCTTTGGGGGGGGCGGGTATCCAAAATAAGGCCCAATATCGAGTGCCGCTCTTCGAGGACATATAATTCAATGCCACTCTGAATTACCGTGTGCCAAATGGCCGATAGGAGCCCCGATATTCAAGATTTTTTTTCCCCCGAATCGCGATTCGATCGAGAGCCGTCTTTCGAGGGCTGTTGCAAAAAAATGGGTCCTACGAAAATTCTTAAAATCGCTCCAAGTATCCGTCATTGTGTCACGAACAAGTACCCTGAACCGTTTTTCTTAACTCCGTCAATAACTGTTGGAAAATAGCCTCGGGTGGAGACACTCGGATGGGCCTATGGGGCTTTGGGGGGGGCGGGTATCCAAAATAAGGCCCAATATCGAGTGCCGCTCTTCGAGGACATATAATTCAATGCCACTCTGAATTACCGTGTGCCAAATGGCCGATAGGAGCCCCGATATTCAAGATTTTTTTTCCCCCGAATCGCGATTCGATCGAGAGCCGTCTTTCGAGGGCTGTTGCAAAAAAATGGGTCCTACGAAAATTCTTAAAATCGCTCCAAGTATCCGTCATTGTGTCACGAACAAGTACCCTGAACCGTTTTTCTTAACTCCGTCAATAACTGTTGGAAAATAGCCTCGGGTGGAGACACTCGGATGGGCCTATGGGGCTTTGGGGGGGGCGGGTATCCAAAATAAGGCCCAATATCGAGTGCCGCTCTTCGAGGACATATAATTCAATGCCACTCTGAATTACCGTGTGCCAAATGGCCGATAGGAGCCCCGATATTCAAGATTTTTTTTCCCCCGAATCGCGATTCGATCGAGAGCCGTCTTTCGAGGGCTGTTGCAAAAAAAATGGGTCCTACGAAAATTCTTAAAATCGCTCCAAGTATCCGTCATTGTGTCACGAACAAGTACCCTGAACCGTTTTTCTTAACTCCGTCAATAACTGTTGGAAAATAGCCTCGGGTGGAGACACTCGGATGGGCCTATGGGGCTTTGGGGGGGGGCGGGTATCCAAAATAAGGCCCAATATCGAGTGCCGCTCTTCGAGGACATATAATTCAATGCCACTCTGAATTACCGTGTGCCAAATGGCCGATAGGAGCCCCGATATTCAAGATTTTTTTTCCCCCGAATCGCGATTCGATCGAGAGCCGTCTTTCGAGGGCTGTTGCAAAAAAATGGGTCCTACGAAAATTCTTAAAATCGCTCCAAGTATCCGTCATTGTGTCACGAACAAGTACCCTGAACCGTTTTTCTTAACTCCGTCAATAACTGTTGGAAAATAGCCTCGGGTGGAGACACTCGGATGGGCCTATGGGGCTTTGGGGGGGGCGGGTATCCAAAATAAGGCCCAATATCGAGTGCCGCTCTTCGAGGACATATAATTCAATGCCACTCTGAATTACCGTGTGCCAAATGGCCGATAGGAGCCCCGATATTCAAGATTTTTTTTCCCCCGAATCGCGATTCGATCGAGAGCCGTCTTTCGAGGGCTGTTGCAAAAAAAATGGGTCCTACGAAAATTCTTAAAATCGCTCCAAGTATCCGTCATTGTGTCACGAACAAGTACCCTGAACCGTTTTTCTTAACTCCGTCAATAACTGTTGGAAAATAGCCTCGGGTGGAGACACTCGGATGGGCCTATGGGGCTTTGGGGGGGGCGGGTATCCAAAATAAGGCCCAATATCGAGTGCCGCTCTTCGAGGACATATAATTCAATGCCACTCTGAATTACCGTGTGCCAAATGGCCGATAGGAGCCCCGATATTCAAGATTTTTTTTCCCCCGAATCGCGATTCGATCGAGAGCCGTCTTTCGAGGGCTGTTGCAAAAAAATGGGTCCTACGAAAATTCTTAAAATCGCTCCAAGTATCCGTCATTGTGTCACGAACAAGTACCCTGAACCGTTTTTCTTAACTCCGTCAATAACTGTTGGAAAATAGCCTCGGGTGGAGACACTCGGATGGGCCTATGGGGCTTTGGGGGGGGCGGGTATCCAAAATAAGGCCCAATATCGAGTGCCGCTCTTCGAGGACATATAATTCAATGCCACTCTGAATTACCGTGTGCCAAATGGCCGATAGGAGCCCCGATATTCAAGATTTTTTTTCCCCCGAATCGCGATTCGATCGAGAGCCGTCTTTCGAGGGCTGTTGCAAAAAAATGGGTCCTACGAAAATTCTTAAAATCGCTCCAAGTATCCGTCATTGTGTCACGAACAAGTACCCTGAACCGTTTTTCTTAACTCCGTCAATAACTGTTGGAAAATAGCCTCGGGTGGAGACACTCGGATGGGCCTATGGGGCTTTGGGGGGGGCGGGTATCCAAAATAAGGCCCAATATCGAGTGCCGCTCTTCGAGGACATATAATTCAATGCCACTCTGAATTACCGTGTGCCAAATGGCCGATAGGAGCCCCGATATTCAAGATTTTTTTTCCCCCGAATCGCGATTCGATCGAGAGCCGTCTTTCGAGGGCTGTTGCAAAAAAATGGGTCCTACGAAAATTCTTAAAATCGCTCCAAGTATCCGTCATTGTGTCACGAACAAGTACCCTGAACCGTTTTTCTTAACTCCGTCAATAACTGTTGGAAAATAGCCTCGGGTGGAGACACTCGGATGGGCCTATGGGGCTTTGGGGGGGGCGGGTATCCAAAATAAGGCCCAATATCGAGTGCCGCTCTTCGAGGACATATAATTCAATGCCACTCTGAATTACCGTGTGCCAAATGGCCGATAGGAGCCCCGATATTCAAGATTTTTTTTCCCCCGAATCGCGATTCGATCGAGAGCCGTCTTTCGAGGGCTGTTGCAAAAAAATGGGTCCTACGAAAATTCTTAAAATCGCTCCAAGTATCCGTCATTGTGTCACGAACAAGTACCCTGAACCGTTTTTCTTAACTCCGTCAATAACTGTTGGAAAATAGCCTCGGGTGGAGACACTCGGATGGGCCTATGGGGCTTTGGGGGGGGCGGGTATCCAAAATAAGGCCCAATATCGAGTGCCGCTCTTCGAGGACATATAATTCAATGCCACTCTGAATTACCGTGTGCCAAATGGCCGATAGGAGCCCCGATATTCAAGATTTTTTTTCCCCCGAATCGCGATTCGATCGAGAGCCGTCTTTCGAGGGCTGTTGCAAAAAAATGGGTCCTACGAAAATTCTTAAAATCGCTCCAAGTATCCGTCATTGTGTCACGAACAAGTACCCTGAACCGTTTTTCTTAACTCCGTCAATAACTGTTGGAAAATAGCCTCGGGTGGAGACACTCGGATGGGCCTATGGGGCTTTGGGGGGGGCGGGTATCCAAAATAAGGCCCAATATCGAGTGCCGCTCTTCGAGGACATATAATTGACTGCCACTCTGAATTACCGTGTGCCAAATGGCCGATAGGAGCCCTGATATTCAAGATTTTTTTTCCCCCGATTCGCGATTCGATCGAGAGCCGTCTTTCGAGGGCTGTTGCAAAAAAATGGGTCCTACGAAAATTCTTAAAATCGCTCCAAGTATCCGTCATTGTGTCACGAACAAGTACCCTGAAGCGTTTTTCTTAACTCCGTCAATAGCTGATGGAAAATAGCCTCGGGTGGAGACACTCGGATGGGCCTATGGGGCTTTGGGGGGGCGGGTATCCAAAATAAGGCCCAATATCGAGTGCCGCTCTTCGAGGACATATAATTGACTGCCACTCTGAATTACCGTGTGCCAAATGGCCGATAGGAGCCCTGATATTCAAGATTTTTTTTCCCCCGATTCGCGATTCGATCGAGAGCCGTCTTTCGAGGGCTGTTGCAAAAAAATGGGTCCTACGAAAATTCTTAAAATCGCTCCAAGTATCCGTCATTGTGTCACGAACAAGTACCCTGAACCGTTTTTCTTAACTCCGTCAATAACTGTTGGAAAATAGCCTCGGGTGGAGACACTCGGATGGGCCTATGGGGCTTTGGGGGGGGCGGGTATCCAAAATAAGGCCCAATATCGAGTGCCGCTCTTCGAGGACATATAATTCAATGCCACTCTGAATTACCGTGTGCCAAATGGCCGATAGGAGCCCCGATATTCAAGATTTTTTTTCCCCCGAATCGCGATTCGATAGAGAGCCGTCTTTCGAGGGCTGTTGCAAAAAAATGGGTCCTACGAAAATTCTTAAAATCGCTCCAAGTATCCGTCATTGTGTCACGAACAAGTACCCTGAACCGTTTTTCTTAACTCCGTCAATAACTGTTGGAAAATAGCCTCGGGTGGAGACACTCGGATGGGCCTATGGGGCTTTGGGGGGGCGGGTATCCAAAATAAGGCCCAATATCGAGTGCCGCTCTTCGAGGACATATAATTGACTGCCACTCTGAATTACCGTGTGCCAAATGGCCGATAGGAGCCCTGATATTCAAGATTTTTTTTCCCCCGATTCGCGATTCGATCGAGAGCCGTCTTTCGAGGGCTGTTGCAAAAAAATGGGTCCTACGAAAATTCTTAAAATCGCTCCAAGTATCCGTCATTGTGTCACGAACAAGTACCCTGAAGCGTTTTTCTTAACTCCGTCAATAGCTGATGGAAAATAGCCTCGGGTGGAGACACTCGGATGGGCCTATGGGGCTTTGGGGGGGCGGGTATCCAAAATAAGGCCCAATATCGAGTGCCGCTCTTCGAGGACATATAATTGACTGCCACTCTGAATTACCGTGTGCCAAATGGCCGATAGGAGCCCTGATATTCAAGATTTTTTTTCCCCCGATTCGCGATTCGATCGAGAGCCGTCTTTCGAGGGCTGTTGCAAAAAAATGGGTCCTACGAAAATTCTTAAAATCGCTCCAAGTATCCGTCATTGTGTCACGAACAAGTACCCTGAACCGTTTTTCTTAACTCCGTCAATAACTGTTGGAAAATAGCCTCGGGTGGAGACACTCGGATGGGCCTATGGGGCTTTGGGGGGGGCGGGTATCCAAAATAAGGCCCAATATCGAGTGCCGCTCTTCGAGGACATATAATTCAATGCCACTCTGAATTACCGTGTGCCAAATGGCCGATAGGAGCCCCGATATTCAAGATTTTTTTTCCCCCGAATCGCGATTCGATCGAGAGCCGTCTTTCGAGGGCTGTTGCAAAAAAATGGGTCCTACGAAAATTCTTAAAATCGCTCCAAGTATCCGTCATTGTGTCACGAACAAGTACCCTGAACCGTTTTTCTTAACTCCGTCAATAACTGTTGGAAAATAGCCTCGGGTGGAGACACTCGGATGGGCCTATGGGGCTTTGGGGGGGCGGGTATCCAAAATAAGGCCCAATATCGAGTGCCGCTCTTCGAGGACATATAATTGACTGCCACTCTGAATTACCGTGTGCCAAATGGCCGATAGGAGCCCTGATATTCAAGATTTTTTTTCCCCCGATTCGCGATTCGATCGAGAGCCGTCTTTCGAGGGCTGTTGCAAAAAAATGGTTCCTACGAAAATTCTTAAAATCGCTCCAAGTATCCGTCATTGTGTCACGAACAAGTACCCTGAAGCGTTTTTCTTAACTCCGTCAATAGCTGATGGAAAATAGCCTCGGGTGGAGACACTCGGATGGGCCTATGGGGCTTTGGGGGGGCGGGTATCCAAAATAAGGCCCAATATCGAGTGCCGCTCTTCGAGGACATATAATTGACTGCCACTCTGAATTACCGTGTGCCAAATGGCCGATAGGAGCCCTGATATTCAAGATTTTTTTTCCCCCGATTCGCGATTCGATCGAGAGCCGTCTTTCGAGGGCTGTTGCAAAAAAATGGGTCCTACGAAAATTCTTAAAATCGCTCCAAGTATCCGTCATTGTGTCACGAACAAGTACCCTGAACCGTTTTTCTTAACTCCGTCAATAACTGTTGGAAAATAGCCTCGGGTGGAGACACTCGGATGGGCCTATGGGGCTTTGGGGGGGGCGGGTATCCAAAATAAGGCCCAATATCGAGTGCCGCTCTTCGAGGACATATAATTCAATGCCACTCTGAATTACCGTGTGCCAAATGGCCGATAGGAGCCCCGATATTCAAGATTTTTTTTCCCCCGATTCGCGATTCGATCGAGAGCCGTCTTTCGAGGGCTGTTGCAAAAAAATGGGTCCTACGAAAATTCTTAAAATCGCTCCAAGTATCCGTCATTGTGTCACGAACAAGTACCCTGAAGCGTTTTTCTTAACTCCGTCAATAACTGTTGGAAAATAGCCTCGGGTGGAGACACTCGGATGGGCCTATGGGGCTTTGGGGGGGGCGGGTATCCAAAATAAGGCCCAATATCGAGTGCCGCTCTTCGAGGACATATAATTCAATGCCACTCTGAATTACCGTGTGCCAAATGGCCGATAGGAGCCCCGATATTCAAGATTTTTTTTCCCCCGAATCGCGATTCGATCGAGAGCCGTCTTTCGAGGGCTGTTGCAAAAAAATGGGTCCTACGAAAATTCTTAAAATCGCTCCAAGTATCCGTCATTGTGTCACGAACAAGTACCCTGAACCGTTTTTCTTAACTCCGTCAATAACTGTTGGAAAATAGCCTCGGGTGGAGACACTCGGATGGGCCTATGGGGCTTTGGGGGGGGCGGGTATCCAAAATAAGGCCCAATATCGAGTGCCGCTCTTCGAGGACATATAATTCAATGCCACTCTGAATTACCGTGTGCCAAATGGCCGATAGGAGCCCCGATATTCAAGATTTTCTTTCCCCCGAATCGCGATTCGATCGAGAGCCGTCTTTCGAGGGCTGTTGCAAAAAAATGGGTCCTACGAAAATTCTTAAAATCGCTCCAAGTATCCGTCATTGTGTCACGAACAAGTACCCTGAACCGTTTTTCTTAACTCCGTCAATAACTGTTGGAAAATAGCCTCGGGTGGAGACACTCGGATGGGCCTATGGGGCTTTGGGGGGGGCGGGTATCCAAAATAAGGCCCAATATCGAGTGCCGCTCTTCGAGGACATATAATTCAATGCCACTCTGAATTACCGTGTGCCAAATGGCCGATAGGAGCCCCGATATTCAAGATTTTTTTTCCCCCGAATCGCGATTCGATCGAGAGCCGTCTTTCGAGGGCTGTTGCAAAAAAATGGGTCCTACGAAAATTCTTAAAATCGCTCCAAGTATCCGTCATTGTGTCACGAACAAGTACCCTGAACCGTTTTTCTTAACTCCGTCAATAGCAGTTGGAAAATAGCCTCGGGTGGAGACACTCGGATGGGCCTATGGGGCTTTGGAGGGGAGGGTATCCAAAATAAGGCCCAATATCGAGTGCCGCTCTTCGAGGACATATAATTGAGTGCCACTCTGAATTACCGTGTGCCAAATGGCCGATAGGAGCCCTGATATTCAAGATTTTTTTTCCCCCGAATCGCGATTCGATCGAGAGCCGTCTTTCGAGGGCTGTTGCAAAAAAATGGGTCCTACGAAAATTCTTAAAATCGCTCCAAGTATCCGTCATTGTGTCACGAACAAGTACCCTGAACCGTTTTTCTTAACTCCGTCAATAGCAGTTGGAAAATAGCCTCGGGTGGAGACACTCGGATGGGCCTATGGGGCTTTGGGGGGGGAGGGTATCCAAAATAAGGCCCAATATCGAGTGCCGCTCTTCGAGGACATATAATTCAATGCCACTCTGAATTACCGTGTGCCAAATGGCCGATAGGAGCCCCGATATTCAAGATTTTTTTTCCCCCGAATCGCGATTCGATCGAGAGCCGTCTTTCGAGGGCTGTTGCAAAAAAATGGGTCCTACGAAAATTCTTAAAATCGCTCCAAGTATCCGTCATTGTGTCACGAACAAGTACCCTGAACCGTTTTTCTTAACTCCGTCAATAGCAGTTGGAAAATAGCCTCGGGTGGAGACACTCGGATGGGCCTATGGGGCTTTGGAGGGGAGGGTATCCAAAATAAGGCCCAATATCGAGTGCCGCTCTTCGAGGACATATAATTGAGTGCCACTCTGAATTACCGTGTGCCAAATGGCCGATAGGAGCCCTGATATTCAAGATTTTTTTTCCCCCGAATCGCGATTCGATCGAGAGCCGTCTTTCGAGGGCTGTTGCAAAAAAATGGGTCCTACGAAAATTCTTAAAATCGCTCCAAGTATCCGTCATTGTGTCACGAACAAGTACCCTGAACCGTTTTTCTTAACTCCGTCAATAGCAGTTGGAAAATAGCCTCGGGTGGAGACACTCGGATGGGCCTATGGGGCTTTGGAGGGGAGGGTATCCAAAATAAGGCCCAATATCGAGTGCCGCTCTTCGAGGACATATAATTGAGTGCCACTCTGAATTACCGTGTGCCAAATGGCCGATAGGAGCCCTGATATTCAAGATTTTTTTTCCCCCGAATCGCGATTCGATCGAGAGCCGTCTTTCGAGGGCTGTTGCAAAAAAATGGGTCCTACGAAAATTCTTAAAATCGCTCCAAGTATCCGTCATTGTGTCACGAACAAGTACCCTGAACCGTTTTTCTTAACTCCGTCAATAGCAGTTGGAAAATAGCCTCGGGTGGAGACACTCGGATGGGCCTATGGGGCTTTGGAGGGGAGGGTATCCAAAATAAGGCCCAATATCGAGTGCCGCTCTTCGAGGACATATAATTGAGTGCCACTCTGAATTACCGTGTGCCAAATGGCCGATAGGAGCCCTGATATTCAAGATTTTTTTTCCCCCGAATCGCGATTCGATCGAGAGCCGTCTTTCGAGGGCTGTTGCAAAAAAATGGGTCCTACGAAAATTCTTAAAATCGCTCCAAGTATCCGTCATTGTGTCACGAACAAGTACCCTGAACCGTTTTTCTTAACTCCGTCAATAGCAGTTGGAAAATAGCCTCGGGTGGAGACACTCGGATGGGCCTATGGGGCTTTGGAGGGGAGGGTATCCAAAATAAGGCCCAATATCGAGTGCCGCTCTTCGAGGACATATAATTGAGTGCCACTCTGAATTACCGTGTGCCAAATGGCCGATAGGAGCCCTGATATTCAAGATTTTTTTTCCCCCGAATCGCGATTCGATCGAGAGCCGTCTTTCGAGGGCTGTTGCAAAAAAATGGGTCCTACGAAAATTCTTAAAATCGCTCCAAGTATCCGTCATTGTGTCACGAACAAGTACCCTGAACCGTTTTTCTTAACTCCGTCAATAGCAGTTGGAAAATAGCCTCGGGTGGAGACACTCGGATGGGCCTATGGGGCTTTGGAGGGGAGGGTATCCAAAATAAGGCCCAATATCGAGTGCCGCTCTTCGAGGACATATAATTGAGTGCCACTCTGAATTACCGTGTGCCAAATGGCCGATAGGAGCCCTGATATTCAAGATTTTTTTTCCCCCGAATCGCGATTCGATCGAGAGCCGTCTTTCGAGGGCTGTTGCAAAAAAATGGGTCCTACGAAAATTCTTAAAATCGCTCCAAGTATCCGTCATTGTGTCACGAACAAGTACCCTGAACCGTTTTTCTTAACTCCGTCAATAGCAGTTGGAAAATAGCCTCGGGTGGAGACACTCGGATGGGCCTATGGGGCTTTGGAGGGGAGGGTATCCAAAATAAGGCCCAATATCGAGTGCCGCTCTTCGAGGACATATAATTGAGTGCCACTCTGAATTACCGTGTGCCAAATGGCCGATAGGAGCCCTGATATTCAAGATTTTTTTTCCCCCGAATCGCGATTCGATCGAGAGCCGTCTTTCGAGGGCTGTTGCAAAAAAATGGGTCCTACGAAAATTCTTAAAATCGCTCCAAGTATCCGTCATTGTGTCACGAACAAGTACCCTGAACCGTTTTTCTTAACTCCGTCAATAGCAGTTGGAAAATAGCCTCGGGTGGAGACACTCGGATGGGCCTATGGGGCTTTGGAGGGGAGGGTATCCAAAATAAGGCCCAATATCGAGTGCCGCTCTTCGAGGACATATAATTGAGTGCCACTCTGAATTACCGTGTGCCAAATGGCCGATAGGAGCCCTGATATTCAAGATTTTTTTTCCCCCGAATCGCGATTCGATCGAGAGCCGTCTTTCGAGGGCTGTTGCAAAAAAATGGGTCCTACGAAAATTCTTAAAATCGCTCCAAGTATCCGTCATTGTGTCACGAACAAGTACCCTGAACCGTTTTTCTTAACTCCGTCAATAGCAGTTGGAAAATAGCCTCGGGTGGAGACACTCGGATGGGCCTATGGGGCTTTGGAGGGGAGGGTATCCAAAATAAGGCCCAATATCGAGTGCCGCTCTTCGAGGACATATAATTGAGTGCCACTCTGAATTACCGTGTGCCAAATGGCCGATAGGAGCCCTGATATTCAAGATTTTTTTTCCCCCGAATCGCGATTCGATCGAGAGCCGTCTTTCGAGGGCTGTTGCAAAAAAATGGGTCCTACGAAAATTCTTAAAATCGCTCCAAGTATCCGTCATTGTGTCACGAACAAGTACCCTGAACCGTTTTTCTTAACTCCGTCAATAGCAGTTGGAAAATAGCCTCGGGTGGAGACACTCGGATGGGCCTATGGGGCTTTGGAGGGGAGGGTATCCAAAATAAGGCCCAATATCGAGTGCCGCTCTTCGAGGACATATAATTGAGTGCCACTCTGAATTACCGTGTGCCAAATGGCCGATAGGAGCCCTGATATTCAAGATTTTTTTTCCCCCGAATCGCGATTCGATCGAGAGCCGTCTTTCGAGGGCTGTTGCAAAAAAATGGGTCCTACGAAAGTTCTTAAAATCGCTCCAAGTATCCGTCATTGTGTCACGAACAAGTACCCTGAACCGTTTTTCTTAACTCCGTCAATAGCAGTTGGAAAATAGCCTCGGGTGGAGACACTCGGATGGGCCTATGGGGCTTTGGAGGGGAGGGTATCCAAAATAAGGCCCAATATCGAGTGCCGCTCTTCGAGGACATATAATTGAGTGCCACTCTGAATTACCGTGTGCCAAATGGCCGATAGGAGCCCTGATATTCAAGATTTTTTTTCCCCCGAATCGCGATTCGATCGAGAGCCGTCTTTCGAGGGCTGTTGCAAAAAAATGGGTCCTACGAAAATTCTTAAAATCGCTCCAAGTATCCGTCATTGTGTCACGAACAAGTACCCTGAACCGTTTTTCTTAACTCCGTCAATAGCAGTTGGAAAATAGCCTCGGGTGGAGACACTCGGATGGGCCTATGGGGCTTTGGAGGGGAGGGTATCCAAAATAAGGCCCAATATCGAGTGCCGCTCTTCGAGGACATATAATTGAGTGCCACTCTGAATTACCGTGTGCCAAATGGCCGATAGGAGCCCTGATATTCAAGATTTTTTTTCCCCCGAATCGCGATTCGATCGAGAGCCGTCTTTCGAGGGCTGTTGCAAAAAAATGGGTCCTACGAAAATTCTTAAAATCGCTCCAAGTATCCGTCATTGTGTCACGAACAAGTACCCTGAACCGTTTTTCTTAACTCCGTCAATAGCAGTTGGAAAATAGCCTCGGGTGGAGACACTCGGATGGGCCTATGGGGCTTTGGAGGGGAGGGTATCCAAAATAAGGCCCAATATCGAGTGCCGCTCTTCGAGGACATATAATTGAGTGCCACTCTGAATTACCGTGTGCCAAATGGCCGATAGGAGCCCTGATATTCAAGATTTTTTTTCCCCCGAATCGCGATTCGATCGAGAGCCGTCTTTCGAGGGCTGTTGCAAAAAAATGGGTCCTACGAAAATTCTTAAAATCGCTCCAAGTATCCGTCATTGTGTCACGAACAAGTACCCTGAACCGTTTTTCTTAACTCCGTCAATAGCAGTTGGAAAATAGCCTCGGGTGGAGACACTCGGATGGGCCTATGGGGCTTTGGAGGGGAGGGTATCCAAAATAAGGCCCAATATCGAGTGCCGCTCTTCGAGGACATATAATTGAGTGCCACTCTGAATTACCGTGTGCCAAATGGCCGATAGGAGCCCTGATATTCAAGATTTTTTTTCCCCCGAATCGCGATTCGATCGAGAGCCGTCTTTCGAGGGCTGTTGCAAAAAAATGGGTCCTACGAAAATTCTTAAAATCGCTCCAAGTATCCGTCATTGTGTCACGAACAAGTACCCTGAACCGTTTTTCTTAACTCCGTCAATAGCAGTTGGAAAATAGCCTCGGGTGGAGACACTCGGATGGGCCTATGGGGCTTTGGAGGGGAGGGTATCCAAAATAAGGCCCAATATCGAGTGCCGCTCTTCGAGGACATATAATTGAGTGCCACTCTGAATTACCGTGTGCCAAATGGCCGATAGGAGCCCTGATATTCAAGATTTTTTTTCCCCCGAATCGCGATTCGATCGAGAGCCGTCTTTCGAGGGCTGTTGCAAAAAAATGGGTCCTACGAAAATTCTTAAAATCGCTCCAAGTATCCGTCATTGTGTCACGAACAAGTACCCTGAACCGTTTTTCTTAACTCCGTCAATAGCAGTTGGAAAATAGCCTCGGGTGGAGACACTCGGATGGGCCTATGGGGCTTTGGAGGGGAGGGTATCCAAAATAAGGCCCAATATCGAGTGCCGCTCTTCGAGGACATATAATTGAGTGCCACTCTGAATTACCGTGTGCCAAATGGCCGATAGGAGCCCTGATATTCAAGATTTTTTTTCCCCCGAATCGCGATTCGATCGAGAGCCGTCTTTCGAGGGCTGTTGCAAAAAAATGGGTCCTACGAAAATTCTTAAAATCGCTCCAAGTATCCGTCATTGTGTCACGAACAAGTACCCTGAACCGTTTTTCTTAACTCCGTCAATAACTGTTGGAAAATAGCCTCGGGTGGAGACACTCGGATGGGCCTATGGGGCTTTGGGGGGGGCGGGTATCCAAAATAAGGCCCAATATCGAGTGCCGCTCTTCGAGGACATATAATTCAATGCCACTCTGAATTACCGTGTGCCAAATGGCCGATAGGAGCCCCGATATTCAAGATTTTTTTTCCCCCGAATCGCGATTCGATCGAGAGCCGTCTTTCGAGGGCTGTTGCAAAAAAATGGGTCCTACGAAAATTCTTAAAATCGCTCCAAGTATCCGTCATTGTGTCACGAACAAGTACCCTGAACCGTTTTTCTTAACTCCGTCAATAACTGTTGGAAAATAGCCTCGGGTGGAGACACTCGGATGGGCCTATGGGGCTTTGGGGGGGGCGGGTATCCAAAATAAGGCCCAATATCGAGTGCCGCTCTTCGAGGACATATAATTCAATGCCACTCTGAATTACCGTGTGCCAAATGGCCGATAGGAGCCCCGATATTCAAGATTTTTTTTCCCCCGAATCGCGATTCGATCGAGAGCCGTCTTTCGAGGGCTGTTGCAAAAAAATGGGTCCTACGAAAATTCTTAAAATCGCTCCAAGTATCCGTCATTGTGTCACGAACAAGTACCCTGAACCGTTTTTCTTAACTCCGTCAATAACTGTTGGAAAATAGCCTCGGGTGGAGACACTCGGATGGGCCTATGGGGCTTTGGGGGGGGGCGGGTATCCAAAATAAGGCCCAATATCGAGTGCCGCTCTTCGAGGACATATAATTCAATGCCACTCTGAATTACCGTGTGCCAAATGGCCGATAGGAGCCCCGATATTCAAGATTTTTTTTCCCCCGAATCGCGATTCGATCGAGAGCCGTCTTTCGAGGGCTGTTGCAAAAAAAATGGGTCCTACGAAAATTCTTAAAATCGCTCCAAGTATCCGTCATTGTGTCACGAACAAGTACCCTGAACCGTTTTTCTTAACTCCGTCAATAACTGTTGGAAAATAGCCTCGGGTGGAGACACTCGGATGGGCCTATGGGGCTTTGGGGGGGGCGGGTATCCAAAATAAGGCCCAATATCGAGTGCCGCTCTTCGAGGACATATAATTCAATGCCACTCTGAATTACCGTGTGCCAAATGGCCGATAGGAGCCCCGATATTCAAGATTTTTTTTCCCCCGAATCGCGATTCGATCGAGAGCCGTCTTTCGAGGGCTGTTGCAAAAAAATGGGTCCTACGAAAATTCTTAAAATCGCTCCAAGTATCCGTCATTGTGTCACGAACAAGTACCCTGAACCGTTTTTCTTAACTCCGTCAATAACTGTTGGAAAATAGCCTCGGGTGGAGACACTCGGATGGGCCTATGGGGCTTTGGGGGGGGCGGGTATCCAAAATAAGGCCCAATATCGAGTGCCGCTCTTCGAGGACATATAATTCAATGCCACTCTGAATTACCGTGTGCCAAATGGCCGATAGGAGCCCCGATATTCAAGATTTTTTTTCCCCCGAATCGCGATTCGATCGAGAGCCGTCTTTCGAGGGCTGTTGCAAAAAAATGGGTCCTACGAAAATTCTTAAAATCGCTCCAAGTATCCGTCATTGTGTCACGAACAAGTACCCTGAACCGTTTTTCTTAACTCCGTCAATAACTGTTGGAAAATAGCCTCGGGTGGAGACACTCGGATGGGCCTATGGGGCTTTGGGGGGGGCGGGTATCCAAAATAAGGCCCAATATCGAGTGCCGCTCTTCGAGGACATATAATTCAATGCCACTCTGAATTACCGTGTGCCAAATGGCCGATAGGAGCCCCGATATTCAAGATTTTTTTTCCCCCGAATCGCGATTCGATCGAGAGCCGTCTTTCGAGGGCTGTTGCAAAAAAATGGGTCCTACGAAAATTCTTAAAATCGCTCCAAGTATCCGTCATTGTGTCACGAACAAGTACCCTGAACCGTTTTTCTTAACTCCGTCAATAACTGTTGGAAAATAGCCTCGGGTGGAGACACTCGGATGGGCCTATGGGGCTTTGGGGGGGGCGGGTATCCAAAATAAGGCCCAATATCGAGTGCCGCTCTTCGAGGACATATAATTCAATGCCACTCTGAATTACCGTGTGCCAAATGGCCGATAGGAGCCCCGATATTCAAGATTTTTTTTCCCCCGAATCGCGATTCGATCGAGAGCCGTCTTTCGAGGGCTGTTGCAAAAAAATGGGTCCTACGAAAATTCTTAAAATCGCTCCAAGTATCCGTCATTGTGTCACGAACAAGTACCCTGAACCGTTTTTCTTAACTCCGTCAATAACTGTTGGAAAATAGCCTCGGGTGGAGACACTCGGATGGGCCTATGGGGCTTTGGGGGGGGCGGGTATCCAAAATAAGGCCCAATATCGAGTGCCGCTCTTCGAGGACATATAATTCAATGCCACTCTGAATTACCGTGTGCCAAATGGCCGATAGGAGCCCCGATATTCAAGATTTTTTTTCCCCCGAATCGCGATTCGATCGAGAGCCGTCTTTCGAGGGCTGTTGCAAAAAAATGGGTCCTACGAAAATTCTTAAAATCGCTCCAAGTATCCGTCATTGTGTCACGAACAAGTACCCTGAACCGTTTTTCTTAACTCCGTCAATAACTGTTGGAAAATAGCCTCGGGTGGAGACACTCGGATGGGCCTATGGGGCTTTGGGGGGGGCGGGTATCCAAAATAAGGCCCAATATCGAGTGCCGCTCTTCGAGGACATATAATTCAATGCCACTCTGAATTACCGTGTGCCAAATGGCCGATAGGAGCCCCGATATTCAAGATTTTTTTTCCCCCGAATCGCGATTCGATCGAGAGCCGTCTTTCGAGGGCTGTTGCAAAAAAATGGGTCCTACGAAAATTCTTAAAATCGCTCCAAGTATCCGTCATTGTGTCACGAACAAGTACCCTGAACCGTTTTTCTTAACTCCGTCAATAACTGTTGGAAAATAGCCTCGGGTGGAGACACTCGGATGGGCCTATGGGGCTTTGGGGGGGGCGGGTATCCAAAATAAGGCCCAATATCGAGTGCCGCTCTTCGAGGACATATAATTCAATGCCACTCTGAATTACCGTGTGCCAAATGGCCGATAGGAGCCCCGATATTCAAGATTTTTTTTCCCCCGAATCGCGATTCGATCGAGAGCCGTCTTTCGAGGGCTGTTGCAAAAAAAATGGGTCCTACGAAAATTCTTAAAATCGCTCCAAGTATCCGTCATTGTGTCACGAACAAGTACCCTGAACCGTTTTTCTTAACTCCGTCAATAACTGTTGGAAAATAGCCTCGGGTGGAGACACTCGGATGGGCCTATGGGGCTTTGGGGGGGGCGGGTATCCAAAATAAGGCCCAATATCGAGTGCCGCTCTTCGAGGACATATAATTCAATGCCACTCTGAATTACCGTGTGCCAAATGGCCGATAGGAGCCCCGATATTCAAGATTTTTTTTCCCCCGAATCGCGATTCGATCGAGAGCCGTCTTTCGAGGGCTGTTGCAAAAAAATGGGTCCTACGAAAATTCTTAAAATCGCTCCAAGTATCCGTCATTGTGTCACGAACAAGTACCCTGAACCGTTTTTCTTAACTCCGTCAATAACTGTTGGAAAATAGCCTCGGGTGGAGACACTCGGATGGGCCTATGGGGCTTTGGGGGGGGCGGGTATCCAAAATAAGGCCCAATATCGAGTGCCGCTCTTCGAGGACATATAATTCAATGCCACTCTGAATTACCGTGTGCCAAATGGCCGATAGGAGCCCCGATATTCAAGATTTTTTTTCCCCCGAATCGCGATTCGATCGAGAGCCGTCTTTCGAGGGCTGTTGCAAAAAAATGGGTCCTACGAAAATTCTTAAAATCGCTCCAAGTATCCGTCATTGTGTCACGAACAAGTACCCTGAACCGTTTTTCTTAACTCCGTCAATAACTGTTGGAAAATAGCCTCGGGTGGAGACACTCGGATGGGCCTATGGGGCTTTGGGGGGGGCGGGTATCCAAAATAAGGCCCAATATCGAGTGCCGCTCTTCGAGGACATATAATTCAATGCCACTCTGAATTACCGTGTGCCAAATGGCCGATAGGAGCCCCGATATTCAAGATTTTTTTTCCCCCGAATCGCGATTCGATCGAGAGCCGTCTTTCGAGGGCTGTTGCAAAAAAATGGGTCCTACGAAAATTCTTAAAATCGCTCCAAGTATCCGTCATTGTGTCACGAACAAGTACCCTGAACCGTTTTTCTTAACTCCGTCAATAACTGTTGGAAAATAGCCTCGGGTGGAGACACTCGGATGGGCCTATGGGGCTTTGGGGGGGGCGGGTATCCAAAATAAGGCCCAATATCGAGTGCCGCTCTTCGAGGACATATAATTCAATGCCACTCTGAATTACCGTGTGCCAAATGGCCGATAGGAGCCCCGATATTCAAGATTTTTTTTCCCCCGAATCGCGATTCGATCGAGAGCCGTCTTTCGAGGGCTGTTGCAAAAAAATGGGTCCTACGAAAATTCTTAAAATCGCTCCAAGTATCCGTCATTGTGTCACGAACAAGTACCCTGAACCGTTTTTCTTAACTCCGTCAATAACTGTTGGAAAATAGCCTCGGGTGGAGACACTCGGATGGGCCTATGGGGCTTTGGGGGGGGCGGGTATCCAAAATAAGGCCCAATATCGAGTGCCGCTCTTCGAGGACATATAATTCAATGCCACTCTGAATTACCGTGTGCCAAATGGCCGATAGGAGCCCCGATATTCAAGATTTTTTTTCCCCCGAATCGCGATTCGATCGAGAGCCGTCTTTCGAGGGCTGTTGCAAAAAAATGGGTCCTACGAAAATTCTTAAAATCGCTCCAAGTATCCGTCATTGTGTCACGAACAAGTACCCTGAACCGTTTTTCTTAACTCCGTCAATAACTGTTGGAAAATAGCCTCGGGTGGAGACACTCGGATGGGCCTATGGGGCTTTGGGGGGGGCGGGTATCCAAAATAAGGCCCAATATCGAGTGCCGCTCTTCGAGGACATATAATTCAATGCCACTCTGAATTACCGTGTGCCAAATGGCCGATAGGAGCCCCGATATTCAAGATTTTTTTTCCCCCGAATCGCGATTCGATCGAGAGCCGTCTTTCGAGGGCTGTTGCAAAAAAATGGGTCCTACGAAAATTCTTAAAATCGCTCCAAGTATCCGTCATTGTGTCACGAACAAGTACCCTGAACCGTTTTTCTTAACTCCGTCAATAACTGTTGGAAAATAGCCTCGGGTGGAGACACTCGGATGGGCCTATGGGGCTTTGGGGGGGGCGGGTATCCAAAATAAGGCCCAATATCGAGTGCCGCTCTTCGAGGACATATAATTCAATGCCACTCTGAATTACCGTGTGCCAAATGGCCGATAGGAGCCCCGATATTCAAGATTTTTTTTCCCCCGAATCGCGATTCGATCGAGAGCCGTCTTTCGAGGGCTGTTGCAAAAAAATGGGTCCTACGAAAATTCTTAAAATCGCTCCAAGTATCCGTCATTGTGTCACGAACAAGTACCCTGAACCGTTTTTCTTAACTCCGTCAATAACTGTTGGAAAATAGCCTCGGGTGGAGACACTCGGATGGGCCTATGGGGCTTTGGGGGGGGCGGGTATCCAAAATAAGGCCCAATATCGAGTGCCGCTCTTCGAGGACATATAATTCAATGCCACTCTGAATTACCGTGTGCCAAATGGCCGATAGGAGCCCCGATATTCAAGATTTTTTTTCCCCCGAATCGCGATTCGATCGAGAGCCGTCTTTCGAGGGCTGTTGCAAAAAAATGGGTCCTACGAAAATTCTTAAAATCGCTCCAAGTATCCGTCATTGTGTCACGAACAAGTACCCTGAACCGTTTTTCTTAACTCCGTCAATAACTGTTGGAAAATAGCCTCGGGTGGAGACACTCGGATGGGCCTATGGGGCTTTGGGGGGGGCGGGTATCCAAAATAAGGCCCAATATCGAGTGCCGCTCTTCGAGGACATATAATTGACTGCCACTCTGAATTACCGTGTGCCAAATGGCCGATAGGAGCCCTGATATTCAAGATTTTTTTTCCCCCGATTCGCGATTCGATCGAGAGCCGTCTTTCGAGGGCTGTTGCAAAAAAATGGGTCCTACGAAAATTCTTAAAATCGCTCCAAGTATCCGTCATTGTGTCACGAACAAGTACCCTGAAGCGTTTTTCTTAACTCCGTCAATAGCTGATGGAAAATAGCCTCGGGTGGAGACACTCGGATGGGCCTATGGGGCTTTGGGGGGGCGGGTATCCAAAATAAGGCCCAATATCGAGTGCCGCTCTTCGAGGACATATAATTGACTGCCACTCTGAATTACCGTGTGCCAAATGGCCGATAGGAGCCCTGATATTCAAGATTTTTTTTCCCCGGATTCGCGATTCGATCGAGAGCCGTCTTTCGAGGGCTGTTGCAAAAAAATGGGTCCTACGAAAATTCTTAAAATCGCTCCAAGTATCCGTCATTGTGTCACGAACAAGTACCCTGAACCGTTTTTCTTAACTCCGTCAATAACTGTTGGAAAATAGCCTCGGGTGGAGACACTCGGATGGGCCTATGGGGCTTTGGGGGGGGCGGGTATCCAAAATAAGGCCCAATATCGAGTGCCGCTCTTCGAGGACATATAATTCAATGCCACTCTGAATTACCGTGTGCCAAATGGCCGATAGGAGCCCCGATATTCAAGATTTTTTTTCCCCCGAATCGCGATTCGATCGAGAGCCGTCTTTCGAGGGCTGTTGCAAAAAAATGGGTCCTACGAAAATTCTTAAAATCGCTCCAAGTATCCGTCATTGTGTCACGAACAAGTACCCTGAACCGTTTTTCTTAACTCCGTCAATAACTGTTGGAAAATAGCCTCGGGTGGAGACACTCGGATGGGCCTATGGGGCTTTGGGGGGGCGGGTATCCAAAATAAGGCCCAATATCGAGTGCCGCTCTTCGAGGACATATAATTGACTGCCACTCTGAATTACCGTGTGCCAAATGGCCGATAGGAGCCCTGATATTCAAGATTTTTTTTCCCCCGATTCGCGATTCGATCGAGAGCCGTCTTTCGAGGGCTGTTGCAAAAAAATGGGTCCTACGAAAATTCTTAAAATCGCTCCAAGTATCCGTCATTGTGTCACGAACAAGTACCCTGAAGCGTTTTTCTTAACTCCGTCAATAGCTGATGGAAAATAGCCTCGGGTGGAGACACTCGGATGGGCCTATGGGGCTTTGGGGGGGCGGGTATCCAAAATAAGGCCCAATATCGAGTGCCGCTCTTCGAGGACATATAATTGACTGCCACTCTGAATTACCGTGTGCCAAATGGCCGATAGGAGCCCTGATATTCAAGATTTTTTTTCCCCCGATTCGCGATTCGATCGAGAGCCGTCTTTCGAGGGCTGTTGCAAAAAAATGGGTCCTACGAAAATTCTTAAAATCGCTCCAAGTATCCGTCATTGTGTCACGAACAAGTACCCTGAACCGTTTTTCTTAACTCCGTCAATAACTGTTGGAAAATAGCCTCGGGTGGAGACACTCGGATGGGCCTATGGGGCTTTGGGGGGGGCGGGTATCCAAAATAAGGCCCAATATCGAGTGCCGCTCTTCGAGGACATATAATTCAATGCCACTCTGAATTACCGTGTGCCAAATGGCCGATAGGAGCCCCGATATTCAAGATTTTTTTTCCCCCGAATCGCGATTCGATCGAGAGCCGTCTTTCGAGGGCTGTTGCAAAAAAATGGGTCCTACGAAAATTCTTAAAATCGCTCCAAGTATCCGTCATTGTGTCACGAACAAGTACCCTGAACCGTTTTTCTTAACTCCGTCAATAACTGTTGGAAAATAGCCTCGGGTGGAGACACTCGGATGGGCCTATGGGGCTTTGGGGGGGCGGGTATCCAAAATAAGGCCCAATATCGAGTGCCGCTCTTCGAGGACATATAATTGACTGCCACTCTGAATTACCGTGTGCCAAATGGCCGATAGGAGCCCTGATATTCAAGATTTTTTTTCCCCCGATTCGCGATTCGATCGAGAGCCGTCTTTCGAGGGCTGTTGCAAAAAAATGGGTCCTACGAAAATTCTTAAAATCGCTCCAAGTATCCGTCATTGTGTCACGAACAAGTACCCTGAAGCGTTTTTCTTAACTCCGTCAATAGCTGATGGAAAATAGCCTCGGGTGGAGACACTCGGATGGGCCTATGGGGCTTTGGGGGGGCGGGTATCCAAAATAAGGCCCAATATCGAGTGCCGCTCTTCGAGGACATATAATTGACTGCCACTCTGAATTACCGTGTGCCAAATGGCCGATAGGAGCCCTGATATTCAAGATTTTTTTTCCCCCGATTCGCGATTCGATCGAGAGCCGTCTTTCGAGGGCTGTTGCAAAAAAATGGGTCCTACGAAAATTCTTAAAATCGCTCCAAGTATCCGTCATTGTGTCACGAACAAGTACCCTGAACCGTTTTTCTTAACTCCGTCAATAACTGTTGGAAAATAGCCTCGGGTGGAGACACTCGGATGGGCCTATGGGGCTTTGGGGGGGGCGGGTATCCAAAATAAGGCCCAATATCGAGTGCCGCTCTTCGAGGACATATAATTCAATGCCACTCTGAATTACCGTGTGCCAAATGGCCGATAGGAGCCCCGATATTCAAGATTTTTTTTCCCCCGATTCGCGATTCGATCGAGAGCCGTCTTTCGAGGGCTGTTGCAAAAAAATGGGTCCTACGAAAATTCTTAAAATCGCTCCAAGTATCCGTCATTGTGTCACGAACAAGTACCCTGAAGCGTTTTTCTTAACTCCGTCAATAACTGTTGGAAAATAGCCTCGGGTGGAGACACTCGGATGGGCCTATGGGGCTTTGGGGGGGGCGGGTATCCAAAATAAGGCCCAATATCGAGTGCCGCTCTTCGAGGACATATAATTCAATGCCACTCTGAATTACCGTGTGCCAAATGGCCGATAGGAGCCCCGATATTCAAGATTTTTTTTCCCCCGAATCGCGATTCGATCGAGAGCCGTCTTTCGAGGGCTGTTGCAAAAAAATGGGTCCTACGAAAATTCTTAAAATCGCTCCAAGTATCCGTCATTGTGTCACGAACAAGTACCCTGAACCGTTTTTCTTAACTCCGTCAATAACTGTTGGAAAATAGCCTCGGGTGGAGACACTCGGATGGGCCTATGGGGCTTTGGGGGGGGCGGGTATCCAAAATAAGGCCCAATATCGAGTGCCGCTCTTCGAGGACATATAATTCAATGCCACTCTGAATTACCGTGTGCCAAATGGCCGATAGGAGCCCCGATATTCAAGATTTTTTTTCCCCCGAATCGCGATTCGATCGAGAGCCGTCTTTCGAGGGCTGTTGCAAAAAAATGGGTCCTACGAAAATTCTTAAAATCGCTCCAAGTATCCGTCATTGTGTCACGAACAAGTACCCTGAACCGTTTTTCTTAACTCCGTCAATAACTGTTGGAAAATAGCCTCGGGTGGAGACACTCGGATGGGCCTATGGGGCTTTGGGGGGGGCGGGTATCCAAAATAAGGCCCAATATCGAGTGCCGCTCTTCGAGGACATATAATTGACTGCCACTCTGAATTACCGTGTGCCAAATGGCCGATAGGAGCCCTGATATTCAAGATTTTTTTTACCCCGATTCGCGATTCGATCGAGAGCCGTCTTTCGAGGGCTGTTGCAAAAAAATGGGTCCTACGAAAATTCTTAAAATCGCTCCAAGTATCCGTCATTGTGTCACGAACAAGTACCCTGAAGCGTTTTTCTTAACTCCGTCAATAGCTGATGGAAAATAGCCTCGGGTGGAGACACTCGGATGGGCCTATGGGGCTTTGGGGGGGCGGGTATCCAAAATAAGGCCCAATATCGAGTGCCGCTCTTCGAGGACATATAATTGACTGCCACTCTGAATTACCGTGTGCCAAATGGCCGATAGGAGCCCTGATATTCAAGATTTTTTTTCCCCCGATTCGCGATTCGATCGAGAGCCGTCTTTCGAGGGCTGTTGCAAAAAAATGGGTCCTACGAAAATTCTTAAAATCGCTCCAAGTATCCGTCATTGTGTCACGAACAAGTACCCTGAACCGTTTTTCTTAACTCCGTCAATAACTGTTGGAAAATAGCCTCGGGTGGAGACACTCGGATGGGCCTATGGGGCTTTGGGGGGGGCGGGTATCCAAAATAAGGCCCAATATCGAGTGCCGCTCTTCGAGGACATATAATTCAATGCCACTCTGAATTACCGTGTGCCAAATGGCCGATAGGAGCCCTGATATTCAAGATTTTTTTTCCCCCGAATCGCGATTCGATCGAGAGCCGTCTTTCGAGGGCTGTTGCAAAAAAATGGGTCCTACGAAAATTCTTAAAATCGCTCCAAGTATCCGTCATTGTGTCACGAACAAGTACCCTGAACCGTTTTTCTTAACTCCGTCAATAGCAGTTGGAAAATAGCCTCGGGTGGAGACACTCGGATGGGCCTATGGGGCTTTGGAGGGGAGGGTATCCAAAATAAGGCCCAATATCGAGTGCCGCTCTTCGAGGACATATAATTGAGTGCCACTCTGAATTACCGTGTGCCAAATGGCCGATAGGAGCCCTGATATTCAAGATTTTTTTTCCCCCGAATCGCGATTCGATCGAGAGCCGTCTTTCGAGGGCTGTTGCAAAAAAATGGGTCCTACGAAAATTCTTAAAATCGCTCCAAGTATCCGTCATTGTGTCACGAACAAGTACCCTGAACCGTTTTTCTTAACTCCGTCAATAGCAGTTGGAAAATAGCCTCGGGTGGAGACACTCGGATGGGCCTATGGGGCTTTGGAGGGGAGGGTATCCAAAATAAGGCCCAATATCGAGTGCCGCTCTTCGAGGACATATAATTGAGTGCCACTCTGAATTACCGTGTGCCAAATGGCCGATAGGAGCCCTGATATTCAAGATTTTTTTCCCCCGAATCGCGATTCGATCGAGAGCCGTCTTTCGAGGGCTGTTGCAAAAAAATGGGTCCTACGAAAATTCTTAAAATCGCTCCAAGTATCCGTCATTGTGTCACGAACAAGTACCCTGAACCGTTTTTCTTAACTCCGTCAATAGCAGTTGGAAAATAGCCTCGGGTGGAGACACTCGGATGGGCCTATGGGGCTTTGGAGGGGAGGGTATCCAAAATAAGGCCCAATATCGAGTGCCGCTCTTCGAGGACATATAATTGAGTGCCACTCTGAATTACCGTGTGCCAAATGGCCGATAGGAGCCCTGATATTCAAGATTTTTTTTCCCCCGAATCGCGATTCGATCGAGAGCCGTCTTTCGAGGGCTGCTGCAAAAAAATGGGTCCTACGAAAATTCTTAAAATCGCTCCAAGTATCCGTCATTGTGTCACGAACAAGTACCCTGAACCGTTTTTCTTAACTCCGTCAATAGCAGTTGGAAAATAGCCTCGGGTGGAGACACTCGGATGGGCCTATGGGGCTTTGGAGGGGAGGGTATCCAAAATAAGGCCCAATATCGAGTGCCGCTCTTCGAGGACATATAATTGAGTGCCACTCTGAATTACCGTGTGCCAAATGGCCGATAGGAGCCCTGATATTCAAGATTTTTTTTCCCCCGAATCGCGATTCGATCGAGAGCCGTCTTTCGAGGGCTGTTGCAAAAAAATGGGTCCTACGAAAATTCTTAAAATCGCTCCAAGTATCCGTCATTGTGTCACGAACAAGTACCCTGAACCGTTTTTCTTAACTCCGTCAATAGCAGTTGGAAAATAGCCTCGGGTGGAGACACTCGGATGGGCCTATGGGGCTTTGGAGGGGAGGGTATCCAAAATAAGGCCCAATATCGAGTGCCGCTCTTCGAGGACATATAATTGAGTGCCACTCTGAATTACCGTGTGCCAAATGGCCGATAGGAGCCCTGATATTCAAGATTTTTTTTCCCCCGAATCGCGATTCGATCGAGAGCCGTCTTTCGAGGGCTGTTGCAAAAAAATGGGTCCTACGAAAATTCTTAAAATCGCTCCAAGTATCCGTCATTGTGTCACGAACAAGTACCCTGAACCGTTTTTCTTAACTCCGTCAATAGCAGTTGGAAAATAGCCTCGGGTGGAGACACTCGGATGGGCCTATGGGGCTTTGGAGGGGAGGGTATCCAAAATAAGGCCCAATATCGAGTGCCGCTCTTCGAGGACATATAATTGAGTGCCACTCTGAATTACCGTGTGCCAAATGGCCGATAGGAGCCCTGATATTCAAGATTTTTTTTCCCCCGAATCGCGATTCGATCGAGAGCCGTCTTTCGAGGGCTGTTGCAAAAAAATGGGTCCTACGAAAATTCTTAAAATCGCTCCAAGTATCCGTCATTGTGTCACGAACAAGTACCCTGAACCGTTTTTCTTAACTCCGTCAATAGCAGTTGGAAAATAGCCTCGGGTGGAGACACTCGGATGGGCCTATGGGGCTTTGGAGGGGAGGGTATCCAAAATAAGGCCCAATATCGAGTGCCGCTCTTCGAGGACATATAATTGAGTGCCACTCTGAATTACCGTGTGCCAAATGGCCGATAGGAGCCCTGATATTCAAGATTTTTTTTCCCCCGAATCGCGATTCGATCGAGAGCCGTCTTTCGAGGGCTGTTGCAAAAAAATGGGTCCTACGAAAATTCTTAAAATCGCTCCAAGTATCCGTCATTGTGTCACGAACAAGTACCCTGAACCGTTTTTCTTAACTCCGTCAATAGCAGTTGGAAAATAGCCTCGGGTGGAGACACTCGGATGGGCCTATGGGGCTTTGGAGGGGAGGGTATCCAAAATAAGGCCCAATATCGAGTGCCGCTCTTCGAGGACATATAATTGAGTGCCACTCTGAATTACCGTGTGCCAAATGGCCGATAGGAGCCCTGATATTCAAGATTTTTTTTCCCCCGAATCGCGATTCGATCGAGAGCCGTCTTTCGAGGGCTGTTGCAAAAAAATGGGTCCTACGAAAATTCTTAAAATCGCTCCAAGTATCCGTCATTGTGTCACGAACAAGTACCCTGAACCGTTTTTCTTAACTCCGTCAATAGCAGTTGGAAAATAGCCTCGGGTGGAGACACTCGGATGGGCCTATGGGGCTTTGGAGGGGAGGGTATCCAAAATAAGGCCCAATATCGAGTGCCGCTCTTCGAGGACATATAATTGAGTGCCACTCTGAATTACCGTGTGCCAAATGGCCGATAGGAGCCCTGATATTCAAGATTTTTTTTCCCCCGAATCGCGATTCGATCGAGAGCCGTCTTTCGAGGGCTGTTGCAAAAAAATGGGTCCTACGAAAATTCTTAAAATCGCTCCAAGTATCCGTCATTGTGTCACGAACAAGTACCCTGAACCGTTTTTCTTAACTCCGTCAATAGCAGTTGGAAAATAGCCTCGGGTGGAGACACTCGGATGGGCCTATGGGGCTTTGGAGGGGAGGGTATCCAAAATAAGGCCCAATATCGAGTGCCGCTCTTCGAGGACATATAATTGAGTGCCACTCTGAATTACCGTGTGCCAAATGGCCGATAGGAGCCCTGATATTCAAGATTTTTTTTCCCCCGAATCGCGATTCGATCGAGAGCCGTCTTTCGAGGGCTGTTGCAAAAAAATGGGTCCTACGAAAATTCTTAAAATCGCTCCAAGTATCCGTCATTGTGTCACGAACAAGTACCCTGAACCGTTTTTCTTAACTCCGTCAATAACTGTTGGAAAATAGCCTCGGGTGGAGACACTCGGATGGGCCTATGGGGCTTTGGGGGGGGCGGGTATCCAAAATAAGGCCCAATATCGAGTGCCGCTCTTCGAGGACATATAATTCAATGCCACTCTGAATTACCGTGTGCCAAATGGCCGATAGGAGCCCCGATATTCAAGATTTTTTTTCCCCCGAATCGCGATTCGATCGAGAGCCGTCTTTCGAGGGCTGTTGCAAAAAAATGGGTCCTACGAAAATTCTTAAAATCGCTCCAAGTATCCGTCATTGTGTCACGAACAAGTACCCTGAACCGTTTTTCTTAACTCCGTCAATAGCAGTTGGAAAATAGCCTCGGGTGGAGACACTCGGATGGGCCTATGGGGCTTTGGAGGGGAGGGTATCCAAAATAAGGCCCAATATCGAGTGCCGCTCTTCGAGGACATATAATTGAGTGCCACTCTGAATTACCGTGTGCCAAATGGCCGATAGGAGCCCTGATATTCAAGATTTTTTTTCCCCCGAATCGCGATTCGATCGAGAGCCGTCTTTCGAGGGCTGTTGCAAAAAAATGGGTCCTACGAAAATTCTTAAAATCGCTCCAAGTATCCGTCATTGTGTCACGAACAAGTACCCTGAACCGTTTTTCTTAACTCCGTCAATAGCAGTTGGAAAATAGCCTCGGGTGGAGACACTCGGATGGGCCTATGGGGCTTTGGAGGGGAGGGTATCCAAAATAAGGCCCAATATCGAGTGCCGCTCTTCGAGGACATATAATTGAGTGCCACTCTGAATTACCGTGTGCCAAATGGCCGATAGGAGCCCTGATATTCAAGATTTTTTTTCCCCCGAATCGCGATTCGATCGAGAGCCGTCTTTCGAGGGCTGTTGCAAAAAAATGGGTCCTACGAAAATTCTTAAAATCGCTCCAAGTATCCGTCATTGTGTCACGAACAAGTACCCTGAACCGTTTTTCTTAACTCCGTCAATAGCAGTTGGAAAATAGCCTCGGGTGGAGACACTCGGATGGGCCTATGGGGCTTTGGAGGGGAGGGTATCCAAAATAAGGCCCAATATCGAGTGCCGCTCTTCGAGGACATATAATTGAGTGCCACTCTGAATTACCGTGTGCCAAATGGCCGATAGGAGCCCTGATATTCAAGATTTTTTTTCCCCCGAATCGCGATTCGATCGAGAGCCGTCTTTCGAGGGCTGTTGCAAAAAAATGGGTCCTACGAAAATTCTTAAAATCGCTCCAAGTATCCGTCATTGTGTCACGAACAAGTACCCTGAACCGTTTTTCTTAACTCCGTCAATAGCAGTTGGAAAATAGCCTCGGGTGGAGACACTCGGATGGGCCTATGGGGCTTTGGAGGGGAGGGTATCCAAAATAAGGCCCAATATCGAGTGCCGCTCTTCGAGGACATATAATTGAGTGCCACTCTGAATTACCGTGTGCCAAATGGCCGATAGGAGCCCCGATATTCAAGATTTTTTTTCCCCCGAATCGCGATTCGATCGAGAGCCGTCTTTCGAGGGCTGTTGCAAAAAAATGGGTCCTACGAAAATTCTTAAAATCGCTCCAAGTATCCGTCATTGTGTCACGAACAAGTACCCTGAACCGTTTTTCTTAACTCCGTCAATAACTGTTGGAAAATAGCCTCGGGTGGAGACACTCGGATGGGCCTATGGGGCTTTGGGGGGGCGGGTATCCAAAATAAGGCCCAATATCGAGTGCCGCTCTTCGAGGACATATAATTGACTGCCACTCTGAATTACCGTGTGCCAAATGGCCGATAGGAGCCCTGATATTCAAGATTTTTTTTCCCCCGATTCGCGATTCGATCGAGAGCCGTCTTTCGAGGGCTGTTGCAAAAAAATGGGTCCTACGAAAATTCTTAAAATCGCTCCAAGTATCCGTCATTGTGTCACGAACAAGTACCCTGAAGCGTTTTTCTTAACTCCGTCAATAGCTGATGGAAAATAGCCTCGGGTGGAGACACTCGGATGGGCCTATGGGGCTTTGGGGGGGCGGGTATCCAAAATAAGGCCCAATATCGAGTGCCGCTCTTCGAGGACATATAATTGACTGCCACTCTGAATTACCGTGTGCCAAATGGCCGATAGGAGCCCTGATATTCAAGATTTTTTTTCCCCCGATTCGCGATTCGATCGAGAGCCGTCTTTCGAGGGCTGTTGCAAAAAAATGGGTCCTACGAAAATTCTTAAAATCGCTCCAAGTATCCGTCATTGTGTCACGAACAAGTACCCTGAACCGTTTTTCTTAACTCCGTCAATAACTGTTGGAAAATAGCCTCGGGTGGAGACACTCGGATGGGCCTATGGGGCTTTGGGGGGGGCGGGTATCCAAAATAAGGCCCAATATCGAGTGCCGCTCTTCGAGGACATATAATTCAATGCCACTCTGAATTACCGTGTGCCAAATGGCCGATAGGAGCCCCGATATTCAAGATTTTTTTTCCCCCGAATCGCGATTCGATCGAGAGCCGTCTTTCGAGGGCTGTTGCAAAAAAATGGGTCCTACGAAAATTCTTAAAATCGCTCCAAGTATCCGTCATTGTGTCACGAACAAGTACCCTGAACCGTTTTTCTTAACTCCGTCAATAACTGTTGGAAAATAGCCTCGGGTGGAGACACTCGGATGGGCCTATGGGGCTTTGGGGGGGCGGGTATCCAAAATAAGGCCCAATATCGAGTGCCGCTCTTCGAGGACATATAATTGACTGCCACTCTGAATTACCGTGTGCCAAATGGCCGATAGGAGCCCTGATATTCAAGATTTTTTTTCCCCCGATTCGCGATTCGATCGAGAGCCGTCTTTCGAGGGCTGTTGCAAAAAAATGGGTCCTACGAAAATTCTTAAAATCGCTCCAAGTATCCGTCATTGTGTCACGAACAAGTACCCTGAACCGTTTTTCTTAACTCCGTCAATAACTGTTGGAAAATAGCCTCGGGTGGAGACACTCGGATGGGCCTATGGGGCTTTGGGGGGGGCGGGTATCCAAAATAAGGCCCAATATCGAGTGCCGCTCTTCGAGGACATATAATTCAATGCCACTCTGAATTACCGTGTGCCAAATGGCCGATAGGAGCCCCGATATTCAAGATTTTTTTTCCCCCGAATCGCGATTCGATCGAGAGCCGTCTTTCGAGGGCTGTTGCAAAAAAATGGGTCCTACGAAAATTCTTAAAATCGCTCCAAGTATCCGTCATTGTGTCACGAACAAGTACCCTGAACCGTTTTTCTTAACTCCGTCAATAACTGTTGGAAAATAGCCTCGGGTGGAGACACTCGGATGGGCCTATGGGGCTTTGGGGGGGGCGGGTATCCAAAATAAGGCCCAATATCGAGTGCCGCTCTTCGAGGACATATAATTCAATGCCACTCTGAATTACCGTGTGCCAAATGGCCGATAGGAGCCCCGATATTCAAGATTTTTTTTCCCCCGAATCGCGATTCGATCGAGAGCCGTCTTTCGAGGGCTGTTGCAAAAAAATGGGTCCTACGAAAATTCTTAAAATCGCTCCAAGTATCCGTCATTGTGTCACGAACAAGTACCCTGAACCGTTTTTCTTAACTCCGTCAATAACTGTTGGAAAATAGCCTCGGGTGGAGACACTCGGATGGGCCTATGGGGCTTTGGGGGGGGCGGGTATCCAAAATAAGGCCCAATATCGAGTGCCGCTCTTCGAGGACATATAATTGACTGCCACTCTGAATTACCGTGTGCCAAATGGCCGATAGGAGCCCTGATATTCAAGATTTTTTTTCCCCCGATTCGCGATTCGATCGAGAGCCGTCTTTCGAGGGCTGTTGCAAAAAAATGGGTCCTACGAAAATTCTTAAAATCGCTCCAAGTATCCGTCATTGTGTCACGAACAAGTACCCTGAAGCGTTTTTCTTAACTCCGTCAATAGCTGATGGAAAATAGCCTCGGGTGGAGACACTCGGATGGGCCTATGGGGCTTTGGGGGGGCGGGTATCCAAAATAAGGCCCAATATCGAGTGCCGCTCTTCGAGGACATATAATTGACTGCCACTCTGAATTACCGTGTGCCAAATGGCCGATAGGAGCCCTGATATTCAAGATTTTTTTTCCCCCGATTCGCGATTCGATCGAGAGCCGTCTTTCGAGGGCTGTTGCAAAAAAATGGGTCCTACGAAAATTCTTAAAATCGCTCCAAGTATCCGTCATTGTGTCACGAACAAGTACCCTGAAGCGTTTTTCTTAACTCCGTCAATAGCTGATGGAAAATAGCCTCGGGTGGAGACACTCGGATGGGCCTATGGGGCTTTGGGGGGGCGGGTATCCAAAATAAGGCCCAATATCGAGTGCCGCTCTTCGAGGACATATAATTGACTGCCACTCTGAATTACCGTGTGCCAAATGGCCGATAGGAGCCCTGATATTCAAGATTTTTTTTCCCCCGATTCGCGATTCGATCGAGAGCCGTCTTTCGAGGGCTGTTGCAAAAAAATGGGTCCTACGAAAATTCTTAAAATCGCTCCAAGTATCCGTCATTGTGTCACGAACAAGTACCCTGAACCGTTTTTCTTAACTCCGTCAATAACTGTTGGAAAATAGCCTCGGGTGGAGACACTCGGATGGGCCTATGGGGCTTTGGGGGGGGGCGGGTATCCAAAATAAGGCCCAATATCGAGTGCCGCTCTTCGAGGACATATAATTCAATGCCACTCTGAATTACCGTGTGCCAAATGGCCGATAGGAGCCCCGATATTCAAGATTTTTTTTCCCCCGATTCGCGATTCGATCGAGAGCCGTCTTTCGAGGGCTGTTGCAAAAAAATGGGTCCTACGAAAATTCTTAAAATCGCTCCAAGTATCCGTCATTGTGTCACGAACAAGTACCCTGAAGCGTTTTTCTTAACTCCGTCAATAACTGTTGGAAAATAGCCTCGGGTGGAGACACTCGGATGGGCCTATGGGGCTTTGGGGGGGGCGGGTATCCAAAATAAGGCCCAATATCGAGTGCCGCTCTTCGAGGACATATAATTCAATGCCACTCTGAATTACCGTGTGCCAAATGGCCGATAGGAGCCCCGATATTCAAGATTTTTTTTCCCCCGAATCGCGATTCGATCGAGAGCCGTCTTTCGAGGGCTGTTGCAAAAAAATGGGTCCTACGAAAATTCTTAAAATCGCTCCAAGTATCCGTCATTGTGTCACGAACAAGTACCCTGAACCGTTTTTCTTAACTCCGTCAATAACTGTTGGAAAATAGCCTCGGGTGGAGACACTCGGATGGGCCTATGGGGCTTTGGGGGGGGCGGGTATCCAAAATAAGGCCCAATATCGAGTGCCGCTCTTCGAGGACATATAATTCAATGCCACTCTGAATTACCGTGTGCCAAATGGCCGATAGGAGCCCCGATATTCAAGATTTTTTTTCCCCCGAATCGCGATTCGATCGAGAGCCGTCTTTCGAGGGCTGTTGCAAAAAAATGGGTCCTACGAAAATTCTTAAAATCGCTCCAAGTATCCGTCATTGTGTCACGAACAAGTACCCTGAACCGTTTTTCTTAACTCCGTCAATAGCAGTTGGAAAATAGCCTCGGGTGGAGACACTCGGATGGGCCTATGGGGCTTTGGGGGGGGCGGGTATCCAAAATAAGGCCCAATATCGAGTGCCGCTCTTCGAGGACATATAATTCAATGCCACTCTGAATTACCGTGTGCCAAATGGCCGATAGGAGCCCCGATATTCAAGATTTTTTTTCCCCCGAATCGCGATTCGATCGAGAGCCGTCTTTCGAGGGCTGTTGCAAAAAAATGGGTCCTACGAAAATTCTTAAAATCGCTCCAAGTATCCGTCATTGTGTCACGAACAAGTACCCTGAACCGTTTTTCTTAACTCCGTCAATAGCAGTTGGAAAATAGCCTCGGGTGGAGACACTCGGATGGGCCTATGGGGCTTTGGAGGGGAGGGTATCCAAAATAAGGCCCAATATCGAGTGCCGCTCTTCGAGGACATATAATTGAGTGCCACTCTGAATTACCGTGTGCCAAATGGCCGATAGGAGCCCTGATATTCAAGATTTTTTTTCCCCCGAATCGCGATTCGATCGAGAGCCGTCTTTCGAGGGCTGTTGCAAAAAAATGGGTCCTACGAAAATTCTTAAAATCGCTCCAAGTATCCGTCATTGTGTCACGAACAAGTACCCTGAACCGTTTTTCTTAACTCCGTCAATAGCAGTTGGAAAATAGCCTCGGGTGGAGACACTCGGATGGGCCTATGGGGCTTTGGAGGGGAGGGTATCCAAAATAAGGCCCAATATCGAGTGCCGCTCTTCGAGGACATATAATTGAGTGCCACTCTGAATTACCGTGTGCCAAATGGCCGATAGGAGCCCTGATATTCAAGATTTTTTTTCCCCCGAATCGCGATTCGATCGAGAGCCGTCTTTCGAGGGCTGTTGCAAAAAAATGGGTCCTACGAAAATTCTTAAAATCGCTCCAAGTATCCGTCATTGTGTCACGAACAAGTACCCTGAACCGTTTTTCTTAACTCCGTCAATAGCAGTTGGAAAATAGCCTCGGGTGGAGACACTCGGATGGGCCTATGGGGCTTTGGAGGGGAGGGTATCCAAAATAAGGCCCAATATCGAGTGCCGCTCTTCGAGGACATATAATTGAGTGCCACTCTGAATTACCGTGTGCCAAATGGCCGATAGGAGCCCTGATATTCAAGATTTTTTTTCCCCCGAATCGCGATTCGATCGAGAGCCGTCTTTCGAGGGCTGTTGCAAAAAAATGGGTCCTACGAAAATTCTTAAAATCGCTCCAAGTATCCGTCATTGTGTCACGAACAAGTACCCTGAACCGTTTTTCTTAACTCCGTCAATAACTGTTGGAAAATAGCCTCGGGTGGAGACACTCGGAT
Organism: Stenichneumon culpator; assembly: GCA_964017025.1. Classification (NCBI taxonomy): domain Eukaryota; kingdom Metazoa; phylum Arthropoda; class Insecta; order Hymenoptera; family Ichneumonidae; genus Stenichneumon; species Stenichneumon culpator. The sequence continues at coordinate 314,172 of OZ024779.1, read as the reverse complement.
GGGCCTATGGGGCTTTGGGGGGGCGGGTATCCAAAATAAGGCCCAATATCGAGTGCCGCTCTTCGAGGACATATAATTGACTGCCACTCTGAATTACCGTGTGCCAAATGGCCGATAGGAGCCCTGATATTCAAGATTTTTTTTCCCCCGATTCGCGATTCGATCGAGAGCCGTCTTTCGAGGGCTGTTGCAAAAAAATGGGTCCTACGAAAATTCTTAAAATCGCTCCAAGTATCCGTCATTGTGTCACGAACAAGTACCCTGAAGCGTTTTTCTTAACTCCGTCAATAGCTGATGGAAAATAGCCTCGGGTGGAGACACTCGGATGGGCCTATGGGGCTTTGGGGGGGCGGGTATCCAAAATAAGGCCCAATATCGAGTGCCGCTCTTCGAGGACATATAATTGACTGCCACTCTGAATTACCGTGTGCCAAATGGCCGATAGGAGCCCTGATATTCAAGATTTTTTTTCCCCCGATTCGCGATTCGATCGAGAGCCGTCTTTCGAGGGCTGTTGCAAAAAAATGGGTCCTACGAAAATTCTTAAAATCGCTCCAAGTATCCGTCATTGTGTCACGAACAAGTACCCTGAACCGTTTTTCTTAACTCCGTCAATAACTGTTGGAAAATAGCCTCGGGTGGAGACACTCGGATGGGCCTATGGGGCTTTGGGGGGGGCGGGTATCCAAAATAAGGCCCAATATCGAGTGCCGCTCTTCGAGGACATATAATTCAATGCCACTCTGAATTACCGTGTGCCAAATGGCCGATAGGAGCCCCGATATTCAAGATTTTTTTTCCCCCGAATCGCGATTCGATCGAGAGCCGTCTTTCGAGGGCTGTTGCAAAAAAATGGGTCCTACGAAAATTCTTAAAATCGCTCCAAGTATCCGTCATTGTGTCACGAACAAGTACCCTGAACCGTTTTTCTTAACTCCGTCAATAACTGTTGGAAAATAGCCTCGGGTGGAGACACTCGGATGGGCCTATGGGGCTTTGGGGGGGCGGGTATCCAAAATAAGGCCCAATATCGAGTGCCGCTCTTCGAGGACATATAATTGACTGCCACTCTGAATGACCGTGTGCCAAATGGCCGATAGGAGCCCTGATATTCAAGATTTTTTTTCCCCCGATTCGCGATTCGATCGAGAGCCGTCTTTCGAGGGCTGTTGCAAAAAAATGGGTCCTACGAAAATTCTTAAAATCGCTCCAAGTATCCGTCATTGTGTCACGAACAAGTACCCTGAAGCGTTTTTCTTAACTCCGTCAATAGCTGATGGAAAATAGCCTCGGGTGGAGACACTCGGATGGGCCTATGGGGCTTTGGGGGGGCGGGTATCCAAAATAAGGCCCAATATCGAGTGCCGCTCTTCGAGGACATATAATTGACTGCCACTCTGAATTACCGTGTGCCAAATGGCCGATAGGATCCCTGATATTCAAGATTTTTTTTCCCCCGATTCGCGATTCGATCGAGAGCCGTCTTTCGAGGGCTGTTGCAAAAAAATGGGTCCTACGAAAATTCTTAAAATCGCTCCAAGTATCCGTCATTGTGTCACGAACAAGTACCCTGAACCGTTTTTCTTAACTCCGTCAATAACTGTTGGAAAATAGCCTCGGGTGGAGACACTCGGATGGGCCTATGGGGCTTTGGGGGGGGGGGCGGGTATCCAAAATAAGGCCCAATATCGAGTGCCGCTCTTCGAGGACATATAATTCAATGCCACTCTGAATTACCGTGTGCCAAATGGCCGATAGGAGCCCCGATATTCAAGATTTTTTTTCCCCCGATTCGCGATTCGATCGAGAGCCGTCTTTCGAGGGCTGTTGCAAAAAAATGGGTCCTACGAAAATTCTTAAAATCGCTCCAAGTATCCGTCATTGTGTCACGAACAAGTACCCTGAAGCGTTTTTCTTAACTCCGTCAATAACTGTTGGAAAATAGCCTCGGGTGGAGACACTCGGATGGGCCTATGGGGCTTTGGAGGGGAGGGTATCCAAAATAAGGCCCAATATCGAGTGCCGCTCTTCGAGGACATATAATTGAGTGCCACTCTGAATTACCGTGTGCCAAATGGCCGATAGGAGCCCTGATATTCAAGATTTTTTTTCCCCCGAATCGCGATTCGATCGAGAGCCGTCTTTCGAGGGCTGTTGCAAAAAAATGGGTCCTACGAAAATTCTTAAAATCGCTCCAAGTATCCGTCATTGTGTCACGAACAAGTACCCTGAACCGTTTTTCTTAACTCCGTCAATAGCAGTTGGAAAATAGCCTCGGGTGGAGACACTCGGATGGGCCTATGGGGCTTTGGAGGGGAGGGTATCCAAAATAAGGCCCAATATCGAGTGCCGCTCTTCGAGGACATATAATTGAGTGCCACTCTGAATTACCGTGTGCCAAATGGCCGATAGGAGCCCTGATATTCAAGATTTTTTTTCCCCCGAATCGCGATTCGATCGAGAGCCGTCTTTCGAGGGCTGTTGCAAAAAAATGGGTCCTACGAAAATTCTTAAAATCGCTCCAAGTATCCGTCATTGTGTCACGAACAAGTACCCTGAACCGTTTTTCTTAACTCCGTCAATAGCAGTTGGAAAATAGCCTCGGGTGGAGACACTCGGATGGGCCTATGGGGCTTTGGAGGGGAGGGTATCCAAAATAAGGCCCAATATCGAGTGCCGCTCTTCGAGGACATATAATTGAGTGCCACTCTGAATTACCGTGTGCCAAATGGCCGATAGGAGCCCTGATATTCAAGATTTTTTTTCCCCCGAATCGCGATTCGATCGAGAGCCGTCTTTCGAGGGCTGTTGCAAAAAAATGGGTCCTACGAAAATTCTTAAAATCGCTCCAAGTATCCGTCATTGTGTCACGAACAAGTACCCTGAACCGTTTTTCTTAACTCCGTCAATAGCAGTTGGAAAATAGCCTCGGGTGGAGACACTCGGATGGGCCTATGGGGCTTTGGAGGGGAGGGTATCCAAAATAAGGCCCAATATCGAGTGCCGCTCTTCGAGGACATATAATTGAGTGCCACTCTGAATTACCGTGTGCCAAATGGCCGATAGGAGCCCTGATATTCAAGATTTTTTTTCCCCCGAATCGCGATTCGATCGAGAGCCGTCTTTCGAGGGCTGTTGCAAAAAAATGGGTCCTACGAAAATTCTTAAAATCGCTCCAAGTATCCGTCATTGTGTCACGAACAAGTACCCTGAACCGTTTTTCTTAACTCCGTCAATAACTGTTGGAAAATAGCCTCGGGTGGAGACACTCGGATGGGCCTATGGGGCTTTGGGGGGGGCGGGTATCCAAAATAAGGCCCAATATCGAGTGCCGCTCTTCGAGGACATATAATTCAATGCCACTCTGAATTACCGTGTGCCAAATGGCCGATAGGAGCCCCGATATTCAAGATTTTTTTTCCCCCGATTCGCGATTCGATCGAGAGCCGTCTTTCGAGGGCTGTTGCAAAAAAATGGGTCCTACGAAAATTCTTAAAATCGCTCCAAGTATCCGTCATTGTGTCACGAACAAGTACCCTGAAGCGTTTTTCTTAACTCCGTCAATAACTGTTGGAAAATAGCCTCGGGTGGAGACACTCGGATGGGCCTATGGGGCTTTGGAGGGGAGGGTATCCAAAATAAGGCCCAATATCGAGTGCCGCTCTTCGAGGACATATAATTGAGTGCCACTCTGAATTACCGTGTGCCAAATGGCCGATAGGAGCCCTGATATTCAAGATTTTTTTTCCCCCGAATCGCGATTCGATCGAGAGCCGTCTTTCGAGGGCTGTTGCAAAAAAATGGGTCCTACGAAAATTCTTAAAATCGCTCCAAGTATCCGTCATTGTGTCACGAACAAGTACCCTGAACCGTTTTTCTTAACTCCGTCAATAGCAGTTGGAAAATAGCCTCGGGTGGAGACACTCGGATGGGCCTATGGGGCTTTGGAGGGGAGGGTATCCAAAATAAGGCCCAATATCGAGTGCCGCTCTTCGAGGACATATAATTGAGTGCCACTCTGAATTACCGTGTGCCAAATGGCCGATAGGAGCCCTGATATTCAAGATTTTTTTTCCCCCGAATCGCGATTCGATCGAGAGCCGTCTTTCGAGGGCTGTTGCAAAAAAATGGGTCCTACGAAAATTCTTAAAATCGCTCCAAGTATCCGTCATTGTGTCACGAACAAGTACCCTGAACCGTTTTTCTTAACTCCGTCAATAGCAGTTGGAAAATAGCCTCGGGTGGAGACACTCGGATGGGCCTATGGGGCTTTGGAGGGGAGGGTATCCAAAATAAGGCCCAATATCGAGTGCCGCTCTTCGAGGACATATAATTGAGTGCCACTCTGAATTACCGTGTGCCAAATGGCCGATAGGAGCCCTGATATTCAAGATTTTTTTTCCCCCGAATCGCGATTCGATCGAGAGCCGTCTTTCGAGGGCTGTTGCAAAAAAATGGGTCCTACGAAAATTCTTAAAATCGCTCCAAGTATCCGTCATTGTGTCACGAACAAGTACCCTGAACCGTTTTTCTTAACTCCGTCAATAGCAGTTGGAAAATAGCCTCGGGTGGAGACACTCGGATGGGCCTATGGGGCTTTGGAGGGGAGGGTATCCAAAATAAGGCCCAATATCGAGTGCCGCTCTTCGAGGACATATAATTGAGTGCCACTCTGAATTACCGTGTGCCAAATGGCCGATAGGAGCCCTGATATTCAAGATTTTTTTTCCCCCGAATCGCGATTCGATCGAGAGCCGTCTTTCGAGGGCTGTTGCAAAAAAATGGGTCCTACGAAAATTCTTAAAATCGCTCCAAGTATCCGTCATTGTGTCACGAACAAGTAACCTGAACCGTTTTTCTTAACTCCGTCAATAACTGTTGGAAAATAGCCTCGGGTGGAGACACTCGGATGGGCCTATGGGGCTTTGGGGGGGGCGGGTATCCAAAATAAGGCCCAATATCGAGTGCCGCTCTTCGAGGACATATAATTCAATGCCACTCTGAATTACCGTGTGCCAAATGGCCGATAGGAGCCCCGATATTCAAGATTTTTTTTCCCCCGAATCGCGATTCGATCGAGAGCCGTCTTTCGAGGGCTGTTGCAAAAAAATGGGTCCTACGAAAATTCTTAAAATCGCTCCAAGTATCCGTCATTGTGTCACGAACAAGTACCCTGAACCGTTTTTCTTAACTCCGTCAATAGCAGTTGGAAAATAGCCTCGGGTGGAGACACTCGGATGGGCCTATGGGGCTTTGGAGGGGAGGGTATCCAAAATAAGGCCCAATATCGAGTGCCGCTCTTCGAGGACATATAATTGAGTGCCACTCTGAATTACCGTGTGCCAAATGGCCGATAGGAGCCCTGATATTCAAGATTTTTTTTCCCCCGAATCGCGATTCGATCGAGAGCCGTCTTTCGAGGGCTGTTGCAAAAAAATGGGTCCTACGAAAATTCTTAAAATCGCTCCAAGTATCCGTCATTGTGTCACGAACAAGTACCCTGAACCGTTTTTCTTAACTCCGTCAATAGCAGTTGGAAAATAGCCTCGGGTGGAGACACTCGGATGGGCCTATGGGGCTTTGGAGGGGAGGGTATCCAAAATAAGGCCCAATATCGAGTGCCGCTCTTCGAGGACATATAATTGAGTGCCACTCTGAATTACCGTGTGCCAAATGGCCGATAGGAGCCCTGATATTCAAGATTTTTTTTCCCCCGAATCGCGATTCGATCGAGAGCCGTCTTTCGAGGGCTGTTGCAAAAAAATGGGTCCTACGAAAATTCTTAAAATCGCTCCAAGTATCCGTCATTGTGTCACGAACAAGTACCCTGAACCGTTTTTCTTAACTCCGTCAATAACTGTTGGAAAATAGCCTCGGGTGGAGACACTCGGATGGGCCTATGGGGCTTTGGGGGGGGCGGGTATCCAAAATAAGGCCCAATATCGAGTGCCGCTCTTCGAGGACATATAATTCAATGCCACTCTGAATTACCGTGTGCCAAATGGCCGATAGGAGCCCCGATATTCAAGATTTTTTTTCCCCCGAATCGCGATTCGATCGAGAGCCGTCTTTCGAGGGCTGTTGCAAAAAAATGGGTCCTACGAAAATTCTTAAAATCGCTCCAAGTATCCGTTATTGTGTCACGAACAAGTACCCTGAACCGTTTTTCTTAACTCCGTCAATAGCAGTTGGAAAATAGCCTCGGGTGGAGACACTCGGATGGGCCTATGGGGCTTTGGAGGGGAGGGTATCCAAAATAAGGCCCAATATCGAGTGCCGCTCTTCGAGGACATATAATTGAGTGCCACTCTGAATTACCGTGTGCCAAATGGCCGATAGGAGCCCTGATATTCAAGATTTTTTTTCCCCCGAATCGCGATTCGATCGAGAGCCGTCTTTCGAGGGCTGTTGCAAAAAAATGGGTCCTACGAAAATTCTTAAAATCGCTCCAAGTATCCGTCATTGTGTCACGAACAAGTACCCTGAACCGTTTTTCTTAACTCCGTCAATAGCAGTTGGAAAATAGCCTCGGGTGGAGACACTCGGATGGGCCTATGGGGCTTTGGAGGGGAGGGTATCCAAAATAAGGCCCAATATCGAGTGCCGCTCTTCGAGGACATATAATTGAGTGCCACTCTGAATTACCGTGTGCCAAATGGCCGATAGGAGCCCTGATATTCAAGATTTTTTTTCCCCCGAATCGCGATTCGATCGAGAGCCGTCTTTCGAGGGCTGTTGCAAAAAAATGGGTCCTACGAAAATTCTTAAAATCGCTCCAAGTATCCGTCATTGTGTCACGAACAAGTACCCTGAACCGTTTTTCTTAACTCCGTCAATAGCAGTTGGAAAATAGCCTCGGGTGGAGACACTCGGATGGGCCTATGGGGCTTTGGAGGGGAGGGTATCCAAAATAAGGCCCAATATCGAGTGCCGCTCTTCGAGGACATATAATTGAGTGCCACTCTGAATTACCGTGTGCCAAATGGCCGATAGGAGCCCTGATATTCAAGATTTTTTTTCCCCCGAATCGCGATTCGATCGAGAGCCGTCTTTCGAGGGCTGTTGCAAAAAAATGGGTCCTACGAAAATTCTTAAAATCGCTCCAAGTATCCGTCATTGTGTCACGAACAAGTACCCTGAACCGTTTTTCTTAACTCCGTCAATAGCAGTTGGAAAATAGCCTCGGGTGGAGACACTCGGATGGGCCTATGGGGCTTTGGAGGGGAGGGTATCCAAAATAAGGCCCAATATCGAGTGCCGCTCTTCGAGGACATATAATTGAGTGCCACTCTGAATTACCGTGTGCCAAATGGCCGATAGGAGCCCTGATATTCAAGATTTTTTTTCCCCCGAATCGCGATTCGATCGAGAGCCGTCTTTCGAGGGCTGTTGCAAAAAAATGGGTCCTACGAAAATTCTTAAAATCGCTCCAAGTATCCGTCATTGTGTCACGAACAAGTACCCTGAACCGTTTTTCTTAACTCCGTCAATAACTGTTGGAAAATAGCCTCGGGTGGAGACACTCGGATGGGCCTATGGGGCTTTGGGGGGGGCGGGTATCCAAAATAAGGCCCAATATCGAGTGCCGCTCTTCGAGGACATATAATTCAATGCCACTCTGAATTACCGTGTGCCAAATGGCCGATAGGAGCCCTGATATTCAAGATTTTTTTTCCCCCGAATCGCGATTCGATCGAGAGCCGTCTTTCGAGGGCTGTTGCAAAAAAATGGGTCCTACGAAAATTCTTAAAATCGCTCCAAGTATCCGTCATTGTGTCACGAACAAGTACCCTGAACCGTTTTTCTTAACTCCGTCAATAACTGTTGGAAAATAGCCTCGGGTGGAGACACTCGGATGGGCCTATGGGGCTTTGGGGGGGGCGGGTATCCAAAATAAGGCCCAATATCGAGTGCCGCTCTTCGAGGACATATAATTGAGTGCCACTCTGAATTACCGTGTGCCAAATGGCCGATAGGAGCCCTGATATTCAAGATTTTTTTTCCCCCGAATCGCGATTCGATCGAGAGCCGTCTTTCGAGGGCTGTTGCAAAAAAATGGGTCCTACGAAAATTCTTAAAATCGCTCCAAGTATCCGTCATTGTGTCACGAACAAGTACCCTGAACCGTTTTTCTTAACTCCGTCAATAGCAGTTGGAAAATAGCCTCGGGTGGAGACACTCGGATGGGCCTATGGGGCTTTGGAGGGGAGGGTATCCAAAATAAGGCCCAATATCGAGTGCCGCTCTTCGAGGACATATAATTGAGTGCCACTCTGAATTACCGTGTGCCAAATGGCCGATAGGAGCCCTGATATTCAAGATTTTTTTTCCCCCGAATCGCGATTCGATCGAGAGCCGTCTTTCGAGGGCTGTTGCAAAAAAATGGGTCCTACGAAAATTCTTAAAATCGCTCCAAGTATCCGTCATTGTGTCACGAACAAGTACCCTGAACCGTTTTTCTTAACTCCGTCAATAGCAGTTGGAAAATAGCCTCGGGTGGAGACACTCGGATGGGCCTATGGGGCTTTGGAGGGGAGGGTATCCAAAATAAGGCCCAATATCGAGTGCCGCTCTTCGAGGACATATAATTGAGTGCCACTCTGAATTACCGTGTGCCAAATGGCCGATAGGAGCCCTGATATTCAAGATTTTTTTTCCCCCGAATCGCGATTCGATCGAGAGCCGTCTTTCGAGGGCTGTTGCAAAAAAATGGGTCCTACGAAAATTCTTAAAATCGCTCCAAGTATCCGTCATTGTGTCACGAACAAGTACCCTGAACCGTTTTTCTTAACTCCGTCAATAACTGTTGGAAAATAGCCTCGGGTGGAGACACTCGGATGGGCCTATGGGGCTTTGGGGGGGGCGGGTATCCAAAATAAGGCCCAATATCGAGTGCCGCTCTTCGAGGACATATAATTCAATGCCACTCTGAATTACCGTGTGCCAAATGGCCGATAGGAGCCCCGATATTCAAGATTTTTTTTCCCCCGAATCGCGATTCGATCGAGAGCCGTCTTTCGAGGGCTGTTGCAAAAAAATGGGTCCTACGAAAATTCTTAAAATCGCTCCAAGTATCCGTCATTGTGTCACGAACAAGTACCCTGAACCGTTTTTCTTAACTCCGTCAATAGCAGTTGGAAAATAGCCTCGGGTGGAGACACTCGGATGGGCCTATGGGGCTTTGGAGGGGAGGGTATCCAAAATAAGGCCCAATATCGAGTGCCGCTCTTCGAGGACATATAATTGAGTGCCACTCTGAATTACCGTGTGCCAAATGGCCGATAGGAGCCCTGATATTCAAGATTTTTTTTCCCCCGAATCGCGATTCGATCGAGAGCCGTCTTTCGAGGGCTGTTGCAAAAAAATGGGTCCTACGAAAATTCTTAAAATCGCTCCAAGTATCCGTCATTGTGTCACGAACAAGTACCCTGAACCGTTTTTCTTAACTCCGTCAATAGCAGTTGGAAAATAGCCTCGGGTGGAGACACTCGGATGGGCCTATGGGGCTTTGGAGGGGAGGGTATCCAAAATAAGGCCCAATATCGAGTGCCGCTCTTCGAGGACATATAATTGAGTGCCACTCTGAATTACCGTGTGCCAAATGGCCGATAGGAGCCCTGATATTCAAGATTTTTTTTCCCCCGAATCGCGATTCGATCGAGAGCCGTCTTTCGAGGGCTGTTGCAAAAAAATGGGTCCTACGAAAATTCTTAAAATCGCTCCAAGTATCCGTCATTGTGTCACGAACAAGTACCCTGAACCGTTTTTCTTAACTCCGTCAATAGCAGTTGGAAAATAGCCTCGGGTGGAGACACTCGGATGGGCCTATGGGGCTTTGGAGGGGAGGGTATCCAAAATAAGGCCCAATATCGAGTGCCGCTCTTCGAGGACATATAATTGAGTGCCACTCTGAATTACCGTGTGCCAAATGGCCGATAGGAGCCCTGATATTCAAGATTTTTTTTCCCCCGAATCGCGATTCGATCGAGAGCCGTCTTTCGAGGGCTGTTGCAAAAAAATGGGTCCTACGAAAATTCTTAAAATCGCTCCAAGTATCCGTCATTGTGTCACGAACAAGTACCCTGAACCGTTTTTCTTAACTCCGTCAATAGCAGTTGGAAAATAGCCTCGGGTGGAGACACTCGGATGGGCCTATGGGGCTTTGGAGGGGAGGGTATCCAAAATAAGGCCCAATATCGAGTGCCGCTCTTCGAGGACATATAATTGAGTGCCACTCTGAATTACCGTGTGCCAAATGGCCGATAGGAGCCCTGATATTCAAGATTTTTTTTCCCCCGAATCGCGATTCGATCGAGAGCCGTCTTTCGAGGGCTGTTGCAAAAAAATGGGTCCTACGAAAATTCTTAAAATCGCTCCAAGTATCCGTCATTGTGTCACGAACAAGTACCCTGAACCGTTTTTCTTAACTCCGTCAATAGCAGTTTGAAAATAGCCTCGGGTGGAGACACTCGGATGGGCCTATGGGGCTTTGGAGGGGAGGGTATCCAAAATAAGGCCCAATATCGAGTGCCGCTCTTCGAGGACATATAATTGAGTGCCACTCTGAATTACCGTGTGCCAAATGGCCGATAGGAGCCCTGATATTCAAGATTTTTTTTCCCCCGAATCGCGATTCGATCGAGAGCCGTCTTTCGAGGGCTGTTGCAAAAAAATGGGTCCTACGAAAATTCTTAAAATCGCTCCAAGTATCCGTCATTGTGTCACGAACAAGTACCCTGAACCGTTTTTCTTAACTCCGTCAATAGCAGTTGGAAAATAGCCTCGGGTGGAGACACTCGGATGGGCCTATGGGGCTTTGGAGGGGAGGGTATCCAAAATAAGGCCCAATATCGAGTGCCGCTCTTCGAGGACATATAATTGAGTGCCACTCTGAATTACCGTGTGCCAAATGGCCGATAGGAGCCCTGATATTCAAGATTTTTTTTCCCCCGAATCGCGATTCGATCGAGAGCCGTCTTTCGAGGGCTGTTGCAAAAAAATGGGTCCTACGAAAATTCTTAAAATCGCTCCAAGTATCCGTCATTGTGTCACGAACAAGTACCCTGAACCGTTTTTCTTAACTCCGTCAATAGCAGTTGGAAAATAGCCTCGGGTGGAGACACTCGGATGGGCCTATGGGGCTTTGGAGGGGAGGGTATCCAAAATAAGGCCCAATATCGAGTGCCGCTCTTCGAGGACATATAATTGAGTGCCACTCTGAATTACCGTGTGCCAAATGGCCGATAGGAGCCCTGATATTCAAGATTTTTTTTCCCCCGAATCGCGATTCGATCGAGAGCCGTCTTTCGAGGGCTGTTGCAAAAAAATGGGTCCTACGAAAATTCTTAAAATCGCTCCAAGTATCCGTCATTGTGTCACGAACAAGTACCCTGAACCGTTTTTCTTAACTCCGTCAATAGCAGTTGGAAAATAGCCTCGGGTGGAGACACTCGGATGGGCCTATGGGGCTTTGGAGGGGAGGGTATCCAAAATAAGGCCCAATATCGAGTGCCGCTCTTCGAGGACATATAATTGAGTGCCACTCTGAATTACCGTGTGCCAAATGGCCGATAGGAGCCCTGATATTCAAGATTTTTTTTCCCCCGTATCGCGATTCGATCGAGAGCCGTCTTTCGAGGGCTGTTGCAAAAAAATGGGTCCTACGAAAATTCTTAAAATCGCTCCAAGTATCCGTCATTGTGTCACGAACAAGTACCCTGAACCGTTTTTCTTAACTCCGTCAATAGCAGTTGGAAAATAGCCTCGGGTGGAGACACTCGGATGGGCCTATGGGGCTTTGGAGGGGAGGGTATCCAAAATAAGGCCCAATATCGAGTGCCGCTCTTCGAGGACATATAATTGAGTGCCACTCTGAATTACCGTGTGCCAAATGGCCGATAGGAGCCCTGATATTCAAGATTTTTTTTCCCCCGAATCGCGATTCGATCGAGAGCCGTCTTTCGAGGGCTGTTGCAAAAAAATGGGTCCTACGAAAATTCTTAAAATCGCTCCAAGTATCCGTCATTGTGTCACGAACAAGTACCCTGAACCGTTTTTCTTAACTCCGTCAATAACTGTTGGAAAATAGCCTCGGGTGGAGACACTCGGATGGGCCTATGGGGCTTTGGGGGGGAGGGTATCCAAAATAAGGCCCAATATCGAGTGCCGCTCTTCGAGGACATATAATTGAGTGCCACTCTGAATTACCGTGTGCCAAATGGCCGATAGGAGCCCTGATATTCAAGATTTTTTTTCCCCCGAATCGCGATTCGATCGAGAGCCGTCTTTCGAGGGCTGTTGCAAAAAAATGGGTCCTACGAAAATTCTTAAAATCGCTCCAAGTATCCGTCATTGTGTCACGAACAAGTACCCTGAACCGTTTTTCTTAACTCCGTCAATAGCAGTTGGAAAATAGCCTCGGGTGGAGACACTCGGATGGGCCTATGGGGCTTTGGAGGGGAGGGTATCCAAAATAAGGCCCAATATCGAGTGCCGCTCTTCGAGGACATATAATTGAGTGCCACTCTGAATTACCGTGTGCCAAATGGCCGATAGGAGCCCTGATATTCAAGATTTTTTTTCCCCCGAATCGCGATTCGATCGAGAGCCGTCTTTCGAGGGCTGTTGCAAAAAAATGGGTCCTACGAAAATTCTTAAAATCGCTCCAAGTATCCGTCATTGTGTCACGAACAAGTACCCTGAACCGTTTTTCTTAACTCCGTCAATAACTGTTGGAAAATAGCCTCGGGTGGAGACACTCGGATGGGCCTATGGGGCTTTGGGGGGGGCGGGTATCCAAAATAAGGCCCAATATCGAGTGCCGCTCTTCGAGGACATATAATTGAGTGCCACTCTGAATTACCGTGTGCCAAATGGCCGATAGGAGCCCTGATATTCAAGATTTTTTTTCCCCCGAATCGCGATTCGATCGAGAGCCGTCTTTCGAGGGCTGTTGCAAAAAAATGGGTCCTACGAAAATTCTTAAAATCGCTCCAAGTATCCGTCATTGTGTCACGAACAAGTACCCTGAACCGTTTTTCTTAACTCCGTCAATAGCAGTTGGAAAATAGCCTCGGGTGGAGACACTCGGATGGGCCTATGGGGCTTTGGAGGGGAGGGTATCCAAAATAAGGCCCAATATCGAGTGCCGCTCTTCGAGGACATATAATTGAGTGCCACTCTGAATTACCGTGTGCCAAATGGCCGATAGGAGCCCTGATATTCAAGATTTTTTTTCCCCCGAATCGCGATTCGATCGAGAGCCGTCTTTCGAGGGCTGTTGCAAAAAAATGGGTCCTACGAAAATTCTTAAAATCGCTCCAAGTATCCGTCATTGTGTCACGAACAAGTACCCTGAACCGTTTTTCTTAACTCCGTCAATAGCAGTTGGAAAATAGCCTCGGGTGGAGACACTCGGATGGGCCTATGGGGCTTTGGAGGGGAGGGTATCCAAAATAAGGCCCAATATCGAGTGCCGCTCTTCGAGGACATATAATTGAGTGCCACTCTGAATTACCGTGTGCCAAATGGCCGATAGGAGCCCTGATATTCAAGATTTTTTTTCCCCCGAATCGCGATTCGATCGAGAGCCGTCTTTCGAGGGCTGTTGCAAAAAAATGGGTCCTACGAAAATTCTTAAAATCGCTCCAAGTATCCGTCATTGTGTCACGAACAAGTACCCTGAACCGTTTTTCTTAACTCCGTCAATAGCAGTTGGAAAATAGCCTCGGGTGGAGACACTCGGATGGGCCTATGGGGCTTTGGAGGGGAGGGTATCCAAAATAAGGCCCAATATCGAGTGCCGCTCTTCGAGGACATATAATTGAGTGCCACTCTGAATTACCGTGTGCCAAATGGCCGATAGGAGCCCTGATATTCAAGATTTTTTTTCCCCCGAATCGCGATTCGATCGAGAGCCGTCTTTCGAGGGCTGTTGCAAAAAAATGGGTCCTACGAAAATTCTTAAAATCGCTCCAAGTATCCGTCATTGTGTCACGAACAAGTACCCTGAACCGTTTTTCTTAACTCCGTCAATAGCAGTTGGAAAATAGCCTCGGGTGGAGACACTCGGATGGGCCTATGGGGCTTTGGAGGGGAGGGTATCCAAAATAAGGCCCAATATCGAGTGCCGCTCTTCGAGGACATATAATTGAGTGCCACTCTGAATTACCGTGTGCCAAATGGCCGATAGGAGCCCTGATATTCAAGATTTTTTTTCCCCCGAATCGCGATTCGATCGAGAGCCGTCTTTCGAGGGCTGTTGCAAAAAAATGGGTCCTACGAAAATTCTTAAAATCGCTCCAAGTATCCGTCATTGTGTCACGAACAAGTACCCTGAACCGTTTTTCTTAACTCCGTCAATAGCAGTTGGAAAATAGCCTCGGGTGGAGACACTCGGATGGGCCTATGGGGCTTTGGAGGGGAGGGTATCCAAAATAAGGCCCAATATCGAGTGCCGCTCTTCGAGGACATATAATTGAGTGCCACTCTGAATTACCGTGTGCCAAATGGCCGATAGGAGCCCTGATATTCAAGATTTTTTTTCCCCCGAATCGCGATTCGATCGAGAGCCGTCTTTCGAGGGCTGTTGCAAAAAAATGGGTCCTACGAAAATTCTTAAAATCGCTCCAAGTATCCGTCATTGTGTCACGAACAAGTACCCTGAACCGTTTTTCTTAACTCCGTCAATAACTGTTGGAAAATAGCCTCGGGTGGAGACACTCGGATGGGCCTATGGGGCTTTGGGGGGGGCGGGTATCCAAAATAAGGCCCAATATCGAGTGCCGCTCTTCGAGGACATATAATTCAATGCCACTCTGAATTACCGTGTGCCAAATGGCCGATAGGAGCCCCGATATTCAAGATTTTTTTTCCCCCGAATCGCGATTCGATCGAGAGCCGTCTTTCGAGGGCTGTTGCAAAAAAATGGGTCCTACGAAAATTCTTAAAATCGCTCCAAGTATCCGTCATTGTGTCACGAACAAGTACCCTGAACCGTTTTTCTTAACTCCGTCAATAGCAGTTGGAAAATAGCCTCGGGTGGAGACACTCGGATGGGCCTATGGGGCTTTGGAGGGGAGGGTATCCAAAATAAGGCCCAATATCGAGTGCCGCTCTTCGAGGACATATAATTGAGTGCCACTCTGAATTACCGTGTGCCAAATGGCCGATAGGAGCCCTGATATTCAAGATTTTTTTTCCCCCGAATCGCGATTCGATCGAGAGCCGTCTTTCGAGGGCTGTTGCAAAAAAATGGGTCCTACGAAAATTCTTAAAATCGCTCCAAGTATCCGTCATTGTGTCACGAACAAGTACCCTGAACCGTTTTTCTTAACTCCGTCAATAACTGTTGGAAAATAGCCTCGGGTGGAGACACTCGGATGGGCCTATGGGGCTTTGGGGGGGGCGGGTATCCAAAATAAGGCCCAATATCGAGTGCCGCTCTTCGAGGACATATAATTCAATGCCACTCTGAATTACCGTGTGCCAAATGGCCGATAGGAGCCCCGATATTCAAGATTTTTTTTCCCCCGAATCGCGATTCGATCGAGAGCCGTCTTTCGAGGGCTGTTGCAAAAAAATGGGTCCTACGAAAATTCTTAAAATCGCTCCAAGTATCCGTCATTGTGTCACGAACAAGTACCCTGAACCGTTTTTCTTAACTCCGTCAATAGCAGTTGGAAAATAGCCTCGGGTGGAGACACTCGGATGGGCCTATGGGGCTTTGGAGGGGAGGGTATCCAAAATAAGGCCCAATATCGAGTGCCGCTCTTCGAGGACATATAATTGAGTGCCACTCTGAATTACCGTGTGCCAAATGGCCGATAGGAGCCCTGATATTCAAGATTTTTTTTCCCCCGAATCGCGATTCGATCGAGAGCCGTCTTTCGAGGGCTGTTGCAAAAAAATGGGTCCTACGAAAATTCTTAAAATCGCTCCAAGTATCCGTCATTGTGTCACGAACAAGTACCCTGAACCGTTTTTCTTAACTCCGTCAATAGCAGTTGGAAAATAGCCTCGGGTGGAGACACTCGGATGGGCCTATGGGGCTTTGGAGGGGAGGGTATCCAAAATAAGGCCCAATATCGAGTGCCGCTCTTCGAGGACATATAATTGAGTGCCACTCTGAATTACCGTGTGCCAAATGGCCGATAGGAGCCCTGATATTCAAGATTTTTTTTCCCCCGAATCGCGATTCGATCGAGAGCCGTCTTTCGAGGGCTGTTGCAAAAAAATGGGTCCTACGAAAATTCTTAAAATCGCTCCAAGTATCCGTCATTGTGTCACGAACAAGTACCCTGAACCGTTTTTCTTAACTCCGTCAATAGCAGTTGGAAAATAGCCTCGGGTGGAGACACTCGGATGGGCCTATGGGGCTTTGGAGGGGAGGGTATCCAAAATAAGGCCCAATATCGAGTGCCGCTCTTCGAGGACATATAATTGAGTGCCACTCTGAATTACCGTGTGCCAAATGGCCGATAGGAGCCCTGATATTCAAGATTTTTTTTCCCCCGAATCGCGATTCGATCGAGAGCCGTCTTTCGAGGGCTGTTGCAAAAAAATGGGTCCTACGAAAATTCTTAAAATCGCTCCAAGTATCCGTCATTGTGTCACGAACAAGTACCCTGAACCGTTTTTCTTAACTCCGTCAATAGCAGTTGGAAAATAGCCTCGGGTGGAGACACTCGGATGGGCCTATGGGGCTTTGGAGGGGAGGGTATCCAAAATAAGGCCCAATATCGAGTGCCGCTCTTCGAGGACATATAATTGAGTGCCACTCTGAATTACCGTGTGCCAAATGGCCGATAGGAGCCCTGATATTCAAGATTTTTTTTCCCCCGAATCGCGATTCGATCGAGAGCCGTCTTTCGAGGGCTGTTGCAAAAAAATGGGTCCTACGAAAATTCTTAAAATCGCTCCAAGTATCCGTCATTGTGTCACGAACAAGTACCCTGAACCGTTTTTCTTAACTCCGTCAATAGCAGTTGGAAAATAGCCTCGGGTGGAGACACTCGGATGGGCCTATGGGGCTTTGGAGGGCAGGGTATCCAAAATAAGGCCCAATATCGAGTGCCGCTCTTCGAGGACATATAATTGAGTGCCACTCTGAATTACCGTGTGCCAAATGGCCGATAGGAGCCCTGATATTCAAGATTTTTTTTCCCCCGAATCGCGATTCGATCGAGAGCCGTCTTTCGAGGGCTGTTGCAAAAAAATGGGTCCTACGAAAATTCTTAAAATCGCTCCAAGTATCCGTCATTGTGTCACGAACAAGTACCCTGAACCGTTTTTCTTAACTCCGTCAATAGCAGTTGGAAAATAGCCTCGGGTGGAGACACTCGGATGGGCCTATGGGGCTTTGGAGGGGAGGGTATCCAAAATAAGGCCCAATATCGAGTGCCGCTCTTCGAGGACATATAATTGAGTGCCACTCTGAATTACCGTGTGCCAAATGGCCGATAGGAGCCCTGATATTCAAGATTTTTTTTCCCCCGAATCGCGATTCGATCGAGAGCCGTCTTTCGAGGGCTGTTGCAAAAAAATGGGTCCTACGAAAATTCTTAAAATCGCTCCAAGTATCCGTCATTGTGTCACGAACAAGTACCCTGAACCGTTTTTCTTAACTCCGTCAATAGCAGTTGGAAAATAGCCTCGGGTGGAGACACTCGGATGGGCCTATGGGGCTTTGGAGGGGAGGGTATCCAAAATAAGGCCCAATATCGAGTGCCGCTCTTCGAGGACATATAATTGAGTGCCACTCTGAATTACCGTGTGCCAAATGGCCGATAGGAGCCCTGATATTCAAGATTTTTTTTCCCCCGAATCGCGATTCGATCGAGAGCCGTCTTTCGAGGGCTGTTGCAAAAAAATGGGTCCTACGAAAATTCTTAAAATCGCTCCAAGTATCCGTCATTGTGTCACGAACAAGTACCCTGAACCGTTTTTCTTAACTCCGTCAATAGCAGTTGGAAAATAGCCTCGGGTGGAGACACTCGGATGGGCCTATGGGGCTTTGGAGGGGAGGGTATCCAAAATAAGGCCCAATATCGAGTGCCGCTCTTCGAGGACATATAATTGAGTGCCACTCTGAATTACCGTGTGCCAAATGGCCGATAGGAGCCCTGATATTCAAGATTTTTTTTCCCCCGAATCGCGATTCGATCGAGAGCCGTCTTTCGAGGGCTGTTGCAAAAAAATGGGTCCTACGAAAATTCTTAAAATCGCTCCAAGTATCCGTCATTGTGTCACGAACAAGTACCCTGAACCGTTTTTCTTAACTCCGTCAATAGCAGTTGGAAAATAGCCTCGGGTGGAGACACTCGGATGGGCCTATGGGGCTTTGGAGGGGAGGGTATCCAAAATAAGGCCCAATATCGAGTGCCGCTCTTCGAGGACATATAATTGAGTGCCACTCTGAATTACCGTGTGCCAAATGGCCGATAGGAGCCCTGATATTCAAGATTTTTTTTCCCCCGAATCGCGATTCGATCGAGAGCCGTCTTTCGAGGGCTGTTGCAAAAAAATGGGTCCTACGAAAATTCTTAAAATCGCTCCAAGTATCCGTCATTGTGTCACGAACAAGTACCCTGAACCGTTTTTCTTAACTCCGTCAATAGCAGTTGGAAAATAGCCTCGGGTGGAGACACTCGGATGGGCCTATGGGGCTTTGGAGGGGAGGGTATCCAAAATAAGGCCCAATATCGAGTGCCGCTCTTCGAGGACATATAATTGAGTGCCACTCTGAATTACCGTGTGCCAAATGGCCGATAGGAGCCCTGATATTCAAGATTTTTTTTCCCCCGAATCGCGATTCGATCGAGAGCCGTCTTTCGAGGGCTGTTGCAAAAAAATGGGTCCTACGAAAATTCTTAAAATCGCTCCAAGTATCCGTCATTGTGTCACGAACAAGTACCCTGAACCGTTTTTCTTAACTCCGTCAATAACTGTTGGAAAATAGCCTCGGGTGGAGACACTCGGATGGGCCTATGGGGCTTTGGGGGGGGCGGGTATCCAAAATAAGGCCCAATATCGAGTGCCGCTCTTCGAGGACATATAATTGAGTGCCACTCTGAATTACCGTGTGCCAAATGGCCGATAGGAGCCCTGATATTCAAGATTTTTTTTCCCCCGAATCGCGATTCGATCGAGAGCCGTCTTTCGAGGGCTGTTGCAAAAAAATGGGTCCTACGAAAATTCTTAAAATCGCTCCAAGTATCCGTCATTGTGTCACGAACAAGTACCCTGAACCGTTTTTCTTAACTCCGTCAATAGCAGTTGGAAAATAGCCTCGGGTGGAGACACTCGGATGGGCCTATGGGGCTTTGGAGGGGAGGGTATCCAAAATAAGGCCCAATATCGAGTGCCGCTCTTCGAGGACATATAATTGAGTGCCACTCTGAATTACCGTGTGCCAAATGGCCGATAGGAGCCCTGATATTCAAGATTTTTTTTCCCCCGAATCGCGATTCGATCGAGAGCCGTCTTTCGAGGGCTGTTGCAAAAAAATGGGTCCTACGAAAATTCTTAAAATCGCTCCAAGTATCCGTCATTGTGTCACGAACAAGTACCCTGAACCGTTTTTCTTAACTCCGTCAATAGCAGTTGGAAAATAGCCTCGGGTGGAGACACTCGGATGGGCCTATGGGGCTTTGGAGGGGAGGGTATCCAAAATAAGGCCCAATATCGAGTGCCGCTCTTCGAGGACATATAATTGAGTGCCACTCTGAATTACCGTGTGCCAAATGGCCGATAGGAGCCCTGATATTCAAGATTTTTTTTCCCCCGAATCGCGATTCGATCGAGAGCCGTCTTTCGAGGGCTGTTGCAAAAAAATGGGTCCTACGAAAATTCTTAAAATCGCTCCAAGTATCCGTCATTGTGTCACGAACAAGTACCCTGAACCGTTTTTCTTAACTCCGTCAATAACTGTTGGAAAATAGCCTCGGGTGGAGACACTCGGATGGGCCTATGGGGCTTTGGGGGGGGCGGGTATCCAAAATAAGGCCCAATATCGAGTGCCGCTCTTCGAGGACATATAATTGAGTGCCACTCTGAATTACCGTGTGCCAAATGGCCGATAGGAGCCCTGATATTCAAGATTTTTTTTCCCCCGAATCGCGATTCGATCGAGAGCCGTCTTTCGAGGGCTGTTGCAAAAAAATGGGTCCTACGAAAATTCTTAAAATCGCTCCAAGTATCCGTCATTGTGTCACGAACAAGTACCCTGAACCGTTTTTCTTAACTCCGTCAATAGCAGTTGGAAAATAGCCTCGGGTGGAGACACTCGGATGGGCCTATGGGGCTTTGGAGGGGAGGGTATCCAAAATAAGGCCCAATATCGAGTGCCGCTCTTCGAGGACATATAATTGAGTGCCACTCTGAATTACCGTGTGCCAAATGGCCGATAGGAGCCCTGATATTCAAGATTTTTTTTCCCCCGAATCGCGATTCGATCGAGAGCCGTCTTTCGAGGGCTGTTGCAAAAAAATGGGTCCTACGAAAATTCTTAAAATCGCTCCAAGTATCCGTCATTGTGTCACGAACAAGTACCCTGAACCGTTTTTCTTAACTCCGTCAATAGCAGTTGGAAAATAGCCTCGGGTGGAGACACTCGGATGGGCCTATGGGGCTTTGGAGGGGAGGGTATCCAAAATAAGGCCCAATATCGAGTGCCGCTCTTCGAGGACATATAATTGAGTGCCACTCTGAATTACCGTGTGCCAAATGGCCGATAGGAGCCCTGATATTCAAGATTTTTTTTCCCCCGAATCGCGATTCGATCGAGAGCCGTCTTTCGAGGGCTGTTGCAAAAAAATGGGTCCTACGAAAATTCTTAAAATCGCTCCAAGTATCCGTCATTGTGTCACGAACAAGTACCCTGAACCGTTTTTCTTAACTCCGTCAATAGCAGTTGGAAAATAGCCTCGGGTGGAGACACTCGGATGGGCCTATGGGGCTTTGGAGGGGAGGGTATCCAAAATAAGGCCCAATATCGAGTGCCGCTCTTCGAGGACATATAATTGAGTGCCACTCTGAATTACCGTGTGCCAAATGGCCGATAGGAGCCCTGATATTCAAGATTTTTTTTCCCCCGAATCGCGATTCGATCGAGAGCCGTCTTTCGAGGGCTGTTGCAAAAAAATGGGTCCTACGAAAATTCTTAAAATCGCTCCAAGTATCCGTCATTGTGTCACGAACAAGTACCCTGAACCGTTTTTCTTAACTCCGTCAATAGCAGTTGGAAAATAGCCTCGGGTGGAGACACTCGGATGGGCCTATGGGGCTTTGGAGGGGAGGGTATCCAAAATAAGGCCCAATATCGAGTGCCGCTCTTCGAGGACATATAATTGAGTGCCACTCTGAATTACCGTGTGCCAAATGGCCGATAGGAGCCCTGATATTCAAGATTTTTTTTCCCCCGAATCGCGATTCGATCGAGAGCCGTCTTTCGAGGGCTGTTGCAAAAAAATGGGTCCTACGAAAATTCTTAAAATCGCTCCAAGTATCCGTCATTGTGTCACGAACAAGTACCCTGAACCGTTTTTCTTAACTCCGTCAATAGCAGTTGGAAAATAGCCTCGGGTGGAGACACTCGGATGGGCCTATGGGGCTTTGGAGGGGAGGGTATCCAAAATAAGGCCCAATATCGAGTGCCGCTCTTCGAGGACATATAATTGAGTGCCACTCTGAATTACCGTGTGCCAAATGGCCGATAGGAGCCCTGATATTCAAGATTTTTTTTCCCCCGAATCGCGATTCGATCGAGAGCCGTCTTTCGAGGGCTGTTGCAAAAAAATGGGTCCTACGAAAATTCTTAAAATCGCTCCAAGTATCCGTCATTGTGTCACGAACAAGTACCCTGAACCGTTTTTCTTAACTCCGTCAATAGCAGTTGGAAAATAGCCTCGGGTGGAGACACTCGGATGGGCCTATGGGGCTTTGGAGGGGAGGGTATCCAAAATAAGGCCCAATATCGAGTGCCGCTCTTCGAGGACATATAATTGAGTGCCACTCTGAATTACCGTGTGCCAAATGGCCGATAGGAGCCCTGATATTCAAGATTTTTTTTCCCCCGAATCGCGATTCGATCGAGAGCCGTCTTTCGAGGGCTGTTGCAAAAAAATGGGTCCTACGAAAATTCTTAAAATCGCTCCAAGTATCCGTCATTGTGTCACGAACAAGTACCCTGAACCGTTTTTCTTAACTCCGTCAATAACTGTTGGAAAATAGCCTCGGGTGGAGACACTCGGATGGGCCTATGGGGCTTTGGGGGGGGCGGGTATCCAAAATAAGGCCCAATATCGAGTGCCGCTCTTCGAGGACATATAATTCAATGCCACTCTGAATTACCGTGTGCCAAATGGCCGATAGGAGCCCCGATATTCAAGATTTTTTTTCCCCCGAATCGCGATTCGATCGAGAGCCGTCTTTCGAGGGCTGTTGCAAAAAAATGGGTCCTACGAAAATTCTTAAAATCGCTCCAAGTATCCGTCATTGTGTCACGAACAAGTACCCTGAACCGTTTTTCTTAACTCCGTCAATAGCAGTTGGAAAATAGCCTCGGGTGGAGACACTCGGATGGGCCTATGGGGCTTTGGAGGGGAGGGTATCCAAAATAAGGCCCAATATCGAGTGCCGCTCTTCGAGGACATATAATTGAGTGCCACTCTGAATTACCGTGTGCCAAATGGCCGATAGGAGCCCTGATATTCAAGATTTTTTTTCCCCCGAATCGCGATTCGATCGAGAGCCGTCTTTCGAGGGCTGTTGCAAAAAAATGGGTCCTACGAAAATTCTTAAAATCGCTCCAAGTATCCGTCATTGTGTCACGAACAAGTACCCTGAACCGTTTTTCTTAACTCCGTCAATAGCAGTTGGAAAATAGCCTCGGGTGGAGACACTCGGATGGGCCTATGGGGCTTTGGAGGGGAGGGTATCCAAAATAAGGCCCAATATCGAGTGCCGCTCTTCGAGGACATATAATTGAGTGCCACTCTGAATTACCGTGTGCCAAATGGCCGATAGGAGCCCTGATATTCAAGATTTTTTTTCCCCCGAATCGCGATTCGATCGAGAGCCGTCTTTCGAGGGCTGTTGCAAAAAAATGGGTCCTACGAAAATTCTTAAAATCGCTCCAAGTATCCGTCATTGTGTCACGAACAAGTACCCTGAACCGTTTTTCTTAACTCCGTCAATAGCAGTTGGAAAATAGCCTCGGGTGGAGACACTCGGATGGGCCTATGGGGCTTTGGAGGGGAGGGTATCCAAAATAAGGCCCAATATCGAGTGCCGCTCTTCGAGGACATATAATTGAGTGCCACTCTGAATTACCGT
Organism: Stenichneumon culpator; assembly: GCA_964017025.1. Lineage (NCBI taxonomy): Eukaryota > Metazoa > Arthropoda > Insecta > Hymenoptera > Ichneumonidae > Stenichneumon > Stenichneumon culpator. Next base: position 290,838 of record OZ024779.1, on the reverse strand, counting down.
GTGCCAAATGGCCGATAGGAGCCCTGATATTCAAGATTTTTTTTCCCCCGAATCGCGATTCGATCGAGAGCCGTCTTTCGAGGGCTGTTGCAAAAAAATGGGTCCTACGAAAATTCTTAAAATCGCTCCAAGTATCCGTCATTGTGTCACGAACAAGTACCCTGAACCGTTTTTCTTAACTCCGTCAATAACTGTTGGAAAATAGCCTCGGGTGGAGACACTCGGATGGGCCTATGGGGCTTTGGGGGGGGCGGGTATCCAAAATAAGGCCCAATATCGAGTGCCGCTCTTCGAGGACATATAATTCAATGCCACTCTGAATTACCGTGTGCCAAATGGCCGATAGGAGCCCCGATATTCAAGATTTTTTTTCCCCCGAATCGCGATTCGATCGAGAGCCGTCTTTCGAGGGCTGTTGCAAAAAAATGGGTCCTACGAAAATTCTTAAAATCGCTCCAAGTATCCGTCATTGTGTCACGAACAAGTACCCTGAACCGTTTTTCTTAACTCCGTCAATAGCAGTTGGAAAATAGCCTCGGGTGGAGACACTCGGATGGGCCTATGGGGCTTTGGAGGGGAGGGTATCCAAAATAAGGCCCAATATCGAGTGCCGCTCTTCGAGGACATATAATTGAGTGCCACTCTGAATTACCGTGTGCCAAATGGCCGATAGGAGCCCTGATATTCAAGATTTTTTTTCCCCCGAATCGCGATTCGATCGAGAGCCGTCTTTCGAGGGCTGTTGCAAAAAAATGGGTCCTACGAAAATTCTTAAAATCGCTCCAAGTATCCGTCATTGTGTCACGAACAAGTACCCTGAACCGTTTTTCTTAACTCCGTCAATAGCAGTTGGAAAATAGCCTCGGGTGGAGACACTCGGATGGGCCTATGGGGCTTTGGAGGGGAGGGTATCCAAAATAAGGCCCAATATCGAGTGCCGCTCTTCGAGGACATATAATTGAGTGCCACTCTGAATTACCGTGTGCCAAATGGCCGATAGGAGCCCTGATATTCAAGATTTTTTTTCCCCCGAATCGCGATTCGATCGAGAGCCGTCTTTCGAGGGCTGTTGCAAAAAAATGGGTCCTACGAAAATTCTTAAAATCGCTCCAAGTATCCGTCATTGTGTCACGAACAAGTACCCTGAACCGTTTTTCTTAACTCCGTCAATAGCAGTTGGAAAATAGCCTCGGGTGGAGACACTCGGATGGGCCTATGGGGCTTTGGAGGGGAGGGTATCCAAAATAAGGCCCAATATCGAGTGCCGCTCTTCGAGGACATATAATTGAGTGCCACTCTGAATTACCGTGTGCCAAATGGCCGATAGGAGCCCTGATATTCAAGATTTTTTTTCCCCCGAATCGCGATTCTATCGAGAGCCGTCTTTCGAGGGCTGTTGCAAAAAAATGGGTCCTACGAAAATTCTTAAAATCGCTCCAAGTATCCGTCATTGTGTCACGAACAAGTACCCTGAACCGTTTTTCTTAACTCCGTCAATAGCAGTTGGAAAATAGCCTCGGGTGGAGACACTCGGATGGGCCTATGGGGCTTTGGAGGGGAGGGTATCCAAAATAAGGCCCAATATCGAGTGCCGCTCTTCGAGGACATATAATTGAGTGCCACTCTGAATTACCGTGTGCCAAATGGCCGATAGGAGCCCTGATATTCAAGATTTTTTTTCCCCCGAATCGCGATTCGATCGAGAGCCGTCTTTCGAGGGCTGTTGCAAAAAAATGGGTCCTACGAAAATTCTTAAAATCGCTCCAAGTATCCGTCATTGTGTCACGAACAAGTACCCTGAACCGTTTTTCTTAACTCCGTCAATAACTGTTGGAAAATAGCCTCGGGTGGAGACACTCGGATGGGCCTATGGGGCTTTGGGGGGGGCGGGTATCCAAAATAAGGCCCAATATCGAGTGCCGCTCTTCGAGGACATATAATTCAATGCCACTCTGAATTACCGTGTGCCAAATGGCCGATAGGAGCCCCGATATTCAAGATTTTTTTTCCCCCGAATCGCGATTCGATCGAGAGCCGTCTTTCGAGGGCTGTTGCAAAAAAATGGGTCCTACGAAAATTCTTAAAATCGCTCCAAGTATCCGTCATTGTGTCACGAACAAGTACCCTGAACCGTTTTTCTTAACTCCGTCAATAGCAGTTGGAAAATAGCCTCGGGTGGAGACACTCGGATGGGCCTATGGGGCTTTGGAGGGGAGGGTATCCAAAATAAGGCCCAATATCGAGTGCCGCTCTTCGAGGACATATAATTGAGTGCCACTCTGAATTACCGTGTGCCAAATGGCCGATAGGAGCCCTGATATTCAAGATTTTTTTTCCCCCGAATCGCGATTCGATCGAGAGCCGTCTTTCGAGGGCTGTTGCAAAAAAATGGGTCCTACGAAAATTCTTAAAATCGCTCCAAGTATCCGTCATTGTGTCACGAACAAGTACCCTGAACCGTTTTTCTTAACTCCGTCAATAGCAGTTGGAAAATAGCCTCGGGTGGAGACACTCGGATGGGCCTATGGGGCTTTGGAGGGGAGGGTATCCAAAATAAGGCCCAATATCGAGTGCCGCTCTTCGAGGACATATAATTGAGTGCCACTCTGAATTACCGTGTGCCAAATGGCCGATAGGAGCCCTGATATTCAAGATTTTTTTTCCCCCGAATCGCGATTCGATCGAGAGCCGTCTTTCGAGGGCTGTTGCAAAAAAATGGGTCCTACGAAAATTCTTAAAATCGCTCCAAGTATCCGTCATTGTGTCACGAACAAGTACCCTGAACCGTTTTTCTTAACTCCGTCAATAGCAGTTGGAAAATAGCCTCGGGTGGAGACACTCGGATGGGCCTATGGGGCTTTGGAGGGGAGGGTATCCAAAATAAGGCCCAATATCGAGTGCCGCTCTTCGAGGACATATAATTGAGTGCCACTCTGAATTACCGTGTGCCAAATGGCCGATAGGAGCCCTGATATTCAAGATTTTTTTTCCCCCGAATCGCGATTCGATCGAGAGCCGTCTTTCGAGGGCTGTTGCAAAAAAATGGGTCCTACGAAAATTCTTAAAATCGCTCCAAGTATCCGTCATTGTGTCACGAACAAGTACCCTGAACCGTTTTTCTTAACTCCGTCAATAGCAGTTGGAAAATAGCCTCGGGTGGAGACACTCGGATGGGCCTATGGGGCTTTGGAGGGGAGGGTATCCAAAATAAGGCCCAATATCGAGTGCCGCTCTTCGAGGACATATAATTGAGTGCCACTCTGAATTACCGTGTGCCAAATGGCCGATAGGAGCCCTGATATTCAAGATTTTTTTTCCCCCGAATCGCGATTCGATCGAGAGCCGTCTTTCGAGGGCTGTTGCAAAAAAATGGGTCCTACGAAAATTCTTAAAATCGCTCCAAGTATCCGTCATTGTGTCACGAACAAGTACCCTGAACCGTTTTTCTTAACTCCGTCAATAGCAGTTGGAAAATAGCCTCGGGTGGAGACACTCGGATGGGCCTATGGGGCTTTGGAGGGGAGGGTATCCAAAATAAGGCCCAATATCGAGTGCCGCTCTTCGAGGACATATAATTGAGTGCCACTCTGAATTACCGTGTGCCAAATGGCCGATAGGAGCCCTGATATTCAAGATTTTTTTTCCCCCGAATCGCGATTCTATCGAGAGCCGTCTTTCGAGGGCTGTTGCAAAAAAATGGGTCCTACGAAAATTCTTAAAATCGCTCCAAGTATCCGTCATTGTGTCACGAACAAGTACCCTGAACCGTTTTTCTTAACTCCGTCAATAGCAGTTGGAAAATAGCCTCGGGTGGAGACACTCGGATGGGCCTATGGGGCTTTGGAGGGGAGGGTATCCAAAATAAGGCCCAATATCGAGTGCCGCTCTTCGAGGACATATAATTGAGTGCCACTCTGAATTACCGTGTGCCAAATGGCCGATAGGAGCCCTGATATTCAAGATTTTTTTTCCCCCGAATCGCGATTCGATCGAGAGCCGTCTTTCGAGGGCTGTTGCAAAAAAATGGGTCCTACGAAAATTCTTAAAATCGCTCCAAGTATCCGTCATTGTGTCACGAACAAGTACCCTGAACCGTTTTTCTTAACTCCGTCAATAACTGTTGGAAAATAGCCTCGGGTGGAGACACTCGGATGGGCCTATGGGGCTTTGGGGGGGGCGGGTATCCAAAATAAGGCCCAATATCGAGTGCCGCTCTTCGAGGACATATAATTCAATGCCACTCTGAATTACCGTGTGCCAAATGGCCGATAGGAGCCCCGATATTCAAGATTTTTTTTCCCCCGAATCGCGATTCGATCGAGAGCCGTCTTTCGAGGGCTGTTGCAAAAAAATGGGTCCTACGAAAATTCTTAAAATCGCTCCAAGTATCCGTCATTGTGTCACGAACAAGTACCCTGAACCGTTTTTCTTAACTCCGTCAATAGCAGTTGGAAAATAGCCTCGGGTGGAGACACTCGGATGGGCCTATGGGGCTTTGGAGGGGAGGGTATCCAAAATAAGGCCCAATATCGAGTGCCGCTCTTCGAGGACATATAATTGAGTGCCACTCTGAATTACCGTGTGCCAAATGGCCGATAGGAGCCCTGATATTCAAGATTTTTTTTCCCCCGAATCGCGATTCGATCGAGAGCCGTCTTTCGAGGGCTGTTGCAAAAAAATGGGTCCTACGAAAATTCTTAAAATCGCTCCAAGTATCCGTCATTGTGTCACGAACAAGTACCCTGAACCGTTTTTCTTAACTCCGTCAATAGCAGTTGGAAAATAGCCTCGGGTGGAGACACTCGGATGGGCCTATGGGGCTTTGGAGGGGAGGGTATCCAAAATAAGGCCCAATATCGAGTGCCGCTCTTCGAGGACATATAATTGAGTGCCACTCTGAATTACCGTGTGCCAAATGGCCGATAGGAGCCCTGATATTCAAGATTTTTTTTCCCCCGAATCGCGATTCGATCGAGAGCCGTCTTTCGAGGGCTGTTGCAAAAAAATGGGTCCTACGAAAATTCTTAAAATCGCTCCAAGTATCCGTCATTGTGTCACGAACAAGTACCCTGAACCGTTTTTCTTAACTCCGTCAATAGCAGTTGGAAAATAGCCTCGGGTGGAGACACTCGGATGGGCCTATGGGGCTTTGGAGGGGAGGGTATCCAAAATAAGGCCCAATATCGAGTGCCGCTCTTCGAGGACATATAATTGAGTGCCACTCTGAATTACCGTGTGCCAAATGGCCGATAGGAGCCCTGATATTCAAGATTTTTTTTCCCCCGAATCGCGATTCGATCGAGAGCCGTCTTTCGAGGGCTGTTGCAAAAAAATGGGTCCTACGAAAATTCTTAAAATCGCTCCAAGTATCCGTCATTGTGTCACGAACAAGTACCCTGAACCGTTTTTCTTAACTCCGTCAATAGCAGTTGGAAAATAGCCTCGGGTGGAGACACTCGGATGGGCCTATGGGGCTTTGGAGGGGAGGGTATCCAAAATAAGGCCCAATATCGAGTGCCGCTCTTCGAGGACATATAATTGAGTGCCACTCTGAATTACCGTGTGCCAAATGGCCGATAGGAGCCCTGATATTCAAGATTTTTTTTCCCCCGAATCGCGATTCGATCGAGAGCCGTCTTTCGAGGGCTGTTGCAAAAAAATGGGTCCTACGAAAATTCTTAAAATCGCTCCAAGTATCCGTCATTGTGTCACGAACAAGTACCCTGAACCGTTTTTCTTAACTCCGTCAATAGCAGTTGGAAAATAGCCTCGGGTGGAGACACTCGGATGGGCCTATGGGGCTTTGGAGGGGAGGGTATCCAAAATAAGGCCCAATATCGAGTGCCGCTCTTCGAGGACATATAATTGAGTGCCACTCTGAATTACCGTGTGCCAAATGGCCGATAGGAGCCCTGATATTCAAGATTTTTTTTCCCCCGAATCGCGATTCGATCGAGAGCCGTCTTTCGAGGGCTGTTGCAAAAAAATGGGTCCTACGAAAATTCTTAAAATCGCTCCAAGTATCCGTCATTGTGTCACGAACAAGTACCCTGAACCGTTTTTCTTAACTCCGTCAATAGCAGTTGGAAAATAGCCTCGGGTGGAGACACTCGGATGGGCCTATGGGGCTTTGGAGGGGAGGGTATCCAAAATAAGGCCCAATATCGAGTGCCGCTCTTCGAGGACATATAATTGAGTGCCACTCTGAATTACCGTGTGCCAAATGGCCGATAGGAGCCCTGATATTCAAGATTTTTTTTCCCCCGAATCGCGATTCGATCGAGAGCCGTCTTTCGAGGGCTGTTGCAAAAAAATGGGTCCTACGAAAATTCTTAAAATCGCTCCAAGTATCCGTCATTGTGTCACGAACAAGTACCCTGAACCGTTTTTCTTAACTCCGTCAATAACTGTTGGAAAATAGCCTCGGGTGGAGACACTCGGATGGGCCTATGGGGCTTTGGGGGGGGCGGGTATCCAAAATAAGGCCCAATATCGAGTGCCGCTCTTCGAGGACATATAATTCAATGCCACTCTGAATTACCGTGTGCCAAATGGCCGATAGGAGCCCCGATATTCAAGATTTTTTTTCCCCCGAATCGCGATTCGATCGAGAGCCGTCTTTCGAGGGCTGTTGCAAAAAAATGGGTCCTACGAAAATTCTTAAAATCGCTCCAAGTATCCGTCATTGTGTCACGAACAAGTACCCTGAACCGTTTTTCTTAACTCCGTCAATAGCAGTTGGAAAATAGCCTCGGGTGGAGACACTCGGATGGGCCTATGGGGCTTTGGAGGGGAGGGTATCCAAAATAAGGCCCAATATCGAGTGCCGCTCTTCGAGGACATATAATTGAGTGCCACTCTGAATTACCGTGTGCCAAATGGCCGATAGGAGCCCTGATATTCAAGATTTTTTTTCCCCCGAATCGCGATTCGATCGAGAGCCGTCTTTCGAGGGCTGTTGCAAAAAAATGGGTCCTACGAAAATTCTTAAAATCGCTCCAAGTATCCGTCATTGTGTCACGAACAAGTACCCTGAACCGTTTTTCTTAACTCCGTCAATAGCAGTTGGAAAATAGCCTCGGGTGGAGACACTCGGATGGGCCTATGGGGCTTTGGAGGGGAGGGTATCCAAAATAAGGCCCAATATCGAGTGCCGCTCTTCGAGGACATATAATTGAGTGCCACTCTGAATTACCGTGTGCCAAATGGCCGATAGGAGCCCTGATATTCAAGATTTTTTTTCCCCCGAATCGCGATTCGATCGAGAGCCGTCTTTCGAGGGCTGTTGCAAAAAAATGGGTCCTACGAAAATTCTTAAAATCGCTCCAAGTATCCGTCATTGTGTCACGAACAAGTACCCTGAACCGTTTTTCTTAACTCCGTCAATAGCAGTTGGAAAATAGCCTCGGGTGGAGACACTCGGATGGGCCTATGGGGCTTTGGAGGGGAGGGTATCCAAAATAAGGCCCAATATCGAGTGCCGCTCTTCGAGGACATATAATTGAGTGCCACTCTGAATTACCGTGTGCCAAATGGCCGATAGGAGCCCTGATATTCAAGATTTTTTTTCCCCCGAATCGCGATTCGATCGAGAGCCGTCTTTCGAGGGCTGTTGCAAAAAAATGGGTCCTACGAAAATTCTTAAAATCGCTCCAAGTATCCGTCATTGTGTCACGAACAAGTACCCTGAACCGTTTTTCTTAACTCCGTCAATAGCAGTTGGAAAATAGCCTCGGGTGGAGACACTCGGATGGGCCTATGGGGCTTTGGAGGGGAGGGTATCCAAAATAAGGCCCAATATCGAGTGCCGCTCTTCGAGGACATATAATTGAGTGCCACTCTGAATTACCGTGTGCCAAATGGCCGATAGGAGCCCTGATATTCAAGATTTTTTTTCCCCCGAATCGCGATTCGATCGAGAGCCGTCTTTCGAGGGCTGTTGCAAAAAAATGGGTCCTACGAAAATTCTTAAAATCGCTCCAAGTATCCGTCATTGTGTCACGAACAAGTACCCTGAACCGTTTTTCTTAACTCCGTCAATAGCAGTTGGAAAATAGCCTCGGGTGGAGACACTCGGATGGGCCTATGGGGCTTTGGAGGGGAGGGTATCCAAAATAAGGCCCAATATCGAGTGCCGCTCTTCGAGGACATATAATTGAGTGCCACTCTGAATTACCGTGTGCCAAATGGCCGATAGGAGCCCTGATATTCAAGATTTTTTTTCCCCCGAATCGCGATTCGATCGAGAGCCGTCTTTCGAGGGCTGTTGCAAAAAAATGGGTCCTACGAAAATTCTTAAAATCGCTCCAAGTATCCGTCATTGTGTCACGAACAAGTACCCTGAACCGTTTTTCTTAACTCCGTCAATAGCAGTTGGAAAATAGCCTCGGGTGGAGACACTCGGATGGGCCTATGGGGCTTTGGAGGGGAGGGTATCCAAAATAAGGCCCAATATCGAGTGCCGCTCTTCGAGGACATATAATTGAGTGCCACTCTGAATTACCGTGTGCCAAATGGCCGATAGGAGCCCTGATATTCAAGATTTTTTTTCCCCCGAATCGCGATTCGATCGAGAGCCGTCTTTCGAGGGCTGTTGCAAAAAAATGGGTCCTACGAAAATTCTTAAAATCGCTCCAAGTATCCGTCATTGTGTCACGAACAAGTACCCTGAACCGTTTTTCTTAACTCCGTCAATAACTGTTGGAAAATAGCCTCGGGTGGAGACACTCGGATGGGCCTATGGGGCTTTGGGGGGGGCGGGTATCCAAAATAAGGCCCAATATCGAGTGCCGCTCTTCGAGGACATATAATTCAATGCCACTCTGAATTACCGTGTGCCAAATGGCCGATAGGAGCCCCGATATTCAAGATTTTTTTTCCCCCGAATCGCGATTCGATCGAGAGCCGTCTTTCGAGGGCTGTTGCAAAAAAATGGGTCCTACGAAAATTCTTAAAATCGCTCCAAGTATCCGTCATTGTGTCACGAACAAGTACCCTGAACCGTTTTTCTTAACTCCGTCAATAGCAGTTGGAAAATAGCCTCGGGTGGAGACACTCGGATGGGCCTATGGGGCTTTGGAGGGGAGGGTATCCAAAATAAGGCCCAATATCGAGTGCCGCTCTTCGAGGACATATAATTGAGTGCCACTCTGAATTACCGTGTGCCAAATGGCCGATAGGAGCCCTGATATTCAAGATTTTTTTTCCCCCGAATCGCGATTCGATCGAGAGCCGTCTTTCGAGGGCTGTTGCAAAAAAATGGGTCCTACGAAAATTCTTAAAATCGCTCCAAGTATCCGTCATTGTGTCACGAACAAGTACCCTGAACCGTTTTTCTTAACTCCGTCAATAGCAGTTGGAAAATAGCCTCGGGTCGAGACACTCGGATGGGCCTATGGGGCTTTGGAGGGGAGGGTATCCAAAATAAGGCCCAATATCGAGTGCCGCTCTTCGAGGACATATAATTGAGTGCCACTCTGAATTACCGTGTGCCAAATGGCCGATAGGAGCCCTGATATTCAAGATTTTTTTTCCCCCGAATCGCGATTCGATCGAGAGCCGTCTTTCGAGGGCTGTTGCAAAAAAATGGGTCCTACGAAAATTCTTAAAATCGCTCCAAGTATCCGTCATTGTGTCACGAACAAGTACCCTGAACCGTTTTTCTTAACTCCGTCAATAGCAGTTGGAAAATAGCCTCGGGTGGAGACACTCGGATGGGCCTATGGGGCTTTGGAGGGGAGGGTATCCAAAATAAGGCCCAATATCGAGTGCCGCTCTTCGAGGACATATAATTGAGTGCCACTCTGAATTACCGTGTGCCAAATGGCCGATAGGAGCCCTGATATTCAAGATTTTTTTTCCCCCGAATCGCGATTCGATCGAGAGCCGTCTTTCGAGGGCTGTTGCAAAAAAATGGGTCCTACGAAAATTCTTAAAATCGCTCCAAGTATCCGTCATTGTGTCACGAACAAGTACCCTGAACCGTTTTTCTTAACTCCGTCAATAGCAGTTGGAAAATAGCCTCGGGTGGAGACACTCGGATGGGCCTATGGGGCTTTGGAGGGGAGGGTATCCAAAATAAGGCCCAATATCGAGTGCCGCTCTTCGAGGACATATAATTGAGTGCCACTCTGAATTACCGTGTGCCAAATGGCCGATAGGAGCCCTGATATTCAAGATTTTTTTTCCCCCGAATCGCGATTCGATCGAGAGCCGTCTTTCGAGGGCTGTTGCAAAAAAATGGGTCCTACGAAAATTCTTAAAATCGCTCCAAGTATCCGTCATTGTGTCACGAACAAGTACCCTGAACCGTTTTTCTTAACTCCGTCAATAGCAGTTGGAAAATAGCCTCGGGTGGAGACACTCGGATGGGCCTATGGGGCTTTGGAGGGGAGGGTATCCAAAATAAGGCCCAATATCGAGTGCCGCTCTTCGAGGACATATAATTGAGTGCCACTCTGAATTACCGTGTGCCAAATGGCCGATAGGAGCCCTGATATTCAAGATTTTTTTTCCCCCGAATCGCGATTCGATCGAGAGCCGTCTTTCGAGGGCTGTTGCAAAAAAATGGGTCCTACGAAAATTCTTAAAATCGCTCCAAGTATCCGTCATTGTGTCACGAACAAGTACCCTGAACCGTTTTTCTTAACTCCGTCAATAACTGTTGGAAAATAGCCTCGGGTGGAGACACTCGGATGGGCCTATGGGGCTTTGGGGGGGGCGGGTATCCAAAATAAGGCCCAATATCGAGTGCCGCTCTTCGAGGACATATAATTCAATGCCACTCTGAATTACCGTGTGCCAAATGGCCGATAGGAGCCCCGATATTCAAGATTTTTTTTCCCCCGAATCGCGATTCGATCGAGAGCCGTCTTTCGAGGGCTGTTGCAAAAAAATGGGTCCTACGAAAATTCTTAAAATCGCTCCAAGTATCCGTCATTGTGTCACGAACAAGTACCCTGAACCGTTTTTCTTAACTCCGTCAATAGCAGTTGGAAAATAGCCTCGGGTGGAGACACTCGGATGGGCCTATGGGGCTTTGGAGGGGAGGGTATCCAAAATAAGGCCCAATATCGAGTGCCGCTCTTCGAGGACATATAATTGAGTGCCACTCTGAATTACCGTGTGCCAAATGGCCGATAGGAGCCCTGATATTCAAGATTTTTTTTCCCCCGAATCGCGATTCGATCGAGAGCCGTCTTTCGAGGGCTGTTGCAAAAAAATGGGTCCTACGAAAATTCTTAAAATCGCTCCAAGTATCCGTCATTGTGTCACGAACAAGTACCCTGAACCGTTTTTCTTAACTCCGTCAATAGCAGTTGGAAAATAGCCTCGGGTGGAGACACTCGGATGGGCCTATGGGGCTTTGGAGGGGAGGGTATCCAAAATAAGGCCCAATATCGAGTGCCGCTCTTCGAGGACATATAATTGAGTGCCACTCTGAATTACCGTGTGCCAAATGGCCGATAGGAGCCCTGATATTCAAGATTTTTTTTCCCCCGAATCGCGATTCGATCGAGAGCCGTCTTTCGAGGGCTGTTGCAAAAAAATGGGTCCTACGAAAATTCTTAAAATCGCTCCAAGTATCCGTCATTGTGTCACGAACAAGTACCCTGAACCGTTTTTCTTAACTCCGTCAATAACTGTTGGAAAATAGCCTCGGGTGGAGACACTCGGATGGGCCTATGGGGCTTTGGGGGGGGCGGGTATCCAAAATAAGGCCCAATATCGAGTGCCGCTCTTCGAGGACATATAATTCAATGCCACTCTGAATTACCGTGTGCCAAATGGCCGATAGGAGCCCCGATATTCAAGATTTTTTTTCCCCCGAATCGCGATTCGATCGAGAGCCGTCTTTCGAGGGCTGTTGCAAAAAAATGGGTCCTACGAAAATTCTTAAAATCGCTCCAAGTATCCGTCATTGTGTCACGAACAAGTACCCTGAACCGTTTTTCTTAACTCCGTCAATAGCAGTTGGAAAATAGCCTCGGGTGGAGACACTCGGATGGGCCTATGGGGCTTTGGAGGGGAGGGTATCCAAAATAAGGCCCAATATCGAGTGCCGCTCTTCGAGGACATATAATTGAGTGCCACTCTGAATTACCGTGTGCCAAATGGCCGATAGGAGCCCTGATATTCAAGATTTTTTTTCCCCCGAATCGCGATTCGATCGAGAGCCGTCTTTCGAGGGCTGTTGCAAAAAAATGGGTCCTACGAAAATTCTTAAAATCGCTCCAAGTATCCGTCATTGTGTCACGAACAAGTACCCTGAACCGTTTTTCTTAACTCCGTCAATAGCAGTTGGAAAATAGCCTCGGGTGGAGACACTCGGATGGGCCTATGGGGCTTTGGAGGGGAGGGTATCCAAAATAAGGCCCAATATCGAGTGCCGCTCTTCGAGGACATATAATTGAGTGCCACTCTGAATTACCGTGTGCCAAATGGCCGATAGGAGCCCTGATATTCAAGATTTTTTTTCCCCCGAATCGCGATTCGATCGAGAGCCGTCTTTCGAGGGCTGTTGCAAAAAAATGGGTCCTACGAAAATTCTTAAAATCGCTCCAAGTATCCGTCATTGTGTCACGAACAAGTACCCTGAACCGTTTTTCTTAACTCCGTCAATAGCAGTTGGAAAATAGCCTCGGGTGGAGACACTCGGATGGGCCTATGGGGCTTTGGAGGGGAGGGTATCCAAAATAAGGCCCAATATCGAGTGCCGCTCTTCGAGGACATATAATTGAGTGCCACTCTGAATTACCGTGTGCCAAATGGCCGATAGGAGCCCTGATATTCAAGATTTTTTTTCCCCCGAATCGCGATTCGATCGAGAGCCGTCTTTCGAGGGCTGTTGCAAAAAAATGGGTCCTACGAAAATTCTTAAAATCGCTCCAAGTATCCGTCATTGTGTCACGAACAAGTACCCTGAACCGTTTTTCTTAACTCCGTCAATAACTGTTGGAAAATAGCCTCGGGTGGAGACACTCGGATGGGCCTATGGGGCTTTGGGGGGGGCGGGTATCCAAAATAAGGCCCAATATCGAGTGCCGCTCTTCGAGGACATATAATTCAATGCCACTCTGAATTACCGTGTGCCAAATGGCCGATAGGAGCCCCGATATTCAAGATTTTTTTTCCCCCGAATCGCGATTCGATCGAGAGCCGTCTTTCGAGGGCTGTTGCAAAAAAATGGGTCCTACGAAAATTCTTAAAATCGCTCCAAGTATCCGTCATTGTGTCACGAACAAGTACCCTGAACCGTTTTTCTTAACTCCGTCAATAGCAGTTGGAAAATAGCCTCGGGTGGAGACACTCGGATGGGCCTATGGGGCTTTGGAGGGGAGGGTATCCAAAATAAGGCCCAATATCGAGTGCCGCTCTTCGAGGACATATAATTGAGTGCCACTCTGAATTACCGTGTGCCAAATGGCCGATAGGAGCCCTGATATTCAAGATTTTTTTTCCCCCGAATCGCGATTCGATCGAGAGCCGTCTTTCGAGGGCTGTTGCAAAAAAATGGGTCCTACGAAAATTCTTAAAATCGCTCCAAGTATCCGTCATTGTGTCACGAACAAGTACCCTGAACCGTTTTTCTTAACTCCGTCAATAGCAGTTGGAAAATAGCCTCGGGTGGAGACACTCGGATGGGCCTATGGGGCTTTGGAGGGGAGGGTATCCAAAATAAGGCCCAATATCGAGTGCCGCTCTTCGAGGACATATAATTGAGTGCCACTCTGAATTACCGTGTGCCAAATGGCCGATAGGAGCCCTGATATTCAAGATTTTTTTTCCCCCGAATCGCGATTCGATCGAGAGCCGTCTTTCGAGGGCTGTTGCAAAAAAATGGGTCCTACGAAAATTCTTAAAATCGCTCCAAGTATCCGTCATTGTGTCACGAACAAGTACCCTGAAGCGTTTTTCTTAACTCCGTCAATAGCAGTTGGAAAATAGCCTCGGGTGGAGACACTCGGATGGGCCTATGGGGCTTTGGAGGGGCGGGTATCCAAAATAAGGCCCAATATCGAGTGCCGCTCTTCGAGGACATATAATTGACTGCCACTCTGAATTACCGTGTGCCAAATGGCCGATAGGAGCCCTGATATTCAAGATTTTTTTTCCCCCGAATCGCGATTCGATCGAGAGCCGTCTTTCGAGGGCTGTTGCAAAAAAATGGGTCCTACGAAAATTCTTAAAATCGCTCCAAGTATCCGTCATTGTGTCACGAACAAGTACCCTGAACCGTTTTTCTTAACTCCGTCAATAGCAGTTGGAAAATAGCCTCGGGTGGAGACACTCGGATGGGCCTATGGGGCTTTGGAGGGGAGGGTATCCAAAATAAGGCCCAATATCGAGTGCCGCTCTTCGAGGACATATAATTGAGTGCCACTCTGAATTACCGTGTGCCAAATGGCCGATAGGAGCCCTGATATTCAAGATTTTTTTTCCCCCGAATCGCGATTCGATCGAGAGCCGTCTTTCGAGGGCTGTTGCAAAAAAATGGGTCCTACGAAAATTCTTAAAATCGCTCCAAGTATCCGTCATTGTGTCACGAACAAGTACCCTGAAGCGTTTTTCTTAACTCCGTCAATAGCAGTTGGAAAATAGCCTCGGGTGGAGACACTCGGATGGGCCTATGGGGCTTTGGAGGGGCGGGTATCCAAAATAAGGCCCAATATCGAGTGCCGCTCTTCGAGGACATATAATTGACTGCCACTCTGAATTAGCGTGTGCCAAATGGCCGATAGGAGCCCTGATATTCAAGATTTTTTTCCCCTCGAATCGCGATTCGATCGAGAGCCGTCTTTCGAGGGCTGTTGCAAAAAAATGGGTCCTACGAAAATTCTTAAAATCGCTCCAAGTATCCGTCATTGTGTCACGAACAAGTACCCTGAAGCGTTTTTCTTAACTCCGTCAATAGCAGTTGGAAAATAGCCTCGGGTGGAGACACTCGGATGGGCCTATGGGGCTTTGGGGGGGCGGGTATCCAAAATAAGGCCCAATATCGAGTGCCGCTCTTCGAGGACATATAATTGACTGCCACTCTGAATTAGCGTGTGCCAAATGGCCGATAGGAGCCCTGATATTCAAGATTTTTTTCCCCTCGAATCGCGATTCGATCGAGAGCCGTCTTTCGAGGGCTGTTGCAAAAAAATGGGTCCTACGAAAATTCTTAAAATCGCTCCAAGTATCCGTCATTGTGTCACGAACAAGTACCCTGAAGCGTTTTTCTTAACTCCGTCAATAGCAGTTGGAAAATAGCCTCGGGTGGAGACACTCGGATGGGCCTATGGGGCTTTGGGGGGGCGGGTATCCAAAATAAGGCCCAATATCGAGTGCCGCTCTTCGAGGACATATAATTGACTGCCACTCTGAATTAGCGTGTGCCAAATGGCCGATAGGAGCCCCGATATTCAAGATTTTTTTTCCCCCGAATCGCGATTCGATCGAGAGCCGTCTTTCGAGGGCTGTTGCAAAAAAATGGGTCCTACGAAAATTCTTAAAATCGCTCCAAGTATCCGTCATTGTGTCACGAACAAGTACCCTGAACCGTTTTTCTTAACTCCGTCAATAGCAGTTGGAAAATAGCCTCGGGTGGAGACACTCGGATGGGCCTATGGGGCTTTGGAGGGGAGGGTATCCAAAATAAGGCCCAATATCGAGTGCCGCTCTTCGAGGACATATAATTGAGTGCCACTCTGAATTACCGTGTGCCAAATGGCCGATAGGAGCCCTGATATTCAAGATTTTTTTTCCCCCGAATCGCGATTCGATCGAGAGCCGTCTTTCGAGGGCTGTTGCAAAAAAATGGGTCCTACGAAAATTCTTAAAATCGCTCCAAGTATCCGTCATTGTGTCACGAACAAGTACCCTGAACCGTTTTTCTTAACTCCGTCAATAGCAGTTGGAAAATAGCCTCGGGTGGAGACACTCGGATGGGCCTATGGGGCTTTGGAGGGGAGGGTATCCAAAATAAGGCCCAATATCGAGTGCCGCTCTTCGAGGACATATAATTGAGTGCCACTCTGAATTACCGTGTGCCAAATGGCCGATAGGAGCCCTGATATTCAAGATTTTTTTTCCCCCGAATCGCGATTCGATCGAGAGCCGTCTTTCGAGGGCTGTTGCAAAAAAATGGGTCCTACGAAAATTCTTAAAATCGCTCCAAGTATCCGTCATTGTGTCACGAACAAGTACCCTGAACCGTTTTTCTTAACTCCGTCAATAGCAGTTGGAAAATAGCCTCGGGTGGAGACACTCGGATGGGCCTATGGGGCTTTGGAGGGGAGGGTATCCAAAATAAGGCCCAATATCGAGTGCCGCTCTTCGAGGACATATAATTGAGTGCCACTCTGAATTACCGTGTGCCAAATGGCCGATAGGAGCCCTGATATTCAAGATTTTTTTTCCCCCGAATCGCGATTCGATCGAGAGCCGTCTTTCGAGGGCTGTTGCAAAAAAATGGGTCCTACGAAAATTCTTAAAATCGCTCCAAGTATCCGTCATTGTGTCACGAACAAGTACCCTGAACCGTTTTTCTTAACTCCGTCAATAACTGTTGGAAAATAGCCTCGGGTGGAGACACTCGGATGGGCCTATGGGGCTTTGGGGGGGGCGGGTATCCAAAATAAGGCCCAATATCGAGTGCCGCTCTTCGAGGACATATAATTCAATGCCACTCTGAATTACCGTGTGCCAAATGGCCGATAGGAGCCCCGATATTCAAGATTTTTTTTCCC